>ML778723.1:167262-194744 GCA_009831015.1 Picea engelmannii | reverse complement strand
TCTTGTACTTGAACATTTAAGTGGGGTAAAAGGAGGTTGCCCCCTCGAAGAGGCTTATTATATGAAATTATCTCTTTTTCAAGGCGTTGAGTACTTTTCCTGAGGTTTTTCTATGCTATATTGATGTTTGGTTCTTAACAGACATCAAGGCAACGGTTGTAATCTCTCTTTCACATTTAATTTAATACACACAAGAGCATTGGAGCGAAGCTGGAAAAACAAAGACCCACGGAAGCGATCACAAGGTATGTTCATGATTATTGCTTCCTAGTTCATTCAATAGTCTAAATCTAGGGAAAGAGTATTATTCTGTCCTGCTTTGTTCTAGATCTAGGTGGATCTAGGGAGATCGGTTTGTGTTCGCACTTACGGATTATTCCTGAAACACTTTATGCGTTTTCTAAAGAAAGACATTCCTTTTTTCTAGGACGAAGCTGCTCAATGCTCTTTCGATGCATTAAAACACTCCCTCACAATCGTACCTCTACTACGGCCACCTAACTACAACAAAGATTTCTTATTATATCTGGTTGCCGCAGAGTCAACTATAGGCATGGTTTTAGTCCAGGAAGATGATTTGTTTTCAAAATACGTGATCTATTACCTGAGCCGAGGCCTCATAGGACCAAAACTCAATTATTCTCATATTGAAAAACTTGCGTTGGCAACAGTTCATGTTGTTCAATGGTTCCGTCACTATGTTCTATTTCGCAAGACCACCGTCATTGCTGTCGTGAATACATTCCAATAAATGTTGACACGATGAGTTATAGGCGAAAAAATCAGTAGATGGATGGTCATCCTCCAAGAATTTGACTTAGACTTCGTTTCAACAAAGTCCAAGAATTCATTGGTCTTCGTAGAGCTTATTTCAGAACTTTCGGTTGAGTTAGGTGACATTGTGCCTGAGGAATCGCCTATCTGGGGGGATATGTTTTTGATTGCATCTTCAGACCCCTGGTATGGAGATATACTTATCTATCTCTAGACTTTGAAGTGCCCCACCTCTACTTCTCGTGATGAGCATCGACGGATACGCCATCAGGCTAAGAATTATCTCATACTCGATGATACGTTGTATCAGAGAGATGTAGACTGCGTCTTGCGTCAATGTCTCACTCATGAGGAGGCCATCATAGTTCTCAACGATTGTCATACTGGATCTTGTGGCGGTCATTTATCTGGGTTGGCAACAACCCAAAAGATTCTATGAGTAGGTTACTTCTGGCTGACACTTATCAAATATTGTATCGAATCGGTCAAGAAGTGTCATCCGTGCCAAGTATTCTCTTGGAAGATGAGGGCACATCCCGCTCCCATGTTTCATGTCATCACAGTTGGTCCGTTCACTAAGTGGAGGATTGATTACACTACATGCAACCCCCCATCAGCAAGGGGGCACCGCTATATCATCGTAGTTGTCGACTACTTCACTAAGTGGGTCGAAGCTATGCCAACGTTTAAAGATGATGGAGAGACTGCATATCTCTTTTTATTCAACCAAATTATAGCACGGTTTGGCATCCCGAGAGATATTTTCACTGATCATGGCAATCACTTTCAGAACCTAATGATGACCGAATTAACATCAAATCTTGGGTTACGGAAGGAACATTCATCACCTTACTACCCCCTAGCCAATGGGTAGGTGGAAGCTGTAAACAAAACTCTTAAGACGATTCTACAATGAACTATCAACTCAGCCAAGTCAAACTGACATTTGATGTTATACTCAGCATTATGGGCTTACCGAATATCTGTTAAGACTGCAACTGGTTTCTCACCTTTTCAACTCGTTTACGGGCTGGAGGCAGTCTTGCCCATAGAATGTCAAATCCCATCTCTGAAATTGGCAGTACAATTATTACCAGACACTTCTCCACTTGAAGAATGGTTAGTACACCTTGAGCAGCTTGATGAGCAACGTCGTGACGCAGCCCTGGCCAACGAGGCTCATAAACATAAGGTCAAGTGTCAATATGATAGGTCCATTCGTCCTAGGATTTTCTCTGAAGGCGACCTTGTCCTAGTCTGTGACCAAGACAAGGACCCCCTAGGGACAGGAAAGTTTAAACCCATGTGGTTTGGACCCTTCATTATAAAAGAGGTATTAAAAAAGGGCGCTTATCATTTGGTTGATTTTGAAGGGAATGTGTTGGAGGAGCCTAGAAATGGGATCTACCTCAAGAAGTATTACTCATAGATAGGTCAATGTGTGTAACTTTTTGTAACATATGTATAGTCTTTGTACTATTACTTTTTTACGTTTCTTTTAAAAGTGTTATGGACGTGTCATTGATGTTATCTTCCGTCAATATGGTAGATGTCAAGTGAGTCTGAGGTGTTTGTTGGGTATGCAGACGGTGCTAGTCAACACACGTGGAGGCTTGCCTTCGCAGCTTGGGTAATCTTTACACCACAGGCTTAGTTGTTCTCTTCCGGAGGTATATGCTTAGGTGACACCAAAAACAATGTCCCTGAGTATAGTGTAGTTATTGAGTTGCTTCATGACGCATTTTCATTGGGTATCTCTCATCTCCGGGTCTATCTCGATGCTCAACTGGTTGTGTTGCAGCTAAACAGAATATACCGGGCTCATGACCCAACTTTACACTGACGATTTCTTAGGGTACGTCTCTTAGAACGCAACTTTGTTTATATTACATATTTTCATGTTCCTAGGAGATTAAACCAAATCACAGATACTCTAGCTAATCAAATTTTAGATTGGCATCTTTCCCACATATAAGATATCATGGACATAAACATGTAACCATAAAACACAAAAAAGATAAAAGCCATATATAAACATCATAAAATACTCAGAGTACATAGATGGACGCAAGCGCCTAAAAAATGGGAACAGTAACGAGTCATCGGGCTTATGCCCTCAAAAAATATATACAAGTAGGTGCTCGTGGCATATAAAGAGTCTAAATCTGTTCAGGGCCTATGGGCCCTATTATAATCATCTACAGCATGGGATAAACACCTAAATAATCGGACCCATGTCCGAGGTACCCCCACAATATGAGGCTGCATGGATGGCGGTAGGTCCTCTATCTTTACCATCGGTACTGTGCGAGTGAGCGCAGTGAAGTTCCGCTCAACTCGTCTAAGGACCCTCTTAGCCTCTCCAGCTGGAAGGTTCCCTGCTACTACTGCTCCCCCAGTGGCGGCAGCCACGACCTCTTGTCGTGGACGACGCCTGTTCCATGCATAGTCGACAGGTCGCAGGGGTCCCACATCTACCTACAACAAACGTATCCGTCAAATACTCTGGCATAAAAAAAAATGATATATATAACAAAAAGACATAAAAATTACATATGCAAACCAAAAAAAAAAAAGTACAAAGGAGGAGACTTACCCATCTCCCCTCGCTCCTCACCAGGAGGCACGGGTATCTCTGGATCTCTAGAGAAGTCTGTCCCTGCATACGGGTAGTCCTCGATAGCAGGGATCTTTCGTGACAACTAAGAAAAAAATTCGTCATCGAAGGCCTCAATGGTCCTTCCACCACCCTGTCGTGGCAGTAACACTGCCCATCTACACACTATAGGGAAAGAGGCCAGATGTCCTCATACTACAACTTGAGGACTGAAACACAGAACTCTCTCGAAAAAGAACGAACACAAGATAGTCCTGAACCCAAAGTTCCTCTGTGTCCGCTGTCGGCAATCTGTCAATTGCCTCTTCATACACTCTAGCAGTGTGGTACTCCAATAAAAAATTTGTGCATTCATGCACTGGATAGCACAGTTCATCTGTGCGCGCGAAGCCTGATGCACGACTGCTGAGCCGGTAATCCGCACAATAAGTAACAAGATAGTCTATAGTGCTAAGTTGGTAATCTTGCTAATGGGTACTTGGGAACCTATACGTTCGGTCCCAGCCTCACAGTACTCAGCTATCAACTCCGAGATCTTGCTCGGTCCAGCAGGAAAAGTATGGAAGTTGACTGGTTCCCCTCTCCTTGAGAGGCCAGTCAGAAAGTAAATGTCCTCGGTGGTGGGCACCACTGATTGCCCCTCTAACATAAAGGCCTCTGCATCAGGATGCCAGTAATTAATCAAGGCGTTCAGTATCCTTGGTTGTGCACACATAAACAGACATAAAAATAATTTGAGAAAACCGCATTGCATTAACATGACCACAACATTCGGATCTGCAACAACCAACTCATTGATTGCCTTGTGCTCCCTTTCCCTCCACTGGACATACATCCTGCCAACACAACAAGGCAAAGGAGGGTCAATACTTCTTTTAATTTTCTTTTCCATCAATAGGGGGGGTACACGTGGTCTGTCGAGGTGATAGTCGTGTGTACAAGCGTGCAGGCTTTACTCTGCACGTGTGTACATGCGGGCTGTCTCTGGACAGCCTGCGTGTACCGAGGGCGACCTTTTTAAGGTCGATGCCCACCCAAAAAATAACTTAAATGACTAAATTGAAGTATTGAATAGCTAGATAAGGGATTTTGTACTTACTTGGTCCAAGTAGAAGTTCGTTTCATCCAATGTAGCTCCTGGAATCACTATCTTTGGCAAAGGGGGTCTTTTGGCTCCAGAGTCAATTTCCAAATCAGCAATGGTGATAATGAGCTGCCAGCTTCTATTTATAGACTTTTTGGCCTCTTTTTGTCACTTTCTTTGCCCCCCTTATCAATTTCTTTATACCAAAAAACATTTAGAGTGATCCAGGAGTTATATGGGAGGGATTTGATCAGGTATTGGGAAAATTCTTTTTGAGCTTCGAAAAAAATATTGACGGTCCATANAAAAAAAAAAAAATTCAAAAAAAAAAAAATCAACTTGAGCATATAGGTTCGGATACCACCCCAACATTTGCATCTCATTGCCTTTTTTCTTATGCTATAGGATCGATCCCATCCGTTTGTGACATGGAACCATCATATCTTATCTAGAAGTGTCGCAACTTGGTGGTAGAGCTTACCAGCACATGGATGCCCTAGGTAGGTCCTGGTTGCATTATGGTGTCCATGCCATTTCGAAAAACACTGTAGGCTAGGGAGTCTGTACAGTCTTTCCTGAATACGAGTTTGAGCCTCATTTGCATGAGTCTTTTTCACTCTTTGTCTTACCCTCATGACTCCCAAAATATAACAGGTCTCCTTTTAATCCCTTTTCAGAACCTCTAAAAATGAAAAGTTTGTCGAGCCATCTTGTGACCTTTCACACTCGTTAAACTGAAATTTGAAGTCACATCTGTCCGGCGGTACTTTACCCCTTTTTCAGTCCGGAAGGTGAACTGTACAAACAAAGGTATACTCTATCGAATTCCCATTCTTTAGAAGAGTATTCTCAGGTATAATTTTATTCCTTTTTCGGGCCCATGGGACGAAATTTACGAAAAAGAAACCCCCACGGAGTCCATATTTAAGCTCTTTTCAGACTCCCTAAACTTGAAAAGATCGCTGAGTGACCTTATTCTTTCAAACTCGTTAAATTGGTCCAGAAGAATATTCCTGACGGAGTCCATAGTTAAGCTTTTTTCAGACTCCTTAAAAGTGAAAAAATAGCCGAGTGATCTTGTCCTTGCCACACTCGTTAAAATGGTTTTGAATTGACGTCTAATCGGTGCTAGTTTATCCCTTTTTCGAACCGACTAGACTATTGTCGAAAAGGGTACCCCAATGGAGTCTCCTTTTATGCTTTTTCAGGCTCTCTAAATATGAAAAACTACTGAGCTTACCTTCTCTGGGCTCTTTAAACTTACATCGAAGGACGTTACCATTGTGTGTTCTATCAACCGCATTTGCACACCTTATCCACCAGCCTTGTGACAGTTTTCTTCTGCGTCTTAACACCTTTGGCCGCTAGAGGATTTTTCCTGAGTATCATTTTACCAGAACATCAGTCTTGTCCTTGTTCCTTGAGCTTGTATGTTTGTAGTACTCGTTCCTCCATTGTAACGTAATATTCCTTCATTCTTTTTCAAAAATCATCAAAAAGAACAAAAAAATCAAATATATCCCAAAAAGAGGATGGGAAAAGTATTTTCTTTATTGGAAGCATAATGAGTCACCCTTGGATAATGCACATCTGTTTGTTTGATCATCATACTATGGGATGTAGTATGACCTTAGGAAGCTTTTATTTCTATATGGAGTTGTGTCCTCCACTGTTTGGTTACTCTTCCAAACATATGGAGAGTTTGCGTTACCTCCTGCTTCGTAGACTTATGATTAACATGTATGTTGCCTGATTCTTATCACTTGTTGTGTTGTTGTCCAAGGGAATTTTGTCACTAAGCCTGAGTCGAACCCTCTACAATGTGTCTCTTGTCCACATACCCGGCCATCCTGAATGTCCAATCAAGTCCTTGTTCAAAATCACTGAAGCCTTCAGTCCGATCATCAATATTATCAAGTCCATAACCAACGTTGAAGACCTCTCGATAGTGCATTCGTACACTCATATTACAATCCTACTTGAGTTTTAGAAGATTTTGAAGTTTTTTCTCGAGCTCTGAGGTACAACCATCAGGTCGAATCAGCTTCTGGAAGATGGGTACTCTATATGTATATCTTTCTGATTTCGAGATGTAGCTCCGCTGTGTATTATTCGCGGCTACTCTTTATAGTTATTTGACATGGATCTACAGTGTATTTGATTGGTAGCCATGGTTCTATTTTATCCCGAGCATGGGTATGCCTTCCTCGGTGAGACATTTGTTATTTTGTAGATGACACCTCCTAGTTCATGATCCTTGGGCTCACTCATTCAGTACATCAGTAAAGATTGGTAAAATATTGGTAATGTATTTTGGCCATCAGATGCTCTTCTGACCTCACACATTAGGGGGCATCTGTTATAACCCTAAATTGCACCACACATGCTTACATGGCATCAGGCCAACTCATATCCCTTCATTGCCAAAACATCTGTTGAACAACTCTTTGGAAATCCTCTTGTGTCAAGGCCCACGCGCCCTAACCCATTACTGCACACGTGTGCACACTGGCTGGCTCACTACAACCCGCATGTACCTAACAAAGCACGGAAAAAGGAAAGTTACCGATGGAACAAAAATCTATGGGTCAGTTAACTGAAACTCCCGGCCATGCATGGCTGAGGGTTCGTCCAAAACCCTAGCTCCTTCTAGCCTATAAAAGAAGGGGTAGGGGTACCATTTGGAGAAGGAAAAAATATAGCGAAGAAACTCTACCCATTTACGCAATCCATTGTCCCAACCCTTTAGCCTTTCCTCATGCCAAAGGAGATTTAACACAAAGCAGTTGGAGGACAGAAGAAAAGGAGCCCAAGATCAGGATCAAGGAGCGGTGGTCGGTCTCAACTTTGATTGTAAGTTGATTCATTTTTCAAATAATAAAATAATACTTTTCCCGTCCCAATGCATGAGTTATCTATGGTTTGGTTAATTTATGCTTAATTTCTAACCCTTGAGTAGAGAAGTAGCATGCATGCATAGTTGTTTGTCTTGATTGCAGGTTATCTTTGGAAGGAGCAGTGCAAGCAAGTGGTCAAAGCGCAACAGAGGATCTATGTCGAATGCCAGAGACAAGGTTAGTAGTCATTCTCCATGCATGTACTATGAAAGAGGGGTTTAATATTTGGGTTGTAGGTTTAAAAGTATTTTCTTTACGGTCAAAATCTGTATACAAGTCTGACCCTAGTTTGCTAGTCCGTAGGGTATTTTTCCCAACAACAGTTGTTTCTCCTACCCATAGATTGGATGTAAACAGTGTGCAGTCGATGAACTCCAAGGCCAACCAACAACCCAAGGGAAATAAGAAACAACAGAATAAGAAGGGTGAAGGGGATAAAATGTATACCAATAATGCTAGCGGGGGAAAATGGAGAAGAATATTTCAAAGTGTCCATGTAATCTCTGCACAGAAGACCACCTAACTCATTTGTTCCCTTGGTGTGAAAAATCCGAAAATCTATTGGTGCAACAACATCATGTTGTGTTGAAAAACCCTTTTCCACAAGGGTGAAACATGGTTTAGGCTTCAACATCCACGAGCGTGGAGGGGGGTAGTCAGGGACCCCCCACACCTATCAACAAGAAGCGGGCCAAAAATATTTACATGATGAATGTCAAGGCTCATTTAGCAACCACAACTTGAGATTACGGAATGCCAAAATATTTCGAGAAGGAAAAAGAATCCACTAACCCACCGAATCCTCTCCAAATTGGGAAGAGGGTGAAACCATGACTCACATCCCTAAAGGTGCATTTAAGAAGGCTTCTCATAATTCAAATGTGATTTTTGTCCAAAAATACTCCATTGTAGAGGATTTGGCACATAGCCCTTGCGCGATGTCTTCTTTGGAAGTCCTTGAGAGTTTCCCCTCGTAGAGAAAATATATGCTATCCTCCTTGGGAGTGAAAAATACTTGCAACCTGAAAGTGATCATTTTTTATCCAATCGACTTAAGACCCTGTCTTCCTTACCATGTTGTGTTTTAGATAGTAATGGATTACACCACAAAATCATTTACATGGAACATCTTCCATACAGTGGTTGATGAGGGTGCCTCAACTTGCATGATGTTGTTGTCACATTGGAAGGCCATTTCCCAACCTGGGTTGTCTCTGTCGCCTACATTGCTTACAGCATTTGATGGTCGGTCGTTCAGACCACATGGAATTATTCCTTCCTTCCCCATGCAGTTGGGAGGAAAAATCGTGTGTGTCAAAGTTGAAGTGGTTGATGTGAGTATCGACTACAACTTGTTTTTAGGAAGGAGTTGGACTTATGCAATGCATGCAGTAGTTGCTACAGTTTTTAGGGTCTTGTGTTTTTCGCACGAAAGACAGATTATGACCATTGACTAGTTGTCTTACTCCTGTCCCGACCCTTCATTGGGGGCTTCCACGGTCCCGATGATTGATAGTTTATAGCCCGACACTCTCAACTTAGGTGCTGGTTTGTTTCCGTTGTTGATGGGAACTTTTGATTACCTATCACCTTCTAGTGATGTAAATATTATATTGGTTGTTCCCGACCAGCCGAGGGATGCAATTATACAAGTGTCGTCATTTCAAACGAGCTACTTTAAAGATCCATGGACTTTACCTTCCCCATCAATCTTGATGGAAGGGATAGGTCATCCTAGCATGACCATGCCCTTGCCTGTGGGTGAGGTTGAATACAACATTGTCGAACAGACTTCAGCCAACCCCAATCTGACTCCTGCATAGGAGCTAGATCTAGTTCTTGAGCCTATTTAGGCACTAGGTTCTCTTGCTACTCAATATCCTTTAGACCTGGACTTTCCCTTTGACGAGGTGATTCTTGAGGCATTGAATCATCTTGATAGACCTTTAGATTATATACATCATCGATATTACTTCCTTCCCAAGTTAAGGAGAATAGAGGCAAGAGAATTTTTTTCAACCGTGAATGGAGATATTTCTTGTCCTGTCAATCCTTTGGCTATGCACAAATTTTATGCGGAGGGTTACATGGAAAGAATTTCTACAATGATCCCAATCGATATCTCCAAAAACCCTGAAGTTATGGAGAATGTTTTCATCGGAGCGAATTACTCCCCCAAAGATATTTGAACTTACACTGAGTTGTTCAAGGAATTCTGTGACGTTTTTTCCTGGTCTTACAAGGAAATTCCAAGCATTGACCCATGAATTGTTGAGCATGAAATTATCACTATCTGATAAACTTGTTCGACAGAAGCTTCATCCTGTAAATCCTTGAAAAGTGGCAGCAATTAAGGAAAAAGTAGAAAAATTTCTCAAATTCAGTTTTATCTACCCCATGCAGTTGACATAATGGATGTCAAACCCGGTTCCGGTTAACAAGAAACAAGGTATGATTCGGGTGTGCATGGAATTCCGTGTTTTGAATAAGGCCTATTCGAAAGAAAAATTCACCACCCCATTCATCGATCATATTTTTTTTGAGAACACATGATGTGAGGTCTTTTCATGCATGGATGGTTTCTTGGGATACAATCAGATTCAAATCAAACCTGAAGACCAACATAAAACAACTTTTATGTGTCCTTGGGGCACGCTTGCGTATCGTAAGATTCCTTTTGTCTTCAAGATTGATGGAGCTACATTTCATTGGGCCATGTCATTTGATTTTCACGATGTTAGAAACATAGTTGAGGTGTATCTTGATGATATAGCATCACTCTCGTGCAATATATTCGATCATCACGCCCATCTTCGACTAATATTTCAACAATGTCGCTATTATCAGATTCTCTTGAATCCTACCGAGTACAGTTTTTTCATGACGTTAGGTTTTCTCTTAGGTTTTATTGTATCAATGGCATGGATCATGTTTGATCCTCTCAAGGTTGAGGTGATAGTTCAATTGCCTCCCCTGTGCACGATACCCCAACTTCAGAGCTTATAGGGGAAAGCGAATTTTCTTCATCATCTTGTCGCAAATTACGCCGAGATCACTAAAGGGTTTATGCATCTCTTAAAAAAGGGGGTCCCATTCTGTTGGGATGAAGCTGCTTAGAGATCCTTTGAAGTGTTGAAACACACCTTAATGTCTTCCCCTCTGCTTTGGCCTCCTGATTATAATAGATATTTCTTGTTGTATTTGGCTCCCACGGAGTCAACCATTGGCATGGTCTTGGTTCAAGAAGATGATTTGATCAAATATCACACTATATATTACCTTAGTTGAGTCCTGGTTGGGATAGAAATCAACTATCCTCATGTTGAGAAGCTTGCTTTGGCAGCAGTTCATGTTGTCCAATGGTTCTGTCACTACATTTTTCTTCGTAAGACGATTGTTATTGCCATCGTGAACCATTTCCAATATTTTTTAACATGATGGGTCATTGGTGGAAATATTAGTAGATGGATAGTCATCTTATAGGAATTTGACTTGGACTTTGTTTCTGCAAAATAAAAAAAAAGTCATTGGTCTTTTTTGAGCTCATTTCAGAACTTTCGATCGAGTGTAGTGATTACACGCCTGAAGAATCGCCAATTAAGGGAGATATTTTTATAATTCATCTTCAAACCCATGGTATGGAGATATATTGGTATATCACTTTGAAGTTACCCGCTTCTGCTTCCCATGATGAGCATCAATGAATTCGACATCAAGCACAAAACTATCTTATGCTCGATGACACTTTGTATCATCGAGGCATGGATTGCATTCTTTGTCGATGCCTTATCCATGAAGAAGGAAATATTGTTTTGAACGACTGTCACACTGGAGAATGTGGTGGTAATTTTTCTGGGTTGGAAACAACCCAAAATATTCTACGTGCAGGCTACTTCTGGCCCTTGTTAATCAAGGATTATGTTGAGGAGGTCAAGAAGTGCCACCTGTGCCAGATATTCTTTCGAAATATGCGAGAACATCTTGCTCCTATGTTTCCTATCATTGTTGTTGGTCATTTCACCCAGTGGGGGCTTGATTTCATTACATGTCACCCGACCTTATCCAAGGGGAATCATTACATCATTGTAGCAGTAGACTACTTTACAAAGTGGGTCGAAGATATCCCAAAATTTAGTAATGATGGAGAAACCATGGCTCTTTTCATTTTTAATCAGATAATAGCAAGGTTAGGTATCCCAAAGGATATTGTCACTGACCATGGAAGTCACATCCAAAACAAAATGATGATTTAGTTAACGTCAAATCTTGGGTTTAAACAAGAAAATTCGTCACCTTATTACCTGCAAGCGAATGGTCAGGTTGAAGCCATGAATAAGTCTCTCAAAACTATTCTTCAATGGATGATCAATTATGCCAATTCAAATTAGCATTTGATGTTACATTCAGTGTTGTGGGCCTACCAAACTACTGTGAACACTGCCACCAATTTTTCATCTTTTCAACTCGTATATAGAATGGAAGCAGTCTTACCGATTAAGTGTCAGATTCCTTCTTTAAAGTTGGTAGTGGAATTATTGTTGGATACTTCATCGCTTGAGGAATGCTTACTATATCTCAAGCAGTGTTGTGATGCAGCCTCAGCCAATGAAGCTCATAAGAAACGAGTCAAGTGTCAGTACGATCAGTTCATTCATCCTTAGATTTTCTTTGAAGGCGATATTGTCCTGGTCTATGATCAAGACAAAGATCCCTTGGGGGCAGGCAAGTTCAAACCCATGTGGTTCATAGTGTTCATTGTGAAAGAGGTATTGAAGAAGGGCACTTAACATCTGGTTGATTTTGAAGGAAATTCCTTGGTAGATCCTAGAAATGGTCTCTACCTCAAGAAGTATTACTCCTAGGTTGGTCACCTAGGTGAATTCTTGTACATATGTATAAATTTTTATATAGTTTTTGTCTTTTTTGTTTTGTGGACGTGTAGTTATTTATGGCTTCCTTTTCATCGTGGAATATGTCAATTGAATCAAAGGTGTATTTTGGTTTTGCGGACAGTGCTAGTCAACACACTCGGAGAATTTCTTCTGCATCTTCGGGGATTTTCACACCTGGAGGCCAGTTGTTATCTTTCAGAGGTATGTGTCTAGGTGACTCTACAAACAATGTTGTTGAATATAGTGTAGTGATATAATTGCTTCATGATGTTTTGTCGCATGGAATTTCTCACCTTTGGGTCTACCTAGATGCTTAGCTGGTTGTGTCCCAGTTGAATGGGGTTTACCATGTTTATTATCTCACTCTACATCAACGATTCCTTAGGGTACACCTCTTAGAATTTTTTTTCGATTACATTATGTATATCCATGTTCTTAGGAGATTTAATCATATAAAAAACACTCTAGCTAATAAAATATTAGATTGTCATGTTGCACACACATGAAAATAAAAGAACACACATACACATGTACATACATTTGTAAAATATGTAATCCATAATACAAAAATCAGGTATATATATATATATATATATATATATATATATATATATATATCTCCAAAAAGTGTCATGAGTACATAGGTGGGCGTGAAGGCCTAAAAAATGGTCAGTATACATCGTTGGGCTTATGCCCTCAAAAAATACATATACAAAACATTCCCTCGACCCATCAAAGGTCTATACTATCTAAGAAAGGGGCCTATTGGCCCTACCATAATGTACTATGGCATTGGTCAAATGTCAGAATAACTTGACCCATGTCTGAGGCACCCCTACTACATGAGGCTGAATCGAAGGTGGGGGATCCTCGATCTCAGCCATAGTTACAATGCGAGTGAGCGTAGTGAGGTTGAGCTCCACTCGTCTCAAGACTCTCTCTGCCTCTCCATCTAGCTGTCACCCTACAAATGTTGGTCCTCCAACTGTTGTTGGTCCTGCCTTTGGTCTAGGATGTTGTCGAATCCTAGCAATGTCTGTTGGTCACATAGGTCCCACATCTATACATAACATATACACAAATTCAATACTCTATACACACATAAAAAGGATATATATATAAAAAATTAAAAATTAAATAACATTAAAAATATGTTATCTATCTTGCCTCGTCAAGAGGCACTAGAATGTCAGGGTCTCTGGTGAAGTTGATCCTGACATGAGTGTAATCCTCAATCAATGGGATCTGTTGTTCCCACTAGTCAAATAATTTGTCATCAAAGGCCTCTATGGTGCTCCCTCCACGTTGTCGTGGAAGAAATGTTTCCCACCTTCATACTACTGGGAAGGAATCCATATTCCCCCATACTATCTCTCTCAGATTGAGACTGGGCACCCTCTCGAAGAAGAAGGATCAAAAAATGGTACCGAACCCAAAGTTCTTGTTGGAACATTGTCAACAATCTGTAAGATGTCTCTTCATGCACATCAATATGGTTGTACTCTAGTAAAATATGTGTGCCTCAAGACACTGAATGGAATAATGCATGTGTGCCTGAGAGGCCTGATGTAGGGATGTGAATCCATTAATCCACCCTATAAATAGTAAGATCACACGCAAATATAAACTAGAGATCTTGTGAATCAACACCTGAGAACCTACCTTATCAGTGTCATCGTCACAATACATCCGGATATAATCCTCGATGTTGAAAGGCCCAAGGGGAAGTTTCCTCAAATTGTCTGGTTCCCCTCTCCTCGAGAGGCCAGTCAAGAAATAGATATCCTTTGTCATGGGGGTCAATGATTGATATCCTTTGTCATGGGGGTCAATGATTGACCCTCTAGCATAAACTTCTTTGCATTCGTGTGCCAATACTCCACAATATCATTGAGAATTCTAGGTTGTTCCCTCATGAACAAACACCGGAAAAACTTCCATATCCCACACTGTTTTAGTGTGGTGATGGCTATAGGGTCCTATTTGACCAAGATATCAATTTCCTCATGCTCCCTCTCAATCCAGTGAATATACATCCTATTTCATGGCAAAGAAGAGGGGAGTTAGTACCTGCATTTTGATTTTTTCAAAGCTTCCAAAGGTGTGCGTAGGTTGTATCATACACAATCATGTATGTATGTAGGCTGGTGGTTTCATACCGAAGTACATACATATGCTTTCCTTGGACAACCCGCGTACATGCAAGGACACTCTTTTTGGGAGAGAACACCCCCTCAAAACCTAAAAGAAATTCATAAATGAAGTATTGAAATGCACGAGGGAGGGATTTGTACTTACTTGATCTAAGTAGAAGGTCATTTCGTCCACTGAAGCTCCCTAAATCAACTCTTTTTGCGAATGGTTTTTTTTTCCTTTTGGTTGATTTTCAATTTGCAATGGTAAAAATGAAATGTCAGCTTCTATTTATAGACTTTTTTGGCTACTTTTTTCCCTTTTTTGACCCCCTTTGTCTTTTTTCCTGGCTTGGTTTTTACTTGATTCCACTTCTGAGTTTCTTATTGGTCGATCCGATACTCTTTTTCTTTTGGTTTGGTAATTTTTGGGATGGGTCACTTTTTGGGTATCCTTTGGTAAAAGTCATTTTTTCCAACTTTTTACATATAAGTTAGGATTTCATTTCCACTTTCTGCATCTTGTTGTATTTTTCTCTTTTCCCTAGGATCGACCCCACCAAATTGTGACACGAAACCTTCATTGCTTCTCTAGAAGTGTCGTGATTAGGTGGTAGAGCCTACCTTTACATGGATACCCTAGGTATATCCTTGCTACATTTTGGCGTCCATGTTGTTAGTACTGGATATAGTCTTGGGAGTCCTTGTTAGTCCTATCATGATTACGAGATAAAGCATCATTCGTTTGACACACCATCATTATTTCCTTACCCTCGAGACTCCCAAATGACCACGCTTTGTTGTATTTTAATATCTCTTTGAAATTCGAAAGCAACATTCATCGAGACTGTATTTATTATTTTCAATATCATCTGGATTAACTAAGAAAAGTAGCCCCCTGGAGTCTTCTTTAAGCCATTTTCAGAATCTCTAAAATTGAAAAGATTGTCAAGCGATATTGTTTCCCTTCATTCTCGCCAAACTCAAATTTGAAGGCACATCTGTCTGGCGGTAGTTTACCCCTTTTTCAGTTCAGATGACTAATTTTGCGAATAAAGGTATCCTCTAGGAACTTCGGTTCTCTAGAAGAGTATTTTCAGGTGTAAGTTTAACCCTTTTTCGTGCCTAAGGGACTAAATCTTTGAAAAATGAACATTCTCCTTGGTTTTGGTTTATCACCTTTTTTAGTCCTTGGATATTAGTTACGAAATAGGAACCCCCCTAGAGTCCATATTTAATCTCCTTTTAGACTCCCTAAAATTCAAAAGATCGTCGAGTGACCTTGTTCCTTCACACTCGTTAAATTGATCCAGAAGAACATCTACTAGCATGATTTTAACCCTTTTTCCAGCCTATAGATTATAACAGAAAAAAGGTACGCATCGAGAGATTCGTCTCCATGGGAGAGTTCAACTCAGTTACTTTTATACTTTTTCAGGCTAAGGAGACTAAACTCAGAAAAAGGTTGTGAGTCCATAGTTAATCTCTTTTGAGACTCCTTAAAATTGAAAAGATTGTGGAGTGATCTTGTCTTTTTCACAATCGTTAAAATGGTTTTGAATATATGTCTTTTTGGTGCAAGTTTAACCCTTTTTCGAACCGACTAGACTATCTCTGAAAAAGGTACTCCCTAGAGTCTTCTTTTACGTTTTTTTCTGACTCTCTAAACATGAAAAAAATACAGATCTTACCTTCTCTGGGATCGTAAAAATTACATAAAAGGGGTCTCATTATGTCTTTCTTAATCGCATTTTCATCTTTACGTATTTGGCCTAATGTCAGCTCCATGTTTCTCTCAACTGAACCATTGAAGCATGCCTTATACGCAAGCCTTGTAGCAGTTCTTGCCTCTGTGACCTGACACCTTGACACATGGAGGATTTTTCCCTGAGTGTACTTTTCTTGCACATGTCTCCTTTCTTTTAGCATTAGTATGTTCCATGTGCTTGGAACTTGTATGATTGCTTGTGAAACTCATTCCTCCTTTGTAACATAGCATTCTTTTATTCTTTTTCAAGCTCTTAAAAAATTGAAAAAGACAAAAAAATCAAATATTCCAAAAAGAGGAGACGAGAAATATTCATTCTTTTTTTAGTAGCATGGAGAGTCCCCCTTGGACAAAGCCCATCCTTTCATTTGTTTGTCAAGCATTAAGATCTATTATGACCTTATAAAGTTGTTCTCACTACATAGAGTTGTGTCCACCTCTATTTGGTTACTCTTCCAAACACATGGAGAGTTTGTTTTGCCTCCTACATCGTGAACTTATGTCAATGTCATGCTACCTGAGTTTGATCATATTTCATTCTTTTGTCCAGGGAAGTTTCACTCAACCTGAGTCATCCTTTTTGCAGTTTGTCTCTTGAATTTCATGACTCGACCATCCCAAGAGTCTAGTTAGGTCCAGATTCGAAATCGACGAAGTTCTCTTCCTAATCATCACAATCCTCATGTATTTTATCGAGGAGTCTTCGAATACCTTAGATTAGTGAGCTATAAACTCCCATTGTACTCCTACCTAAGTTTTTAATATCCTTAAGTTGTTTATTGAGCTATGAAGATCTCATCTCCAGCCATCACGCGTCACTAGCCTCTTGAAGATGAATACTATACTAGTATATCTTCGACTGATTTTGACATGTAGATCCATTGTGTATTTCTCATGGATACACTTTATATATTTATATGGCATGGATATACAGTGTATTTGATTGGAAGCCATGATTTAGTTGATCTTGAGCATGGGTATCTCTGCCTCAGAGAGACAATTTTTGTTTTGCAGATGGCACCTCCAGAAATATGGTCTCGGGCTCACTCGATCTCGTACATTGGCGAAGATATTGTAATGTATTGCAGCCATTATTCGCTCTTATGATCTCACACATTAGGGGGCATATTTTATAGCCCTAAAATTCCCTACTTCTCCATACATGGCATTGGCCCTCTTACTTGCATACTTTGCCAAAGCACTACTAAGAAACTCTTCTTAAAAAACCATTTTTTAGAAGATGTGCATGCCCTGCACAATTACATCCCGCATATATACCCTTTATGCACCACTAAAACCCACATACATATGCTTGCTTCACCACTACATCCCATGTACACACGCTTGCTGCACACTAAACAACCTACGTATGCTTGTGAAAGTTGCAAAAATTAAAAAGTTGCAAGGAATTCGTTGAAATTCATGGGATATTGGAGGTTTCCCAACCAATTAACCTTCTATATCTCGTTACCCAACCGAATAACCATCCTTTTTTCAAATAAAAGGCTTTTTTGGGGTCTCATTTCAAATCCAAGAATAATAACAGTGAAAATTTGCCCAACTTCACTTCCCCTCCTTGCCCAAGATTTTGCTAACTTTTGTGAGATATTGCCTCAACATTCCCTCATCAACCCATTCTTCCTCCATTCAATCCATTCCCTTCCTTTGAGATGATCAGAAGATTGAGAGAAGAGGTCTAGTCAAGGTGCACTTGGAGCATTGGGAGCCTGGACCAGGTTCACAGAACAATGGCTGACACAAATTGTAAGTTTTAGTATTTGTTTTATGAATAAAAGAATATATTTCCTTGTCCCTAATGATGACATTTTGTGTATTTTCATTGATTTATACTTAAAATTTGATATCTAACCCTAAATCATGAATAAAATAACATGTTTGTAGTCCTTGTTTTCCTATTTTTGGATGCAGGTCGACCTTGGGAGGAGACTTGCAGTCATTGGAACTACAGAGCTTGAGGAGATCACCACCACATGTGGGATAAAAGGTAAAGTTACATGATATTCTTTCTTATTGAGTTATTTTCATTTGATTTGGAATGTTTAGGACAGAGAAGATAATATATTGACTTTTAGACGGTCATTCGCTATGTCTACATCTTAAACCTTGGTGTAGTTAGAGGGGAGATTTCCCTGCTAGCAACTATTATGGAGTGGTGTGTGTCGATGAATGTCCCAAAAGTGTGTAGCTTCATGGGTTTAGCGAGATATTATCGACGGTTCATCGAGGGTTTTCGAAGATAGAAAATTTGATTATAGAATTGTAGAAGAAGAACAAGAAGTTTGTGTGGACCGAGAAATGCATAGAAGCATTTCAAAGGCTTAAGGAGCTATTGACGACATCACCGATACTAAAAGTCCCTAACATGTACAAGGAATTATTGGTATGCATTGACACATCCAAGGAAGGCTTAGACAAAGTCTTGATTCAAGATGGTTGAGTTATCACTTACATCTCAAGGAAGTCAAGAAAGCATGAGGAGGCCTACGCGACACATGATTTGGAGTTGTTATCCATCGTGTATTCCCTGAGAGTGTGGAGACACTACCTAATTGGACAAAAATTCTAACTAAAAATGGACCATTGTGGTTTAAAACACATTTTTACGCAAAGTGACTTGAATGTGCGACAAAGGCATTGGTCACAACTTCTTAGCGAGAACGATTTTGAGATTACCTACATAAAAGGAACCGTGAATAGAGTGGTAGATGCATTGAGTCGGAGACCACGCATATTTTCAGTGATACCTCTTTAGATGAATCTACATGAAAAGATTCTAACTGTACAACGTGATGATGCCTGGTCTCAAGAGGTTAAGGAATTTATCAGACAAAACACCATGTTTATACAAATATTTGAGGGATTTATTGTGGACAACAACAAATTAATGAGATATAATAACTAGATTTACGTACCTCCCAATAAAGAGTTGAGCAGTTTGATCTTAAACGAAGCCCATAGAGAAGTGTACATGGCTCATCCAGGAGTCACCAAGATGAGGGCAGACCTAAAACCCTTATTCTTCTGGAAATGAATGAAGGCGGAGATAGTCAACTACATGGAGTGATGTATAGAATGTCAGGAAGTGAAGGCTAAACATATAAATTTGGCAGGATTACTATAGCTACACACTATTCCAGAATCGAAATGGGAGGTCATTTTGATGGATTTCATCGTTGGATTGTCATTGACGACAAGGAGGCACGACTTGATTTTTGTGGTAGTTGACACTCTGACAAAGAGTGCACATTTTATCTTTGTACGTACGACGTATCAGGCACCATACATAGCTAGATTTTTCATCTGTGAGATTGTGAGGTTTCATGGCATGCCTAAGAGGATCATATCTGATCAAGGATCGATGTTTACCAGATGATTTTGGACTAGTTTCCAAGTGGCCTTGGGAACCCAAATTAACTTTAGTACTACATATCACTCGAAGACAGACGGGTAGACAAAATGAACGAACCAAATCTTGTAGGATATGTTGCATATGTACGTGATGTACTAACAAAATATTTGGGATGATTTCTTGCCACTGCTAGAGTTTGCATACAACAACAACTATCAAGGCACCATTAAGATTGTGCCTTTTGAGTTTCTTTACAGGAGACTGTGTCAGATTCCTTTGAGTTGGGATCAGCTTGAGTATAGGGTCATGGTAGGACCATAAGTGATCCTATAAATTGAAGAGAAAATGAAAACGAGAAGACAAAGTATCAAGGAAGCACATGATCGATAGAAGAGTTATGTCTATGCACAGCGCACTGACCGTAGTTATGAAGCTGGATATCGAGTCTTCTTACGGGTGAAACCGCACAAGAGTCCAATCAAGTTTGGAAAGGGTGATAAAATCTCTCCTAAGTTTATGAGACCTTTCGAGGTTGTAGAAAGAAATGGGCTCGTGGCATATTGACTAGCCTTGACTGATTCTTTGAGGCGTATGCACGATGTTTTTCATGTATCTGTTTTGAGACATTATGTTAGTGATCCTACACATGTGATTGGCATGAGTTATTTGTAGGTATTAGATGAGGGTGCACTCACGACATAGCTAATCTTCATTATGGACCATCGCATTCGACAACTACGACGTCGAACAATTTATTAGGTCAAGGTACAGTGGGAAAATTATAGTCCACACTCGGCTACTTGGGAGAACACATATGATATGTGTTAGCAATTTCCATTTTTGTTTGATAGCTAGACATTTCGATTTGTTAGATACTTTATTTCTGCACTTGTATACTGTGAAATTTTAGGACGAAGTTTAAACCAAGAGGGGGTGTATGTAAAATCATGCTCTTGCGCGCACCTGATATGACTTATTCTTTGAGGACAATTGTGAGAAAGTGATCTAGTTCATTATATGATTGACTACTTTGTTTATGGATTATGATGATGAGACTGTGGATTATGATGTTATATTATGTTCTTTATGTATAGACAGATGTTATTGACTGTTTTTTCCTAAGTCTGCAGGACTATTGACTGATTGAGAATGACTATGGCATCGATGGACCTCCTTGGAATTCAGATCGAGTCAAGGAGTGGATTGTATATGGTTTGAGTATTTATGTTATTTCATATGTGACATATGATGGGGTATATTAATAATTATGATGTTGTTTATGGATCATAGTCATATTTTGTTGATGGATGCAGACTGACGATTGATTGCTAATCAAACTCACTTTTGGAGTAAAGGGGTCATGAATCACAACCATATATATTGAGGGAGAGGTTTGGAAGAAGCCCTGCCACAACCTACTAGCACTCCCACTATGGCTTGAACTGTATGTTAACAATTACCTAGTTTGATAGATCCACGATGTCGTGAGGGAAGAATGATATAGTCGTTCATGAATATTCTGAGGGGCACACAATACCTTAGAGGCCCTTAGTCTCCCACACGTTCACCTAACAAAGTATTGACTCCAAGGGCTGGATGTCTACCAAAATCAGTCAAAAGGAGTGTGTCACCCTTGGATAATTTAGTGCTTATTGAAGGGCACATCACATAAATGAAACATGAATAAAGACAAGTGGCACCATTGGAGAACATAGTGCGTCTTGAAGGGCACGTTGTGATGTTTAAAAACAGGTGAGTCAATGAATCTAGGTGCCTAGAAAACAATATCTCACCTTGACATGGTCAACCTTAAATTAACTATGTATGAGTAAAGTTTATTAATTTTAATTTCTCCCTTAAACAATTGCTAAGCCTAGTTGAAATTAAATCCTATATCTAAATAGGATATGAGAACTACAAATTAATTAAACAATTAATAAAGGGTGGGGATGAAAAAAAGGGGGGAAAATTAAATTTAGAATTTAAAGGAGGATTAAATTATCCAAAAATTTAATTGTTGTCTATGTGAAAAACTTGCTAATTCTGAAGCTAGACAAAAAGGGGAAATTAAATGCAAAAGGAATGTGGAACATAGAAAGGAATCTAGTGTAGAGAATTTTCCTAAACGAACTCAACTAAGATTTAAGACGAGTGTCATCCATTAAAGGAAATTGAGGGAATAAATTGACAACAAGGATCATTTTTAGGAATTATTTTAGGTGGGTGAGGGAAATTGGCAATTTAATTTAAATAATTAAATGAATTTCTTGTGCAACTAAGGGATTGGGTGACAAGTGAACGGGGGAGAATATTTCCTAATAAAATTTTAATAAAACTAATTTAATGTGAAAATGGAAAGGTCACTAAGAGGAACTCTATAAAATAAATGGTAGAGGAGGGAAATGGATCACAACTGGCAAGCCTAAGGTTATGCTACTAAAATATTCCTTGGGGTTTTCAAACCTCTAAGATTGGTCCCTTTTTTAACCTCAGACTCTACCGTTTTATTTTATGCCTAGAACGTTTCAACTTGACTTTGCTATTTTATCTGATCCTTTCATGGTTTTTACTCTACGTACGCATTTTCCCTTGGGCGCTATGTTTCTTTTACTCTACGTTTATTAATGGGTATTTTCCTTTCCTCCCTTCTCATCTACAATGGCTGAGGGATGCCCAGGAAGAGCCCGCACAAATTTTTACCTCATCTCTACGTTTTTTTCCAGCCATAAACCCTGCAGGGGTGATTTTAAGGATGGAAATTTATTTTAAAATGTAGAAACCTTAGCAAATATTACTAATCCTTCATATGCCAACTATAAAATGTTTGGCGATATTTTTGTAAAAATGTTCAAATTTATAAGGAATTTTATATAGTTTGTATACAATTTTGGCGATTTTTAAGGTAAAATAATTTTATCCTATAGAATTTGGGCGAATCATTTTTAGAATAGTGAATCTATTTTTGGGAAAAACCATGGAAAATTAGCCCATCAGCGAAATTTAGCCCCTAAAATCATCCCTAAAACCCTTTATGTTTTTTCCTCATTTCACAAACGTTTTGGGGCCTTACGCTGCCCAAGATTATAAAGATTGTGATCTTGTCAATTGGTTAAGTGTTGTAAATGATTGCAACTCGATAATGATTGTATTTACCATGTTGTATTTAGAATACAAACCCATAATTTATGATCGTTTCTGTTATGTTCACGTTTAATTTCTGAATTTTTATTCGAAGTATTTATTTTGTGGAACGATTGGGGGATGCAACATTAGCTCGACCTTCTTGAGTACCTCTGCATTATTTTACTATCCCTTCCCTCCTATTTGTTTTTGGGGTTGTGCATTGAACCTTGTTGCTGATTGGTGTGTCGGTTTGGGTGTTGCCCAACTATTGAACAACCCAGACAATTTGTTGTTGTTTCTTTCTTTTAATTACTCTACATCAGAATTTGATTACTCCCTCAAGATTATTGAAGGATGAACCTACCCGTACATTTCTAAATCAATGAGAAACTCGGTATTAAAATTGTGTACATCCGTTAAGCTTTTCATTTTTGCTGCCTGTGATTTTTTTAATTTCAAAATTTTCACAAATTTAGTTTCGGATGAAGGGTCAGATCAAGGGTCGGATCGAGGGTCGAAACAAGGGTTGGATCAGCTGTCATATTAAGTTCCATATGAAAAACATCTCTCTTGTATTTATGGTGTCTTTAAACTATTCATGTATGGCTTCCCCTTTTCCCAGTTAATTATTTGTATTGATTCCCTAGCACCTTGCATTGAGTTGGGTTAGGAAAAATCTAGTGAATTGTTGACACTTGGGAGCCTTTTTTTTTTAGTTCTAAAATTTGATTTATGTTTCTGTTAGCCATGTCCTGTAGAGTTCTGAAGATAATTTCTATTTTAAAGGAAATCTAGATGCAATTCTTAATTTCGTTGTGAACTTCAATTTTTATATTTCGTTATGTTGTTAAGGAGATCTTGTGTTTATTTGATTAACTAGAATCAACTCGTGGTTCAATCTTGACTCGCAACTTGATATAAATTTTAATTTCACCCTTTATTCATTCCTTCCTAGAGTTTTTATTCTTGGTTTACTCTCTATGTTTGGTACATAAAATCACCCAAATTTGGTTTCCTTCCTGGTGATTTTATTTCCTTGATTTATCTTTGAGTATGGAAATTAAATTTTACCTAGCTTCCTTCATCAGGATTTTCATAGATTCATGAATAACTTTGCGTTTTTTGTGTAACCTGCCAAGGTTTATCTCTATGTGTTGACTCTCATCCCTCTATGCTGGAATCTCATATTCATTTGGATATTTCATTGTCGGTCAGGCATCATTCCGTTTTTCATGTTGGCAAGTACAGTTCAATATGGAGGAATTATTGGAAAATTTATGAATGTACTACACCTCATGAAATCCCCTTTATGCTTGCTGGAACTTTTTAAAATCGTTTTAATTTCTACAGGAATCTCGGGGTATGTCCATCAGATTCACTTCGTTGCCACTCCTTGAGGTATTTGTTTTTTCTTGAACACCTGGATTTCTTGCTGCCTGATTTGTTTTCATTTCGAAATTTTTCATTATTAGAAATTGCTCTGTAATAGGGTCTGGATGGAGGGCCAGATGAAGGCCCGGATGGAGGATAGGATGAAGGTCTAGATTGAGGACCGGATTAAGGTATGTATTAAAACATAAATCATTTTACACAGGTTCAGGGGTTGGAATAAATTCCAGAGCTCTCCCTTTGGATTCTTAACTCAGAATTCTAGCTTAACATCTAATTATCTATTAATTGTTACATCAGATTGGTCATTCTTAACTCCTTTAATGAAATTGAGAAAAGTAAATTCACTCTTATTTATGGAAGAATAAGTTATGGTCTTGAATTTCTTTAATGGATATGTAAGATGTCGAATTTTTATTTATTGCATTATACTGATTTTATTAGTTTTATAAAATGGGTACATGATAAAGGGAAGCATGTTAAATTATTGTATTGTGTAAGCAGGGTTGATCTCCTTTTAGTGTTTAGCTGGATATGTAAAGTGACTTGATTTCCTTACGTGACAGGTGATGATTGATCTTCTTATGGATCCCTTAGACACGAATGTAGCATAGAATCATTGATTGTAATTACACT
This sequence comes from Picea engelmannii, assembly GCA_009831015.1. Classification (NCBI taxonomy): domain Eukaryota; kingdom Viridiplantae; phylum Streptophyta; class Pinopsida; order Pinales; family Pinaceae; genus Picea; species Picea engelmannii. Next base: position 170,062 of record ML778723.1, on the reverse strand, counting down.
TATGATTCTTAATTCTTATGTAATACTGCCTGATATGAATTTCACTTAATCACTACTTGAAGGATGGATGTAGTATATTAGATTAGACCCCACACTATGATTAATTATGTTAATGTATGCCTGATATTATAGTCTAGAGTTATGAGATGTGATTGATTAGTGGGATGTAGACACCTCGTTGTTCCTCAGAACAGTCGCCAACGTTGAGACCTTAAATGGTTAAAATCAATTGGAACTTGGGCTTGAGCGTTGCTTATGTGTCCTAGAGGTCCTAACCTTGTAGGGTAGGTTGGGCTGGTAGTATCTTATGTCATTTTATGATTATCTTTATGATCCTTAAGTAGCGTTATGTTATTTCATATTATCTTGATTTTATCAGATGATTTTCCTTATGAGACAAATTGAGCCATTTGTGATTTGTTCTTTGATGCGTTATTATTAAAATAATGCATTGGTTATGGGCTCTTTTTTATTGTGTTAATGCGTCCATATATGTATCTCTATTCATTGCAATGTTGTTCCAACTTATGTCGTGAAGGTTTGTTAATGCGTTAATATTGTTTCATTAATATGTCAGATGATGTGCCAATGATGTCGTTATTAATTGTGATGTATATTTCCTAATGCAAACATTTTTATTTTTATTTTTGTTGTTGATTTGGTTGTCATAATGGAGGGTCATTAAAAATGTAAAAATGCAAAAACAAAAATGTATGTCTTTATAAATGAGAGGAAGTTAATTTATCAAAATCTCATCAATTGATTAGTGATGATGATGAAGAATATTCCAACATATTCAATTGTTTACCATAAGATTATAATTTATGATTAAAAGTTTGATTAACCCATCGATTCCAATAGGGGGAATGCCTATCGGTGTAAAAATGTAAACATCCCATAAGAAGATAAAATAAATTGAAGTCCGATCATTTTAAATATGGAAACCTTTGAAAGGAAATTATTTTAGTTTATATCACATTATTTTCTTTTATTTCCAAAATAAATTTAGTTGTCTTAGTGTGTATGTTTTTATAGTTAAATATAATTATCTAAAACCTTCTTGAAATAAACTATGGAACAAGTTTAGATGAAAATCAGTGATTGGAAAATGAGAGAATGCTTGTTAAAGAATAATAAAATAAAATAAAAATTTATTAAGAACAAATTAACTCATTGAAATAGTTTTAATTACCTTTAAATAATTAAAAGTAGAAATATAAAAAGAATTAAGAAATTTTAAATTTTTTTATTAAAAACAATTGATGTAATATGAAATAAGATTTATGAAAATTAACCAAAATAATATAATAATACTAGCAATAATAATAAGGTAAAAATATAAAAAGAATAAAGTATTTCTAAGAATTTATATTATAAACAAAAAAAAATGATGTAATATGAAACAAGGCTGCATGGAAGCATTACCTGCAACCTTTGCAAAATCATTAGTTAAACTAGCATAAATTACTTGGAGCATAGAAGAAAATGAACGACTAACAATGAATCTGGATCTAGAAACAGATTATGAGGTAGTTGAGGTTCAAATACCAGTGAAAGTGAATTTATGGGTGCACATTATTTTAAGCACGTGGTGCATATTTTGCATTTTTAAATTGATTGTTTGATATTATATAAATATAATAATATTGATTTTTAGGTATTTTAAATTGATTTTTTGATATTATACCTCACAACTCACACCTCAGCTCTGGGAAGCCACCACCTGCCCCCTCCACATGCCCCCCCACCACCTGTCCCCTCCACATGCCCCCTTCTCACACGAGTCCCCTCCACACACCCCTTTAATACATTCTTCCTCGCTACACGCTCCCACTCCCATTTATCTCAGTTCCTCGACACACGCCTCTCCTTAATCTGTGACCTCCATCCTCCTTTCTTTCCCTCCCCAAGCTTGGGAAGTCTCTTCGTTGTACCTTGGACAACTCCTGAGCATAGGAGAGATATCTGGAGCAAGGAACTTAGGTGCAGGGTGACGTTAAATATGTACAGACCATCAAATCTAGGTGAGGCGAAAGAGCCTAGTAGTAGAAGCAATCATGGCGAACGTATGGCGATTTGTTGGAAAATGGATAAATTTCGTGAACCAAATGAAGAGGAGTGAAATTATCACCGCAGGAGTGGTTCATTGGGGTAGCAAGCACATTCCTATGAAGAATTGCACAGAGACTCCTCCTCGTAAGCGCGCTAGTGGTCTGCCAGGGGACAGAGCAAAGATGAATAGACAAACTTCAGGATCGGTCTCAGTGGAGGAGCATGAAGAGCTGGTAAACACTGTCAAAACTCTGCAAATATAGCTCAGGGCCCTCTCCACACAGGTTCTCTCAATTACATAAATCACCATCCAGCACAGGAGCGAGCAACAAAGACCCAGGGACGAATGTGAAGTGCTCAGACAGCAGATAGAGGAGCTCAAATTTGTGTTTGACCCTATATCACTCATCATGAACACCTCCCTCTCAGACGAGGCCTCCTCTCTAGGACCGCGCCTTCAATTGGATCTCAACCTATGGCCTCCAACAGAGGCAGATCACACCGCAACAAGCCAGAACTGAATGTAATTAAATGCAATGTTTTTTTGTGATTTTATTAGGTACTTTCTGCAAGATGTTTACCATCGATGCACAATCAGGCTTTAGTGTTCTAGTTAGCACCTCCCCTATTCTCCATTTCCTTCTTGGAGAGCACAGAGGAAAGCATTTTGATAGCAACAAATTTTGTGATCAAGACTTTGCTCTCTGCTTTGCGGCTTTTTAATATAAATTTTATCCAATTTCTATCA
>ML778723.1:140518-162244 GCA_009831015.1 Picea engelmannii | reverse complement strand
TAGACAATTCAATCTCCTTGATATCACGTTTACCAATGCATAATATTCAATCTCCAATGAAATTTGATTAGTGCATTATCTTCTAGGTTATGGGGTCTCTTCTTTATGATCTAGGGTTTATTACTTCTCTAGGGGTGTGATCCTTTTTACTCCCTAGAGAAAACAAACCTTAGCAAGGTAATGTACAAGGTTGTATTATGTTTTACTCTTTGTAGAAACCTTTGAAAAATAGCATTTTGAATGATAACAAATATATATCCTAGTGGAGGGTGTATTCCCCTATACTTCTCCAAGGGTTTAACAAAATTAACCTAAAAAACAAGAAAAAACAACACAAACATAGAAATTCCTTACCTGGTTCAATAAATAGCATGTAAAACCCTTACTAATCAATAATGTTGCACCACATTGCCAAGAACATAAGCATCAAGAGATAGCACTAGCATTCCTTCCAATAGACAAGTAAAAAAATACACAATACACCAAGAGAGAGAGATAGAGTGAATTTCCATGTAGGGAAAAAAATTCAGCCAAGAGAGTATGTAATTCTCAAAATCATGATGATAAAATGAGAGTGAGATGACCTTTATTTATACAAGGTCATCTAACCCTAATTTTTCCTCTTTATAATTCAATTACAAATTATATAAATAGGGTCGAACCTCTAATTTTTCTTTACATTTTACAAAAATTAAAAAACATTAAATTAAAATCTTTAGAGGGGTAAAGTTAGGACTCCAAGAGAGATGTTGACCTTCTAGGTGGAAATCATTGGGACTCCAAATTCCATGTGTATCCTCGTCATGTGATAGGGAGAAAATAAATGCATCTCTCTCCATCAAATCACATCACATCACTATCATGATCATCAAACCCATCATAACCCCATCAGGAAAGGTGATGTCAAGGTCTAGGATATGAAATCCTAGGCCTCCCAAGGCCAATGTTTAGGTGCAAGGGGCCACGATGTGTTCATCTCATGTTGTACAAGTGCATCTAAAGGAAATGTGCATCTTCGAAAGTGTGCAATGAGTGGTGGTGCATCATCCAACCTATGGGCTTCAAGCCCCTATGAAGGTCCAAGTGACCTAGATCCTCCATGGAAAAGCTTTCACATGGAAATGTTGTATAAATAAAAAAAAGTATGCCCTACAAGAGTCCACAAGTCATATGTGTCAACTTCACACTCTACATATTCAACCTGCGAACCTCTATACATCATATCCTTAATAACCCATAGAAATTTGGGGTAACATTTGGCTCCTACTTGGGGAGATGTGCTCGTCGTAGAGTACATGAGAACCTCAACATATCCTGGGAAGACCTATTCCTACACACATTGAAACAAGACATGTTCGGATATCGAAGGGTGGCACACTCACCCCTTTATTCATATAATAAAAAATTTAAAATTTCAAAAATGACAACTATCACTAAAAATAAATTTTTCATTTTATCAAGACCTTCTAACTAACATGTCATATGATTTTAAGAAAATGAAGTAAAAAAATATGCATAAATTCAAATATAGAAATATGTAAATATAGCATGAGTATTCAGATATAAACAAATGAAACTAATATAACATGGACACACAAATGAAAATTAAAGAAAAAAAATGACCTACCTACTTACCTTGGGCTCGAGGCCTGTATATTTAAGTACCTAGTGATGTCAGGTGAAATCGTACAACCAGTGCAAACCACCTGCTCAACATTTCACCCAAGTGATTTCCCTTGTTCTTAATTATAAAACATATCAAAGAAAAGGTGAGAACATAATAATCATGAATGTCAATTAGCGTACAATCAATCATAGAAAACAACTCATAGAGGTGGTTGGGAGGGAGAAAACACTACTGGAAAGAATGACAACAAGCTTGATTGACCCATTACTAAAGAGGGCTACTATGTATATATGATGGCACGTATTCATCCTCACTTAGAAAATCACTTCTCTTTGAAGTATGAGAGGAGATGAGATATCCCAAGAAGACCCTATTATTTCCTTGAGAAGGATAGATGATATAAGAGACAAGTTCAGGTTTAGAGAAATATTATTTTCCTTTACTTAAACCACGTTGCTTCTTCATCTACAAATTTTTGAAAAACTCCCCAAAATGGAAACACTAGGGATTATTTTAATGATGGAAATTTATATTAAAATGTACAAACATGGAATAATATTGCTAGTCCTTAATATGCAAAATGTAAAATGTTTGGCGATAGTTTTGTAAAAATATTCAAATTTCTAAGGATTTTATATAGTTTCTATAACAATTTGGCAATTTTTAAGGTAAAACAATTTTATTCTATGGAATTTTGGTGAATCCTTATTAGAAAAAGTGGAAATTGGTGAATCAAGTTTTGGGAAAAACCATGGAAAATTATCCCATTTGTGAAATTGAGCCCCTAAAATCATGTATGGGAAACATTGTTGCTTCACAGTGTGAGTGTCATATTTTTATAGGCTAGCCACATGTTTGCATTCATCAAAAATTGAGTATGAAGGTGGTTGAAAATATTCATCATACAACAAATCCGAGTGCCCAAAAGGATACACATCACAACTCCCAAGGTATGAGTGAACAACATCATGAGTATACTGTGACAAGTCATTCTTGAATGGATGAGATCAATCTATGATCATATCATCATGAGGCTACCAAATAACCATATTATCCCAACATGAAGACCATTCCTATGGAGGTGACAACTCAACTTTATTCAGTTGAAAGCTACCCTCAATGTCGTAAATGGGATCCTTATCAAAAATGAAATAATCCATGCACCATCTATGCTGTCCAATATGTATGAAATCACTAATGTGTTGATCAATCATGTTGAAGAGGTCCTACAAAACATCATCTACATCATTGGGACTAATCATTTCTTTATCTTCATGTGTAGGGGGAAAACAAGGCTAGAGAGATTGATTTTCATCAAGCAAGAGAACATACATTGATGTCTTATATGGGTTCTCAACATGTTCCACTTCATTGTAACTCTTCCTTTTCTTATTGGTAGCTTTCTTAATGGACGTGTTTCTCCTATTTATCTTCATCACAAGGGGCTTACTTCTGAATGAGGAGTGATTCATCTAATTTTTCTCGAAAGGATCAGACAGGAAACTCTTTTTTTTTTCCTTGGATGAAAGGAAACTCTTTTTATTCTTGTCATCATGGGATCACTCTTTGGCGGGTGATGTCTTGTTAGTATCATGCACTTAATTGGACTTTTCCTTCTCTTCTTGGACCTTTTCTTCAAATACTTCTTTTTACAAGCATTCATCAATATTGTTGCCGAATTTTTCCTCCATGGAAGCCTCATTATCATCAATATTTGTATTAGTTTCAAAAAGACCTAAAATTCGCTCCTCTTGCAGAGATGTCAGAAGATCATGATCAATATCTTCAAATCTCTAAAATATTGGACCACATTTTTTAAGAAATTATTCAACAAAAGTCTTGAGGGAAGTTATATTGTTTGGTCTACAAGAGTTTCTAATCCATCCTTATTTCTTTATTCCCAATGAGTGTAAAAATGATTCCACCAAATGATCTTCATGTATTCTCTCAAGAATCGATTTATGTCTCAAAAGTGATAGGACATGTGAGACAACAAAAGAAGAGTCATCATTGCAATTCAGAGCATTTTTGATATACTCCATGGGAAATGTGCTTGGGAACCCTCGAACATCCTCAAAATCAAGGGAAGGATACATTCCATTCCATACCTATAAAACCATCATGCGTCATTATGTGTAAATAAAATAAACTCAATCAAAAATGAAGTTTTTCTACCTTATTGCAATGGAGTATGTCAATGAGTTCAAGGCTCATCAAAGATGGGGAGGGTATCTTCCCTCAATGGAGTCTCTAGATAAACTCATATGAATTTAATCAAAGTTGAAATGGGAAATTTCCTAAAATGGAGTCTCCATGCAATTTAAGGTAAAGGATTTGGGATAGACTTACCAAGTGTTGTTATGGGATCATAAAAGATTAAAAATCCTCCTCCACAACAATGCCAAAATGTTATCACACAGATTGTAGTTTCGAAAAATCCCAACGTAGACCATAAATGTGAGACAACTATGGGAGTATTTACCCACTTTCACCTTATATAAACACTCCCCTCACTTTAGTGATGATATAATCACCATAAGGGGGGAATCCTGGGTTAGCCTAGGGTGATTGCGGTGGAAAGTGAAAGGATATGAAAGGTGCTCCTATAGGTCAAGGTCAAATATGGAAAGGAGGATTTGAGAAAGAGTCTTGTGAGAATGTGATTGGTTGCCTAGAAAGTCGTTGATGTTTGAATCGATTAATATTGAAACAACAACCTCATGAGGTTGAAATCTCCCTTCACTTTTATAGAGGTGGTACTCCTCTTTGAATTCTTAAATATTTATATTGAATATTCTTTGAGACATATATAAATGTAGGAGAATGTTAATAAACAAACTCCAAATATTTAATATTCAAATAAATAACGAAATATCTTTTCAATGATATAAAAATATAAATAGATCGAAAGTTCCTGAGAAAGGGACCAGGAAACCCTGCACAAAATATTGTTGCAGAAATGTAAATAAGAATATTATAAAAAAAATCTCACATCCATTATAATATTAAATATTTTTTATCACATTCATGGAAAGGATAGAAGATGGCCCTAATTAAAGAGAACTCTAAAAGAGTCTTTCATATTAAAATTGAAATGAGATTTTGATACGTTAACTTCAAATATATTTTACTAAAATACTTAGAATTCAAAATTACAATTAAAATTAACCCCAAAATACTTCTCTTGGTTTTCTAAAAAATAATATGTCCTTAATAGTCTTTTATAAAAAAAAGAATTCTTCCAAACAGACTAGGATTGGGGCTCTCGTGGACCATTAAATATAATGTAAAGAAGAGGAGAATGAAATGTGAACATGGTGTGAACTGTAACATCCTGCTCTGGTGCACTTAAAAAACTTATCCTTGAGGACACTTGCTCGCAAGTGATCTGGACTTTTATGATGATAAAACATTTATCCTTGATGATGATGCGTTATGATAGATGACATGATGTTTTACTATTTGATGTAGACAGGTGCTATTGACTCAGTTTTATTGAGTGTGGAGGGTTTTGGACCTTGATGATGCAGAGGCATCGGTGGAACCCCTTGGACTCCGAATTGAGTTAGGGAGTGTGCTAATTGGGTTGATTTATTTACTGTGATATTTCATTGATTTGATGATTTGATGATTTGATGATTGACATGTTCTGACACGATTGTTGATGGTGGAGGCTGACAATAGCTTGTCGACTAGACTCACATATGGAGTAAAGGGGCCACACATGATTCCAAAGAGGTTGAGGGACAGGTGTGGAAAACAGCCCTGCCACAGCCTGCTAGCACTCTCGTCGTGGCTCGAACTGTAGGTTAATGTTTACCTAGTTCGAGAGGATCCACGATGCCGTGAGGGAAGACTGCGACAGTCACTCACGATGATTCTAAGGGGTGAACAATAATGCGAGGGCCTTATTCCTTAGAGCCCTTAGTCTCCCACAAGTTCACCTGGTAGAGTGTTGACTCCAGGGGTTATAGATGTCTACCAATCAGTCAAGTTGGCGAGTGGCACCCTTGGAGCACGTGGTGCATCCTGAAGGGCACGTCGTGCAAAAGAACCACAAGAAGCGAGTGGCACCCTTGGAGCACGCGGTGCATCCTGAAAGGCACATCGCGCAAAAGAACCACAAGAAGTGAGTGGCACCCTTGGAGCATGTAGTGCAACCTGAAGGGAACGCCATGCGAAAGAAACAAACGAGGCTAGTGGCACCCTTGGAGCACGTAGTGCGTCCTGAAGGGCACAGCGCGTTGATGATGATGAAGAAACAAACCTAGATGGCCCTAAGACATTAATGCCTTAAGAAATCCTTAAACAACTTCCCTAACCAATTGTCACCTAGCTCAGAATCTAAGTCCTAAGCCTAAGACTTTTCTAGGGTAAAGGGTTTAGTGTAACCTTAAAGAAAAAGGCCCTAGCATAAAAATAAAAATTCAAACAAAAACCCACTTAAGTAATAGTTAGGTCTTCATAAAATTCTTGGGGTAAATAATGAGAGTAAGAATTAAATTAAAATAATGGTTTTAAAATTTTGCAAAGAAGAAATTATTTCCTAACTTGTGAAAGAACAAAAGATAATTAAATAAATAATAAATGAAAAGATTAACTAGCGCATTTCCCTTTTTGGTTTAAAAAAAGGGGGGGGAATAATAAAAATAGGGAAATGAGCCTTTAATAAATATAAAGAAAATAATTTTGGAGAAACATGGGGGATGAGTGACACTTGTAAGACAGAGAATTTTTAGAGGGTTTTCATTAAAACTTAAATTAAATGTGAATTAGGGCAAGGCGGGGTCTCAAAACTCTATAAAATAAAGGGAAGATGAGGAAGAAGGGGATGGGCAGTTAGCGTAACGTTATGCTACCGAATTTTGACTTGACTGATTGCTTGTGAGGAGTTGGGATTTTCTCATCTTGTATTGGAGTGGTAGCTTAGCCTTGCGAGGCGAGCTGGGAAGCTAGGCATACCTATGGATTTTGTGTGGCCCCTTTGCGGCTCGGGGGGCTAAGGGGGAGGTAGAGTACCCCTAGCGTTGGCTGGGAGGTACCAGTGAGGTCTCAACGGTCGGAGAGTGGGAGTGCACGAAGCGCGGGATGTCAATCGGTGCAGGCGAACAGGCCAAGGTACGCTTCTTGTTTGATTCATAGAATGATGTAGGATTTACGATTTAAATATGCATATGTTTGGGCAGAAAAATCTTTAGCTTAAATCTGGGTTTAGTTCTTGTTGGTTGACTGGTTTTTAAAACCTCGATGATTAAAGATTTGTAACGCCTGTAAAATTTTAACTTGGCTAATGTAATCTGGTAGTGGATGAAAGAAAAATGTGTATGGCTTCGGCGATTATGAAATACGATCACTGTACAATGTTGTCCCTAAGTTGGTGAGGGAGAATTCATCCTTGCGATTTCCTTACTGTCACGACGAATTTACTCTTGGTTGCGCTTAAGCTTGTTGGGTAAATCTACCCATCGTCTTATGTTTGATATCAATGAAACTCTGCCCTTGTAGTAGAGAATGTTTAGCTGGACGCTCTCATTCTCGTTGGCCCACGATTGCTTGTCCTCTGCTTTTTTTTTTACTAATGGCACTTACCTCGCACCTTTCACCTTTGGTTCCAGGGTGATTCTACTTTTTCTGCTATTTAACCCCCCTTTCTCTCATATGCACTACCCCTTTAGTTCCATTGTAATGCTTCTAAGGAAGCGGTTAGTACCAGGGCGTTTCATTACCGTGTTTCCCTTGGGTAAGGTTTGGGTTTTATTTTTTCTGAGCGTTATTTTTGAGAGAAATCCGTGGGCAATTCTACCTGAGCGCTTCTCTGTCAGAGGGAATTTTACACCTGTGTGTCTCTTACTTTGAGCAAATTCCCTTGTTCTTTCACGTCCGCCTCACAAGCGTCAAACCCTTGCGTCCTTCACTCGAATCTCTGTAACTGCACTTCCATCCGCACTTTTACCATCTGCGTATAAGTTTGGTAGAGGCGTGGGTTATTTCCTTTCGGTTGATTATCAACTGTCGTGAGGACGGGTTACTGAGTGAATCGTTAGGAAATTGTCCTTAAGCTACATCACCAGTTGAATGCACAGTGCTTGATAAATGCCCTTTCTGGACAGGCATCGATTGTTAGTTACAGCAGTTGTGGGTGGCCAAATCATGGTGGGGTTTAGTTGGGCGCAACTGTTGAGTGTTGGACCATGACGTTATTTTTCTCCCTTTTTCTAATTTCTTGAGTTTCTGGGCATGGCTTTTTATGTTGTCAGTTCCTAGCTTTTTCAATTTTAATCACTTGGTCAGCGAATTCCACCCTGTGAGATTCTGACTCAGCGCGGATGTGTGCTCGGCATAGCACGTGGTTTAGTGGTCGGCGAATGCGTTATTTTATTCTTATTTCCGCTTGGAGTGTGAATGTCGAGATTGTTGTGTGTAGTGATTTACCACCCTTTACTCTGTGTCTGCAATTTAAAAATCGGTCTGAGCTCCCAGGATAGCTCCATTTTCTTTTTACTTTATGGAAATTTAACTTGCCTAAAAACTTTGCCACAATCTTATCAACTATAGGGACGGGTTGAGCGATGTTACTGCCACCTCTACTGACCACCCCGACACCTTTTCAGACCTCATGGATATTTTTAGGGTGTCTACGATTCTTTTTAGTAAACTGGCAGCGACCCCTTTTTAAAATCTGACAGCCTACATTACGGGGTAGAGGGGATGACAGTAATCGATAAATTTTAGGTTGGGTAGGCTAGGGAAATGTACCTACATTTCTGGGCAGCAATGTCTGACCACATCCTTCTTGGGTGCTTTCTAGAAACACCTTCCTTACTACGTATTAGGCTTGCCCCTTTATTTTGACTTTTGGTAATTTATATGGTGATTGAAATTTACGTTTCCTTGTTAATTTTTAATTTCGAATAGTCAATCGAATGGTAAAGATGGCCAACTGTAATTGCTAATATTCTTGCCTTTAATGCCGTGTTCAGGGTTATGGTAATTAAACTAGAAATCAGAACGCAATGATTAATGTTAAACCTATATGGTCGATATTTAGGAAAGAGCAGTGCTGCTGTAATGTATCATGTAGTAAATAATAATTGTAGCATGGTGGAAAATTTAGAATGAGTGTAAGTGTCATTGTAGTTTCATTATGAAAATAGTAACCTTGACCGAAGCCGCATTGTTATGCTAATAGCAGCCTGCCGTGTCATTTAGTGTTGTTTTATTAAAGTGTTAAAACTAGAAAATCGTGGGGGAGAAATTCGATATGGATGTCTGTAGAGGTTGATTGCCTGTCGGGATTCTTAACTTCTGTCAGTAAACGAACCTTATTTTTTTTCCCGCTGTCTTGAAAATCTTGAATTCCGCCCTTGCCAGCTGTGTAATTCATGAGATTCTGCCATCCGGCGGCGGCCTTAAATCACTCCTGCAAAACTACCTTTTGGCTTGCGATACCTGGCATGCGCGCAACAATTGCCCAATCGACCCTCCGCGTGCTTGGATCTTGTGTATCCTTGTTTATCGGGACAATTTTAGAATGTATCCCAACATATCTTTTTTCTCTTAGTATTGTTATTTCCAGGTAATGATTAAGGCGAATTGACTGTTTCGGGAACATATTGGAGGTGGTGAGCTGTAAAGGTAAGGATAATATATTTTAATATTAAGAAAGCACTTAATTACATGATCCTATGTTAGATTGGTGGTACAAAGGATATGTGTAACAAAATGTGAAGTTAGCGTGTAAAAGGGTGTTGTCTTGGTCATCATAATGCAAGGCGGGAGAACAAGAGTAAGGTTAATGATTTGTAGGAATGTTTTTGAAATTTATTTGAGGGATAGGGTAAGTAACGTCATGGTATTAGGTGGTTCCAATTTATGTAAGAGTAAAGTTTGAATTATCAGATTGATAGAAATGTTAGTGTAGGATAGCTCATAGAAGTATGTCACTGCCCTTTCTATTTGCAATTAGTATTGTAAGGTTTATGGTCCTTAGTGATATTATGGTGGATTTAACAACTATGTAATGATGTGGTATTAATACCCATATAGATAAGGCTTGTTTCAATTACCATTTTTGTTCATAGTAAGGTTTGAAATAATGTATTGATGAAATTTAATGCTAATGTTATGATAAGGTTAATTTCTACGTCACTTGTTTAATGGAAATGTTAAGTAATGGATGAGATAATTTGTAAGTTGCTAGAAGATATCATTGTAGTTTATTTTGATATTAGTCAACTAAATTGCAAAGTCCTTATATTATCAATTTAACGAGGCTAGATTTTATGGTGAGGTCATTGTAGTTTCATTATGAAAATAGTTAGTTAATTGCAAAGTCTTTATATTATAATGTAATGAGGCTAGCTTTTATGGTGATGTCATTGTAGTTTCTTTAAGAAAATAGTTAGTTAATTTGCAAAGTCTTTACATCACAAAGGCAATATTGCTAGCTTTTATGGTGAGGTCATTTGTAGTTTTATTATTGATTCTAACACATAAGATGTAATGTGGATGTTATCTTATTGCAAGGTAAGTGAGGTAAATGTAATGAAGTTATTCATTCATGGTATGTTAGTGTAATAGTTATGGTTATTGATAAGCATATATCATGAAATGTCCTTGAATTAAGCACAATAAGTTACTATGAGTAGTAAATGGAGATTGCATTTAATCGAATTTACATCCTTAAGGTTGGGTGGATAACTCGTCGACTAACGAAATCTAAACGAAGCAAATGATCTGTACTTGTTTCCACTGAGTCACTGGTAATGATGCGTCTTAACTAATGGTGGGTCACTGTCGGGTCCTTGACTTGCGTCTCACTTAGTGGGCGTGGTTGTTTCATTAAATTTTTGTTTTACCTGGTTGTAAACAATGTATTGCCTGATCTATTGGTGTCAGGCGGGGTGTAGACATCTCCATGTAGCCTAGTATATAAGTCTGTGTGTGATTATTTTTGTGTAAAGAATCCTAGGCTGTATCAAGAGTCTCGGGCCCTTTAAAGGCAGGGTTTCCACTCTTGCGACACACCTGACAGAGATTACTAGTTTCTTCCTGAGCAGTTGGCCAGGAGCCTATCTGACCTTCTCTCTCTCCGGAGCAGAGAACTAATATTAAACGCCCTGCTTTCTTGTGCAGAAATAGTAAACTATACTACTATGGATTCTTCCTTCTGTGTTCATACTGTGCATAACGCAGTATGTCATTAAATGTTTGTGTTGTGCGCCCTATGTCTATGATCGTTAATGCTTGCAGTTACTTGTTGTGCGCCTTGTGTCTTCTTGTGGTGATCATCGCGGTTGCATCTTGTTAATCGTCGGGTGGTGACCTAGAGTCAAGTGTGTCTGTTCCCTTTCTACACGGGCGCACACACCTTAAAAATAAAAAAATAAAAAAAATTTGCACCGGTTATCAGAGTTGTTGTCGTAACAAGGAGGCCATTACATATGGTATCAGAGCTGGTTCGACCCGGGACTTGGGATTCGCTACGGCTTCCGTGACATTATTTGATTTAGTATATTGCTTCTGATTGAGTGGATTGTGTGCGTGCAGGTAATCATGGTTAGAGGACGCCGTGGAGGTAGACGACGGGGTGCTAGGGGAGGAGGCGTGACGCCTCCAGTAGAATCCATGCCTGAGGGGTCTAACCCCTAGGGAGGCGAGCAGGTTCTTGGACAAGAGAAGATAGTAGTTGGCAACGTGGTTGGGATGCTGATTTCTTTCTAGCGCATGTCCGAGGCACTGATCAACCACTTGGACAGAGATGAGGCCAGGGCGCCAGGACCCACGGAGGTTTCACCATGTGCACCAGTCGTTACCGGTAGCATTCATCGTGAACTCTAGAAGGTAAATTTCCTGAGTTCTTTGGTGCCCTGGACGGCGCAACCGCTGAGGCATGGTTGGAGATTATAGCGATGTGCTTTGCACTTCATGATGATACCTCCAACATGAAGGTCTGCATGGCGATCTTTCAACTGAAGGGGGAGTGCTCTTCTATGGTGGAAGACGCTCCTACCATAGCTGAACATGGCCGTCGAAGAGGCGTCATGGGAACCATTCAAGGAATGCTTCCGAGAGAGGCACCTTTCAGAGGAATTCATTGAGCATCAGTTCAATGAGTTCAACGCCTTACGACAGGGAGGTCGTACGGTGCCCGAGTACGAGGCACGTTTTATGGAGCTGCTCTGGTATGCTCCGCACCTTAACACTGAGAAGCTCAAGGTCAATAGGTTCGTGTTTGGCCTTAATGGTAGCCTGCATGTAATGGTTAGGATCTTGATGCCTCAAACCTTCCACGATGTCATCCAGAAGGCAGTCGATCAGGATGAGTTTAGCTTAGTAGAGGTGGCTTCGGGAGCCCAACCATAGGTCGGAGGAAAACTTACGGTTTGTGCCCTCAACCTGGGAGAATTTGTCGCGAGGGTAAACTTGTACATCACGATCTTAGGATCTTATGATGTCGTGATTGGTATGGATTGGTTGGAATCGCATGAGGCAATACTCAATTGTAAGACGAAACGGTTGAGCTTGGTTGATGAAGAAGGATAGAGACGTGTGATTGTAGGATGGAACCAGGGAGTTTCCCTGAGGTTTGTCTCTTCCTTACAATTACGGAAGAGTATGCGCAAGGGATGCAAGATTTATGCGATCCTTGCACTAAACAAAAAGAGAGTGGTGGAAGGTCTAGAACACCTTCCAGAGGTGAAGGAGTTTGTGGATGCATTTCCAGAGGAGTTGCCTGGGATGCCACCAGAAAGGGAACTGGAGTTTACCATAGACCTGAAACCGGGGACCGAACCGATAGCAAGAATGCCTTATCGGATGTCGACCCTAGAGTTGCAAGAGCTGAAAATGCAATTGAAGGAGTTGTTGGACCTGGGACTGATACGCCCTAGTGTGTCACCGTGGGGAGCACCAGTTATTTTCATATGAAAGAAGGACAGATCATGGAGGCTTTGCATTGACTACTGTCAACTGAACAAGGCTACGATCAAGAATCAATATCCCTTACCAAGAATTGATGATCTGTTCGTTCAAATGAAAGGTGCAATGGTGTTCTCCAAGATTGATTTGCGATCAGGGTATCGCCGTGAATCCAGCCAAGGTTGAGGCTATTATGGAATGGTCGGTGCCAACGAATGTCACAGAAGTGCATAGTTTATGGTTTTAGTAGGATACTATCAATGGTTTGTCAAGGGATTTTCGAAGATAGCAAATCCGATCACGGAATTGCAGAAGAAAAACAAGAAGTTTGTCTGGACGAAGAAATGCGCGGAAGCATTTCGGAGGCTTAAAGAGTTGTTGACAACAATGCCGATACTAAAGGTCCCTAACATGGACACAAACTTCTTGGTATGCACTGATGCATCCAAGGAAGGTTTAGGTGGAGTCTTGATGCAAGACGGACGAGTGATTTCTTACATTTCGAGGAAACTGAGAAGGCAGGAGGAGAACTACACGACGCACGATTTGGAGCTATTAGCCATCGTATATGCCTTGAAGGTTTGGAGACACTACCTTGTTGGACGAAAATTTGAATTAAGGACTGATCATTGTGGACTATAACACATTTTTACGCAAAGCGACCTGAACACGCGACAATGATGTTGGTTGGAATTGCTTAGCGAGTACGACTTCGAGATTACTTACATAAAGGGAACAGTGAACTGAGTGGTAGATGCTTTGAGTCAGAGGCCACGCATCTTTTCGGTGTTGCCACTTCAGATGAATCTACGTGAGAAGATTCTCACTTTACAGCGTGACGATGACTGGTACAAGGAAGTCGAGGATTTTATCGGACAAAACACTATGATGGTACCACGATATGAGGGATTTTCTTTTTATAGCGATGGGTTATTGAGGTTTAGAGGTCAGATTTACGTACTGCCACACGACGAGTTGAGGATGTTGATTCTGAGCGAGGCTCATAGAGCAGCTTACATCGATCACCCAGGAGTCACGAAGATGAGGGCAGACCTTAAACCCTTATTCTTCTGGAAGGGAATGAAGGCTGACATAGTCAACTATGTGGCCAGATGTCTAGAGTGTCAACAGGTAAAGTCTTAACATAGACACCCGGCAGGATTACTTCAACCACATGCCATTTTAGAATCTAAATGGGAAGTTATTTCGATGGATTTTATTGTTGGATTGCCACTGACGACAAGGAGACACGATTCAATTTTTGTAGTAGTAGACACTCTGATGAAGAGTGCTCACTTTATTCCTATGCATACAACGTATCAGGCGCCTGACATAGTGAGAGTTTTCATTAGTCAGATTGTGAGGTTGCATGGCATGCCTAAGAATATTATATCCGATCGAGGTTCGGTGTTTACTGGATGATTTTGGACGAGTTTCCGAGAGGCCTTGGGAACTCAACTTAACTTTAGTACTGCGTATCACCCAGAGACTGACAAACAGACCGAACAAATGAACCAAACCTTGGAAGACATGTTGTGCATGTATGTGATGGACCAACAAAAGTGTTGGGAGGAATTCTTTCCTCTAGTAGAGTTCGCGTACAACAACAGTTACGAGAGCACCATTAAGATGGTGCCTTTGAGTTTCTTTATGGGCGACTGTGTCGAACACCCTTGAGTTGGGATCGGCTTGAGGATAGTGTCCTGGTGGGACCAGAAGTGATCCAAGAAATGGAAGAGCAAATGCAAACCATAAGACAAAGGATTAAAGAAGCACAAGATCGACAGAAGAGTTATGCTGATGCGCACCGAGTCGACCATAGTTACGAGGTCGGTAATGGAGTATTCTTGCGGGTTAAACCGCATAAGAGTTCGATCAATTTTGGAAAGGGAGCTAAAATTTCTCCTAGTTTGTGGGACCTTTCGAGATTGTGGAGAGAAAGGGGCCCGTGGCCTGTCGACTAGCCTTGCCTGATTCTTTGAGGCGTATGCACGATGTTTTTCATGTATCTGTTTTGAGACATTATATTAGTGATCCTACACACGTGATTGACATGAGTTCCTTGTAGGTATCGGATGAGGGCGCGCTCATAGCTGAGCCAGTATGCATTTTAGATCATCGTGTTCGATAGTTACGACGTCGAATGGTAGAGCAGGTCAAGTTCCAGTGGGACAATTATAGTCTGCACTCGGCGACCTGGGAGGACGCATGTGATATGCGCCAGCATATTCCATTTTTGTTTGATAGATAGACTTATGATACTGTGACACATTTATTTCAGCGTTTATACTGAGAAACTTTGGGACGAAGTTTAGACCAAGAGGGGGTGTATGTAACATCCTTCTCTAGCGCACTTAGAAAACTTATCCTTGAGGACACTTGCTCGCAAGTGATCTGGACTTTTATGATGATAAAACATTTATCCTTGATGATGATGCATTATGATAGATGACATGATGTTTTACTATTTGATGTAGATAGGTGCTATTGACTCAGTTTTATTGAGTGTGCAGGGTTTTGGACCTTGATGATGCAGAGGCATCGGTGGAACCCCTTAGACTTCAGATTGATTTAGGGAGTGTGCTAATTGGGTTGTTTTATTTACTGTGATATTTCACTGATTTGATGATTTGATGATTGACATGTTCTGACACGATTGTTGATGGTGCAGGATGATGATACCTTGCCGACCAGACTCACATATGGAGTAAAGGGGCCACACATGATTCTAGAGAGGTTGAGGGAGAGGTGTGGACAACATCCTTCCACAGCCTGCTAGCACTCCCGCCATGGCTCGAACTGTAGGTTAACGATTATCTAGTTCGAGAGGATCCACGATGCCATGAGGGAAGACTGCGACAGTCGCTCACGATGATTCTAAGGGGCACGCAATAAGGCGGGGGCCTTATTCCTTAGAGCCCTTAGTCTCCCACAAGTTCACCTGGCGGAGTATTGACTCCAGGGGTTATAGATGTCTACCAATCATTTAAGTCGGCGAGTGGCACCCTTGGAGCACGTGGTGCATCCTGAAGGGCACATCACGCAAAAGAACCACAAGAAGTGAGTGGCACCCTTGGAGCACATGGTGCATCCTAAAGGGCACGTCACGCAAAAGAACCACAAGAAGTGAGTGGCCCTCTTGGAGCACGTAGTGCATCCTGAAGGGCACGTCGCGTGAAAGAAACAAACTAGGCGAGTGGCACCCTTGGAGCACGTAGTGTGTCCTGAAGGGCACGATGCGTTGTTGATGATGAAGAAACAAACCTAGATGGCCCTAAGACATTAACGCCTTAATAAATCCTTAAACAACTTCCCTAACCAATTGTCTCCTAGCTCAGAATCTAAGTCCTAAGCCTAAGACTTTTCTAGGGAAAAAGTTTAGTGTAACCTTAAAGAAAAGGCCCTAGCATAAAAATAAAAATTCAAACAAAAATCCACTTAAGTAATAGTTAGGTCTTCATAAAATTCTTGGGGTAAATAATGAGAGTAAGAATTAAATTAAAATAATGGTTTTAAAATTTTGCAAAGAAGAAATTATTTCCTAACTTGTGAAAGAACAAAAGATAATTAAATAAATAATAAATGAAAAGATCAATTAGCACATTTACCTTTTTGGTTTTAAAAAAAAAGGGGGAATAATAAAAATAGGGAAATGAGCCTTTAATAAATATAAAGAAAATAATTTTGTAGAAACATCGGGGATGAGTGACACTTGTAAGACAGAGAATTTTTAGAGGGTTTTCATTAAAACTTAAATTAAATGTGATTTAGGGCAAGGGGGGGTCTCAAAAATCTATAAAAGAAAGGGAAGATGAGGAAGAAGGGGATGGGCAGTTAGCGTAACGTTACGCTGCCAAATTGTGACTTGACTGATTGCTTGTGAGGAGTTGGGATTTTCTCATCTTGTATTGGAGTGGTAGCTCAGCCTTGTGAGGCGAGCTGGGAAGCTAGGCATACCTCTGGATTTTTTGTGGCCCCTTTGCAGCTTGGGGGGATAAGGGGGAAGCATAGTACCCCTAGCATTGGTTGGGAGGTACCGGTGAGGTCTCAACGGTCGACGAGTGGGAGTGCACGAAGCGAGGGATGACAATCGACACGGGCGAACAGGCCAAGGTACGCTTCTTGTTTGATTCATAGAATGATGTAGGATTTACTATTTAAATCTGCATGTGTTTGGGTAGAAAAATCTTTAGCTTAAATCTAGGTTTAGTTCTTGTTGGTTGACTGGTTTTTAAAACCTCGATGATTAAAGATTTGTAACACCTGTAAAATTTTAACTCGGCTAATGTAATCTGGTAGTGGATGAAAGAAAAATGTGTATGGCTTCGGCGATTATGAAATACGATCACTCTACAATGTTGTCCCTAAGTTGGTGAGGGAGAATTCATCCTTGCGATTTCCTTACTGTCATGGTGAATTTACTCTTGGCTGCACTTAAGCTTGTTGGGTAAATCTACCCATCGTCTTATGTTTGATATCAACGAAACTCCGCCCTTGTAGTAGAGAATGTTTAGCTGGGCGCTCGCATTCTCTTTGACCCACGATTGCTTGTCCTCTACTTTTTTTTTTACTAATGGAACTTACCTCGCACCTTTCACCTTTGGTTCCAGGGCGATTCTACTTTTTCTGCTATTTAACCCCCCTTTCTCTCATCTGCACTACCCCTTTAGTTCCATTGTAATTCTTCTAAGGAAGCGGTTAGTACCAGGGTGTTTCATTACCATGTTTCCCTTCGGTAAGGTTTGGGTTTTATTTTTTCTGACCGTTTTTTTTGAGCGAAATCCATGGGCGATTCTACCTGAGTGCTTCTCTGTCAGAGGGAATTTTACACCTGTGTGTCTCTTACTTTGAATGAATGCCCTTGTTCTTGCATGTCCACCTCACAAGCGTCAAACCCTTGCGTCCTTCACCCAAATATCTATAACTGCACTTCCATCCGCACTTTTATCATCTTCGTATAAGTTTGGTAGAGGCGTGGGTTATTTCCTTTCGGTTGATTATCAACTGTGGTGAGGATGGGTTACTGAGTGAATCCTTAGGAAATTGTCCTTAAGCCGCGTCACCAGTTGAATGCACAGTGCTTGATAAATTCCCTTTCTGGACAGGCGTCGATTGTTAGTTACAGCAGTTGTGGGTGGCCAAATCATGGCGGGTTTTAGTTGGGCGCAACTGCTGAGTGTTGGACCGTGACGTTATTTTTCTCCCTTTTTCTAATTTCCTGAGTTTTTGGGCGTGGCTTTTTATGCTGTCAGTTCCTAGCTTTTTCAATTTTAATCACTTGGTCAGCGAATTCCACCTTGTGAGATTCTGACTTAGCGCGGATGTGTGCTCGACACAGCATGTGGTTTAGTGGTTGGTGAAGGTGTTATTTTATTCTTATTTCCACTTGGAGTGTGAATGCTCGAATTGTTGTGTGTAGTGATTTACCACCCTTTACCCCGTGTCTGCAATTTAAAAATCGGTCTAAGCTCCCAGGATAGCTCTGCGTCCATTTTCTTTTTACTCACTGGAAATTTAACTTACCTAAAACCTTGGCCACAATCTTATCAACTGCAGGGCCGGGTTGAGCGATGTTACTGTCGCCTCTACTGACCACCCCGGCACCTTTTCAGACCTCGTGGATATGTTTAGGGTGTCTGCGATTCTTTTTAGTAAACTGGAAGCGACCCGTTTTTAAAATCTGACAGCCTACATTACATGGCAGAGGGGATGACAGTAATCGATAAATTTTAGGTTGGGTAGGCTAGGGAAACATACCTGTGTTTCTGGGCAGCAATGTCTGACCACATCCTTCTTGGGTGCTTTCTAGAAAAACCTTCCTTACTACGTATTAGGCTTGCCCCTTTTTTTGACTTTTGGTAATTTATATGGTGATTGAAATTTATGTTTCCTTGTTAATTTTTAATTTCGAACAGTCAATCGAATGGTAAAGATGGCCCACTGTAATTGCTAATATGCTTGCCTTTAATGCCGTGTTCAGGGTTATGGTAATTAAACTAGAAATGAGAACACAATGATTAATGTTAAACCTATATGGTCGATATTTAGGAAAAAGCAGTGATGCTGTAATGTATCATGTAGTAAATAATAATTGTAGCGTGGTGGAAAATTTAGAACGAGTGTAAGTGTCATTTTAGTTTCATTATGAAAATAGTAACCTTGACCGAAGCCACATTCTTCTGCTAATAGCAGCCTGCCGTGTCATTTAATGTTTTTTTATTAAAGTGTTAAAACCAGAAAATCGTGGGGGAGAAATTCGATATGGATGTCTGTAGAGGCCGATTGCCTGTCGGGATTCTTAACTTCTGTCAGTAAACGAACCTTATTGTTTTTCCCGCTGTCTTGAAAATCTCGAATTCCTCCCTTACCAGCGGTGTAATTCCTGAGATTCTGCCATCCGGCAGCGGCCTTAAATCACTCTTGCAAAACTACCTTTTGGCTTGCGATACCTGGCATGCGTGCAACAATTGCCCAACCGACCCTCCATGTGCTTGGATCTGGTGTATCCTTGTTTATCGGGACAATTTTAGAATGTATCCCAGAATATCTTTTGCTCTTAGTATTGTTATGTCCATGTAATGATTAAGGCGACTTGACTGTTTCGGGAACATATTGGAGGTGGTGAGCTGTAAAGGTAAGGATAATATATTTTAATATTAAGAAAGCACTTAATTACATGATCCTGTGTTAGATTGCTGGTACAAAGGATATGCGTAACATAATTTTAAGTTAGCGCGTAAAAGGGTGTTGTCTTGGTCATCATAATGCAAGGCGGGAGAACAAGACTAAGGTTAATGATTTGTAGGAATGTTTCTGAAATTTATTTGAGGGATAGGGTAAGTAACGTCACGGTATTAGGTGGTTCCAATTTATGTAAGAGTAAAGTTTGAATTATCAGATTGATAGAAATGTTAGTGTAGGATAACTCATAGAAGTATGTCACTACCCTTTCTATTTGCAATTAGTATTGTAAGGTTTATGGTCCTTAGTGATATTATGGTGGATTTAACAACTATGTAATGATGTGGTAATAATACCCATATTTAGGATAAGGCTTGTTTCAATTACCATTGTTGTTCATGGTAAGGTTTGAAATAATGTATTGATTAAATTTAATGCTAATCTTATAATTTCTTACGTCACTTGTTTAATGGAAATGTTAAGTAATGGATGAGATAATTGGTAAGTTGCTAGATGATATCATTGTAGTTTATTTTGATATTAGTCAGCTAAATTGCAAAGTCCTTATATTATCAATGTAACGAGGCTAGCTTTTATGGTGAGGTCATTGTAGTTTCATTATGAAAATAGTTAGTTAATTGCAAAGTCTTTATATTATAATGTAATGAGGCTAGCTTTTATGGTGATGTCATTGTAGTTTCTTTAAGAAAATATTTAGTTAATTTGCAAAGTCTTTACATCACAAAGGCAATATTGCTAGCTTTTATGGTGAGGTCATTTGTAGTTTTATTATTGATTCTAACACATAAGATGTAATGTGGATGTTATCTTATTGGAAGGTAAGTGAGGTAAATGTAATGAAGTTATTCATTCATGGTAAGTTAGTGTAATAGTTATGGTTATTGATAAGCATATATCATGAAATGTCCTTGAATTAAGCAGAATAGGTTACTATGAGTAGTAAATGGAGATTGCATTTAATCGAATTTACATCCTTAAGGTTGGGTGGATAACTCGTCGACTAACAAAATCTAAACAAAGCAAATGATTTGTACTTGTTTCCACTGAGTCACTGGTAATGATGTGTCTTAACTAATGGTGGGTCACTGTTGGGTCCTTGACTTGCGTCTCCCTTAGTGGACGTGGTTGTTTCATTAAATTTTTGTTTTACCTGGTTGTGAACAATGTATTGCCTAATTTGCTGGTGTCAGGCGGGGTGTAGACATCTCCATGTAGCCTAGTATATAAGTTTGTGTGTGTGATTATTTTTGTGTAAAGAATCTGGTGCTGTATCAAGAGTCTCGGCCCCTTTAAAGGCAGGGTTTCCACTCTTGCGACACACCTGACATAGATTACTAGTTTCTGCCTGAGCAGTCGGCCAGGAGCCTATCTAACCTTCTCTCTCTCTGGAGCAAAGAACTAAGATTAAACACCCTGCTTTCCTGTGCAGTAATAGTAAACTATGCTACTATGGATTCTTCCTTCTGTGTTCGTACTGTGCATAACCCAGTATGTCATTAAATGTTTTTGTTGTGCGCCCTATGTCTATGATCGTTAATGCTTGCAGTTACTTGTTGTGTGCCTTGTGTCTTCTTGTGGTGATCATCGTGGTTGCGTCTTGTTAATCGTCAGGTGGTGACGTAGAGTCAAGTGTGTATGTTCCCTTTCTACACGCGCGCACACAATTTCAAAAAAAAAAAATAAAAAAATTACACTGGTTATCAGAGTTGTTGTCGTAACAAGGAGGCCGTTACATTAACAAAGCGAGATGTAAAAAGAGAATATAAGGAACGACCAAAATTTTGTTATATTTATTCTAGAAATATAAAAATATAACAGGATAAATTATGAAAGGACAAGGGTAGGGATGTAATCAATTTAGATTTACTATAATGGAAACAATATCTCATTATTTTTGGGATATTTTTTCTCTTATATTTTTTTTGGCAATAGCTTCTCCACTGGTACCAACTACTTCTTCTTGATTTTCCTTAGTAATCTTGATTAAGGTTGATTCTACCTATTTTTCAATATAATCCCGTAAAGGAGCAACAATCGTCTTCTTGCCTAGATTTTATATCAAATAAAGTAATTTTAGTTTCTTTATAATCACTTGAAAGTTGTTGTAAAGTAATTTTGATGTCTTCATTTCTATTTGCACAGTCAACAAGAAAAATTTCAATGTCTTTTTTTGTATATTCAACCATGTTGTTGAATTTCTCCATTGACAATACCTTTGTATGTGAACATGTTCTTCAAATTGTTGTCTTGTTTGAAGAATTGAATTCACAATCAAATTTGGATGTTGTACTTCAATATTAGTGTATCTTGTACTTCAATAGTAGTGCCATGAAGTTTAACCCCAACAATTTAGAAGAAGATTCAACCTATTTATTACTTAAATCATTTAAATCACCTAATAATTCTTTTAATATATTGATCATTTTTACCTAGCATGCCTTCAATTTCTTGACACGAGTCTTAGAGGGAATATATAT
>ML778723.1:107286-140365 GCA_009831015.1 Picea engelmannii | reverse complement strand
TATATATATATATATATTCATTCATTCATTCCTGAAATCTTTATAACAAATGTCGAGAGTGCATCCTTATAAAACCATTCATCATTAGTTAAATTAACTTGTAAATATTCCATGGTATTTTGAATTTTGGAACCAAGAGAAACACAATTTTTTGGTAAGTCCTAGGTTTCTAAGATAAGAGGCATTCTTTTTTAATTTTTTCTTCAACATAATGCATGGTTGCATAAAGTAAAATTAATTCCCCTTTTATCCTTAGAATTGATTCTGGATTTTTGTTGGAGCTCTTTCCAAGTTGGATTGTTGAAACTGGAGTAGCACGTATCAGAGGTAGAATTTGAGTAGATTCTAATTCTATGATTCTTTCTTTAATCCTGGAATTTTGACATTCCATATCATCTATCAAAATGTCCATAGAATCCTTTGTATCTTTATGAAACCTGGAAATTATAGATGCAGGAAAATTAATAAGGTCAATTTCAATGTGAGATTTTCCCTTTTTGTTCTTCAAACAAGATCTTTCAAGAATCAATTTTCTGGAAGTTTTAACAAACAAATAATTTTGTATAGAAATGGATTCTTCTTCTGAAAATACTTCTTCTTGATTGGAAATCTCAGCTGCAAGCTATTGAGTTTCTTGTAATCCTAGTTCATCATCATGAAATTCAATATTTTCAATATCAACTTCCAAATCCTTATCTTCCAGAAAATCTTGAATTTCAGGTATGTGTTGTTCAACTTCTTTCTGAGAATTGGTCCTTTTTATTTTCACTTGAAGTTTATGTGGTTTTTCCATTTTACTGTGTAGAGATTTTTTGTCACCTTTGAGGGTAATGGTCACCTATGGATGTTTCATCATTTTCCTCAAAATTGACGGTGCTAAGGATATGGGAGATTCACTATGTAGTTGAATTACTCTTCGGCTCTGGATGAATTTATCGGCACACCATGAGATTACTTATTTACAGTAAAAGACTTCAAGGTCACA
The DNA here is from genome assembly GCA_009831015.1 of Picea engelmannii. Classification (NCBI taxonomy): domain Eukaryota; kingdom Viridiplantae; phylum Streptophyta; class Pinopsida; order Pinales; family Pinaceae; genus Picea; species Picea engelmannii. The sequence goes on along the minus strand of ML778723.1, from coordinate 139,380 downwards.
TCCATATAGAGAATTACCCAATGTCCAAATTATGTTTTCATTTTTCTATGGAAGAGGAAGTGACAAATAATACCAATAAGATCTTGATTAGTGAAAGTTATGGTCTTCTTGGCCAAACAAGTTCAGAGTATCTCCACATAACTGTTGTCTTCTGATAGCCATTTTGGTGAAGTTGATAGACCCTTGTAAATATCCGTTGGACTTTGATATCAATCTTTTCTTGGTAATATAACTTAAACTCCTTTTTCAATGAAGTGATTAATATGAATTAAATGAAAATTACCTTGAGAAATATGTTATTTCCAATGTCCTTTTCAAAATTAATTAGCATTTATCTTACATAGGATTTAACATCAAATTAGTATTGGGATATGTAACAAAGGAAAATCATACATTATGGTGGGAAAGTGGACACCGAAGGAGAAGGAAATACCAACCCATGATTCTGTGAACCCATCCTGACTCGTAAATTAGCTAAGTATTATTTATTGATGAAAGTGGAGAAAAAAACAAAGTGTTAAAATGTATCAGTTGGACTTGCATACACTCAAGAATTACAAAAAATGAAGACTCACAAACCCACCGTGACATGAGATATCAAAAAGAGACTAAGTATAGAGGAAAATTTAGATCACATATGATGAGGTTCAATTTAGTAACGATTGAGAAAACAATCTTATGAAAAAGCAAAAAGGCCACACCCATGAGTCTGCTAACCCGCAAACCCGTCGTTATGAAAATAAACATGAAAAAATGATTGATTGATGGTACAATATGTAGGTGGTAGATAAATGAAGTGTAATTTATATCACACAACTTTTAGTAAAGAAATTTGTTACCCCTCTATAAGACAATATTTTTTTCTAAGTGAATAAAATAATTAAGCTATATACAAGTCAACAATTCGCTCCAACTATGGGACATGATCCCCCTTTGGGTCATTGATAACCCAATATGTCAATCATTGGTCATGGAGTCATTTAGTGCAATAAAATGAATGTAAATGAAAATAAGTAAAAGAAGAGAAAGGAAAAGACTATATATAGGTAAGAGAAGAAAAGATCAAGAAAATAAACTCTTAATATTTTCTCCATTAACTGGAAACATCTGTATTGTCCCTTTCATGTCTTTGAGCAAGTAAGAGTTATAACCCATTTTTTTTTCAATAATGTATGGTGCGATCCATTAAACTTCAAAGTTTGTGTGTAGAGAAGGCTTTTGTTTTTCTTTGTTCCAAAATAGTACCAATTTCCCTTTTTGAAAGTATTTCATTGTTATTCTTTGATCAAAATACTTCTTAGTGGTGTGTTGTATTTGATTCATTTTCTTTAGTGCTTCAGCTCATTGTTCCTCCAATTTTATCAACTTGTTTTATCTTTTGCGTAAAGGGGAGACTTCTTCTGCATATTCAATGTTTACAACATATGTTAATGCATTCGATTCCAAGTTAATAGACATCCTTGCTTCTTTTCCATATACTAGCATATATGGGGAACTTCTAGTACTTCCTTTGTTGTTAGTATTCTTGTCCATAATGCATGAGTCAATTTTAAATCTCAATTCTTTTGATTGAGATCAATGGTCTTCTTAATAATTTGGATCAAAGTCTTATTAGTATATTCAACCAAACCATTTCCTTGTGGATAATAGTTTGATGATTGTCCCATGATTATACCAAATTCTTCACAAAATTTAGTAAACTTTAACCCGATGAATATTTACCTAGCATATGTAATGAATTTTTTTGGAACCCCAAATCTTGCTAAAATATTTTCTTTCATAAAACTTATAAGCTTATCGGTATTTTCCCTTTATAATGATATTGATTCCTGCCATTTGGTGAAATAATATGTTGCAGTGAGAATATATAAATGGCCTTTTCTAGATTTTGGGTTTGTTGGACCAATTAGTTTAAGTCCCCATTGATTGAATGGTTTTTCTATTGATATGGTTTACAAAGGCTTTGTTTCTCTCTTCATTCTTCCTGAAATTTTTTGACAAGTTTTTTTTTTTCTTATCATTGAATATGAATCTATAAATATAGTAGGCCAATAGTGTCTGACTCTCATTATTCTATGTGCAGTAGTTTTCGGTGAAAAATGACCACCACAAATTCCTTCATGAAAATATTTCATTAGTTTCTGAGCCTTTTTTTCATCAGAACATCTTAACAAAATTATCTCAAAATTTATGCGAACTAATATTTCGACACCTGGTACATATTGATTTGATTTCATTTTTAATGACCTCCTTTCTCTTGGTGACATGCCATTTGGGAATTGTCCTAATTTTAAATAAAAAATTACGTCTGTATGCCATTCAAGAGTTGATGCAGATGATTTTGTTTAATTGACATGGTCCCATTTAATGAATAAGTCCCAACAATAAGGTTACACAACCCCTTTCCTTTGACTACTTTCAATGGCTTGATTTCGATGCCATACTTTTGAGTTTTTTCTATAAAATTTGCCCATTTCCCTTCTTTTAATTTTTTACTGAGAAGCATTTTCACTGGAGAAGTAGGAACATATGCAATGCTATGGGAAGAAAAAATATAAGTGATGCAAGAGCATGGTTGGAAAGCGCACAGAGGCGGGACCACTCAACACACGAGAGTTCTTCCATAACTTCAACGTGGGCAGTTATAACCGATTTCGAAATCCACCTTCACTCAGTGCCAAAATTTACCTATGGAGGCACGCTTGAACTAGTGTCAAATTTTACCCTTTGAGGCAAGTTTTGAAATCATAAATAGAGCAGGAGTTTCCACTACGGATCTGGAATGTGACTGAACTAAGATAGCATAGGATGAATTTTAGAGTAGGCAAGGAGCCAGGGGAAACCCTAGAAATATTTTTGAGTTAAGTAGAAGTTTGTACGCCCAGTTGAGGTTAGTTGCAATACAGAGAGAAATTAGTTGTAAGAGAGAACTGCGAGTTAGCAGGAGATCTTAGTTTTTTGAGTTACTATAATTTTGAATGTATTATGTAGCCATTGGGAACTTGTGAATATAAAAGAAGGAAAATTGATCCAAATGTATGGTGTGTGGATTGTGTGCATTTTCCTGTCATTTATGTTTTCATGAACAAGTGGATGGAACTATGGGTTTTTCCAGTTTCAATTGTTTCTCTTCATTGGAAGCTCTGCAAGGTGTGCAATGAGCCAGAGAGGAACATAAGGAAATCAGGAGGAATTTCTCTGCGAGAAATACCATGGACCTAATCTATTGAAATCCCTCAGACGCAAGGAGTGCACGGGAAATCGAATTCTGAACCAGACAAATCTTAGGAGGAACAACACTTCGGAAAGTGTTATCAAGATCCAGGAACTCATTCCCTACAAGAAGTGAAGACCGAGTCTTTGAAGACCTAAAAAATCTTCTAAGTCTGAAGCGAGTAAAACATCATGAGGAAGAACGTCGTCGAGCATTGGATCGTGGTGGAGAATCTTGCAGACCGTCCAATTTGAGGTAGGATCACAGGCTTTAACACTGCATAGATCCAGGAGGGGAGATCTCAAAGATCTGAACGGACAGTGGAGAGTCCTTGAGGAGAAACGCCGAAACCCCGCAAGTCCTTGGATAAGGTGGAGCTACGAGGAGTTTAGCGACGAGGGATTCTTGACGTCCAAAGCTTTGGAGGAATAGTGACCATCGATCTCAGATAGATATAAACCATTGGTCCATTTCATGATTTTGGGTACCACAAGTTGGAAGGACAGAGGTCCTTGTCTCCCAAAACCTCTAATCACGAAATCGTGAAATCACGATTCGACCTGAATCATCGATCACAGGAAGATATGGACCATTGGTCCATTTTGCAATTTCAGGTACTGCAAGTTGGAAGGAAAGAGGTCCTTGTCTCCCAAAATCCCAAAATAATGAAATAGTGAGGTCTAACGTGGTCCATAGATCCCAAGGATTATTGTGAGTCGTTGATCGAACACCAAGACATTTCGGCATTTCAACATTTCGGCAACTGGGGATTCCAAGGAGCAGAGATATCCCTTGTACCCTGATTTTTCGAAACACAAAAACCTGAAGGAATATGCATTGGGACATTTCGGCATTACGACAACTGAGAATTCCAAGGAGTAGAGATATCCCTTGTACCCTGATTTTGTGAAATGTAGAAACTCGAAGGAATAGGCTCTTGGACATTTCGGCATTTAGACAACCGGGGATTCCAAGGAGAAAATATATCCCTTGTACCCTGATTTCACGAAATGTGAAAACCCGAAGGAATAGGCGCTGAGACATTTCAACATTTCGACAACTGGGAATTCCAAGGAGTAGAGATATCCCTTGTACCCTGATTTCATGAAACATGAAAAACCCGAAAGAATAGGCACTGGGACATTTCGAAATTTCAGCAACTGAGGATTCAAAGGAGAAAGGGACGGGACGCTTGACTTGTGAAGTCTCGGTCCACGATATTTCGACATTTCGGAAATCGAGGATTTGAAGGACAAAGGGATGGGATGCTTGACTTGTGAAGTCTTGGTCCATGATAAGCGCCTTTTTTGGCTTAGCACAAGGTCACAGCTCTTGGTCATGCGCTATGGGAGCTTACGGTTGGCGCTTGGAAAATCCAACTGAGCATTTGTGGGGGACCTGTGTGTTCATTCAAAGGGTTCCAGTTTGGAACCAGAAGAGCCATTTCAGCTCCAAAACCAGAAGATCATGAACGGGAGGTCGCGCAACCCTTATGAGGGATAGGGGGTCTGCATCAGGTGGTATCAGAGCATAAGTTTTCGTCTGTAGACTTCGGGTGAATGAGGAAAAGGAGGAGATAGAGAACTCAGAGCTGTACTTTGTATGTGACAGATAGTCGACATAATGTCGCCAAGAAGACGAGAGATTCCTTTAGCCAACTGTGTTGTAGAGAGGGAGATGCGAGAGCTTCGTGCACAATTGGAAACAATGGAAGCAACACAGAGAAGAGCACCTGACTTTGGGGATTTCAGTGATGCATAAAGTGAAGAGGTTGAGGTTGAAGAAGCTGCAGGAGAGGATTTTGCAGAAGAACATTCGTTGAGAGCAGTTTCCAGATTGGGAGGCAGATCTAAGATAGATGTCCCCATGTATGAGGGAAATCTAGATGTGAAGAACTGTTGAACTGGATAAGGTCCATGGACAAACACTTCGACTATGAAGATGTTGATGAGGAGAAGAAGGTGAAGCAGGAAGTCACCAGGATAAAAGGGCATGCAACATTGTGGTGGGACGAACTGCAGGCTGAGAGGAGAAGTAAAGGAAAACAAAGGATAAAGAGTTGGGATAGGATGGTAGCCAAATTGAAGGCTAAGTTCATACCCAAAGACTACCAGATCAATTTGTTGAAGAAGGTATAGAACCTGAGACAGAAAGGGATGACAGTCAAGGAGTACACCAAGGAGTTCTACCAGCTAAACATCAAAACTGGACAAAGGGAGAGAGACAAAGAAAGAGTCACCATATATATAAATGTCTTGAGATATGAAATCCAGGATGAGCTTAGCATGATGTCAATGAGGACTGTGGAAGATGCTTATTAGTTTTCCTTGAAGGCAGAGGAGAAGTTGGCCAGAAAACAAAACCAATGAAGAAGAGGTAAAGGCTCGGTCCCAAGAAAAAGCAAGGGATTTGATCGTGACAGAGCACATCAGTCTAAAGACGAGGCTGGGAAAGCACAAAATCACTCAGAACAAGGAGGAAGTTCACGAGGAAGACAAAATGGTGGAAGAAACTCTTCTAGAGGAAGAGGCAAAGGAGGAGTAAGGTGTTATAACTATGGAAATATAGGGCACATGTCTTGGGAATGTCCTGAGAAGAAAAAGGAAGGAGGATAAGCACACATTTTAGAAGCATGGAAAAGAGATGTTGAAGCAGAAGGAGCAGAGGATGGAGCATCGCTGATGTTGAGAAAAGTTCTCTTAAAACCAGAGGCAAAAATTGAAAGCCAGTGCAGAGAAACAATCTCTTCAGGACAACTTGCAAGACTAAGGATATAGTATGCAAGGTGATCATTGGAAGTGGGAGTACTAACAACCTAGTATTCACAGAGATGGTGGACAAATTGGAGCCGAAGACAACTACACATCCAAGGCCATACAAAGTCTCATGGATGCAAAAAGGACACCAGGTAATGATCACTAAACAATGCCTGGTTGAAATTAAAATAGGAGGATATAAAGATGAAATCCCATGTGATGTAATTCCCATGGACGTATGCCACATTTTGTTGGGAAGACCATGGCAGTTTGATAGAATTGTCATTCACTATGGAAGGAATAACACATATACATTGGAGAAGAATGGTAGGATGCATATGTTGTTGCCAATGGAGGAGAAGAGAGTGGAAGAGGAAGCCAACACAAGCATACTTCTCATGAGTGGGAAGGAACTCCTAAAAGAAGTCAAGGAAGAACAAGAGATGCAGTTCGTTGTGGTGAGGAAGCTCAAAGTCATCCTTACGAGTACATCCATGGATGATTTACCTGAAGAAGTTCAGGAGATGCTGGATAATTTTGTTGACATAATGGTGGATGAGCTGCCAAACTCATTGCAACCCATCAGGAGTATCAATCATCATATCGACTTGATATCAAGAGCAAGCCTGCCAAACAAAGCAATGTACAAATTAACACCTCGAGAGAATGAGGAGGTGAGGAACCAAGTCCAAGAGTTTTTGGATAAGGGTTTAGTTAGAGAAAGTTTGAGCCCATGTGCAATATCAACTGTGTTAAGCCCAAAGAAATATGGAGGATGGAGAATGTGCACAGACTCGAGAGCCATCAACAAGATCACCATTAGGTATAGATTTCCTTTACCGAGAATGGATGACTTAATGGATTTCTTAAGTGGAGCAAATTTCTTTTCTAAGATAGATCTGAAAAGTGGATATCACCAAATCAAGATGAGAGAAGGTGATGAATGGAAAATAGCCTTTAAGACAAATGAAGGTCTGTATGAGTGGTTGGTTATGCCATTTGGATTAACAAATGCCTCGAGAACTTTTATGAGGCCTATGAACGGAATTTTAAAATATTTCATTAGTAATTTTGTGGTTGTATATTTGGATGATATACTAATTTTTAGCAAGACTAAAGAGGAGCATTTGAGGCACCTAACGCTAGTAATGAGGAGGCTATAGTAGGAGAAGCTATTGATCAATCTGAAGAAATCATCTTTTACGAAGACAGAGCTCATTTACTTGGGTTTTGTGATATATTTGAATGAATTGAAGATGGATCCAGAAAAGGTGAAAGCAATCAGGGAATGGCTGTCACCAGGGAGCATGTTCGAAGTAAGGATCTTTCATGGTTTAGCAAGTTTCTACAGAAAGTTCATTAGAGACTTCAGTGGAATTTGTGCACCAATGATGGATACAGTGAAGAAGTGGCATAAGCCTTTTAAATGGACAGAGGAGGCTGAAAGGAGCTTCAATATACTGAAGGAGAAGATAACAGAACAACCAATTCTGATCTTGTCGAATTTTGGGAAGACATTTCAGGTAAGATGTGAAGCAAGTGGAGTTGCAATAGGAGCAGTTTTGAGTCAGGATAGCAAACATGTTGCCTATTTCAGTGAGAAGCTGAATGAGACTAAGAGGAAATAATCCACATATGACAAGGCGTTCTATTCCATAATTCAAGTATTGAAGAAATGGAGGCATTATCTTGTCTCGCAAGAGTTTGTCTTGTACAATGATAACAAAGATTTATAATTCATAACCCAACAAGAAAAACTGAATCAGAGGCATGCAAAATGGGTTGAATTGATGCAAAATTTTACATTTTTCATAAAACATATTGTTGGGAATGCTAACAAAGTTGTTGATGCGTTAAGCAAGAGGTGTTTAATTCTGCAAGAATTCTAGGTGGAGACCTTGGGGTTTGAACACCTTAAGGATATATATTGTGATGATACAGATTTCAAGGAGGCTTACAAAGCATGTACAAGCCCTGTACTAAGAGATAGAAGTCAATGGACAAAGTATATGGTTCAGGAAGGATTGTTGTTCAGAGGAAATCAATTGTGCATACCAAGATGCTCAATGAGGGATAATCTTCTGAAGGAGAAGCATAGTGGAGGATTGGCTGGACATTTCGACCACAATAAAAAGTTTGCATAGTTGAGTAGTTCATACTATTGGCAAGGTATAAGAACAGAGGTGATAAAGTTTATGAATAGATGTAGGATCTACCAACATGCAAAGGGGAAAAAACAGAACACTGGATTGTATCAACCATTGCCAATACCAGAGAGGCCTTGGGATGCAATAAGCATGGATTTCGTATTAGGATTGCCAAGAACACAAAGGGGATTTGATTCCATATTTTTGGTGGTGGATAGGCTTTCAAATATGTCACATTTTATCCCATGCCAGAAGACCAGTCATGCAACACATATTGCAAATATGTTTTTCAGAGAAGTTGTGAGACTTCACGGTCTACCCAGGAGCATTGTCTCAGACAGACACACAAAATTTGTTGGTCACTTTTGGAGGATGTTGCGGAAGAAGATGTGGACAGATTTGTCCTTCAACTCATCTTATCACCCTGAGAGAGATGGGAAAACTGAGGTGGTAAATAGAAGTTTGGGAGACTTATTGAGAAGTCTGGTTACCGAACACCATAACCAGTGGGATCAGATTCTGCCACAAGCAGAATTTTCATACAATGAATCACCAAGAAGAAGCACTGGAAGGAGCCCATTCCAAATACTCTATGGAATGCAACCCAAGGGAGTGTCTGAATTGAGGGAATTGGAATAGGGAGAGATCATAAGTGCTGGAGCAGAGGTTTTTGTTGCTGAAATGCAGAAACTCCATAGTCAGATCAAAGAACAATTACAGAGTTCTAACCAGAAATACAAGAATAGAGTTGATCAACATCGCAGGGAACTTAAATTTGAAGTGGGAGATCAATTTTTAGCACATCTCAGGAAGGAAAGGTTCCCTAGGGGAACATATAACAAATTGAAGATGAAGAAGATAGGACCTCGTAAGATCTTGAGGAAGGTTGACGAAAATGCCTATGAGATCAAGCTACCAGATGGTGTGGGAATTTCACCCATATTCAATGTCTCAGACCTGTATCCTTACAGGAAAGACGACACAGAAGGATCAAAAGATCAAGGAAAGATTCAGTGGGAGAAGCAGATGCCTGTGGTAGAGAAGCTATAGATGGAGAAGATTTTACATCAGAGGATTGGCAAGAAGACTAGTAGGAAGATTTATTTTGAGTATTTGGTCAAATTGAAGGGATGCCCAATAGAAGATGTCAGTTGGGAAAATGAAGCTTCTATCCAAATGCAGGGAAAGTCAGTAGAGGAGCTCATGGACAGAAGTCCATGAATTTTTGTCAAGGGGAGTATGATGCAGGAGCATCGTTGGCAAGGGAACAGAGGCGGGACCACTCAACACGTGAGAGTTCTTCCATAACTTCAACGTGGGCAGCTATAGCCGATTTTGAAATCCGCCTTCACAATTTTGGGTACCACAAGTTGGAAGGACAAAGGTCCTTGTCTCCCAAAACCCTGAATCATGAAATCGCGATTCAACCTAAATTGTTGATCATAGGCAGATCTAGACCGTTGGTCCATTCCACTATTTTGGGTACCGCAAGTTGGAAGGACAGAGGTCCTTGTCTCCCAAAACCCTGAATCGCAAAATAGTGAAATAATGAGGTCGGACGTGGACCGTAGATCCAAAGGATTATTATGAGCCATTGATCGAACGCCAAGACATTTCGACATTTCGACAACCGGGGATTCCAAGGAGCAGAGATATCCCTTGTACCTTGATTTTGTGAAACGCGAAAACCTGAAGGAATAGGCACTGGGACATTTCAGCATTTCAAAAATCAGGGATTCCAGGGAGCAGAGATATCCCTTGTACCCTGATTTCAAAAAATGTGAAAACCCGAAGGAATAGGCGTTGGGACATTTCGGCATTTCGGTAACCATGGATTCCAAGGAGAAAAGATATCCCTTGTACCCTGATTTCACGAAACATGAAAACCCGAAGGAAGAGGTGCTGGGACATTTCAACATTTTGATAACCGGGGATTCCAAGGAGCAGAGATATCCCTTGTACCCTGATTTTGTGAAATGCAAAAACCTGAAAGAATAGGCGTTGGGACATTTCATAATTTCGGAAACCGGGGATTCGAACGACAAAGGGAGAGGACACTTGACTTGTGAAGTAACGGTCCATGATATTTCAGCATTTCGGAAACCAGGGATTTCAAGGACAAAGGGATGGGATGCTTGACTTGTGAAGTCTTGGTCCACAATAAGTACCCTTTTTGTCTCAGCGCAAGGTCACGAATCTTGGTCCTGTGCTGTGGGAGCTCATGCTTGGCGCTTGGAAAAGCCAACTGAGCATTTGTGGGGGACCTCTTTGTTCGTTCGAAGGGTTCCAGTTTGGAACTAGAAGAGCCATTTCAACTCCGAAACCAGAAGATCCTGACCGGGAGGTCGTGCAGCCCTTAAGAGGGATTAGGGGTCTGCATCAATAAGTTTTGAAGTGGGCCACTATTTTGACTAAAGAAATTGCTTTTTTTTTTTTTTATCTCTGAGTACTTCAGTTCATAAATATGAATATTTTTTCTCATGAATCTTATTGGTAATTCTTCTCCTATAATATTTCTCTATCTGAGAATGGACACAATAGTTTCTTTAGAATAAAAATAATATATAACTAAATCTTTACTAAAATTAGGACTCATCAACACATGTGTTGTGGTGATTGCATGCTTGATTTTTGTGATTTCCTTTTGTATTTCTTGGGTCCATTGAAATTTTTTATCCTTCTTTAACAAAGTGTTTATTGGTTTAACAATCATTGCATAATCTAGGAAAAATCTTCTCCCAAAATTTACCTTTCCAAGAAAGGATTGAAATCTCTTTTTTGATGTTGGTAGATTTAATTCATTAATGGAATTTACTCTTTCATGATCAATATGAATTCCTTCCTTGTTGACTATGTGTCCCAATAATTTTCCTTCAGAGACTAGAAATAAACACTTCTTAGGATTTAGAGAAATTCCATATAATATGCACCATTCAAATACTTGTCTTAGGTGGCAAATACATGTTTTTCTCTTATATTGGAATATGTAGTGAGATCATCTTGGAAGACGGCCATGAATTTCCGAATTATACATTTGAAGGTATGATCCATGTCCCTATGAAAAGTTTCTCCAATGATTTTCAAATCAAATGGCATGCAAACATATGCATATGTCTCCCATGGTGTGATGAAAGAAGTTTTCAACCTATCTTCTCCTGCAACAAGAACCTAATTATATCCTATGAAACCATCCAACATGGACATAAGAGTTGAGAAAATAACTTATTGGAGTAATATTTCCATGTTTGGAAGAGGATAATTATCTTTTATACTTTCTTTGTTTCAATATCCAGAGTCAAAACATAAGCGAATTTATCCACTTTTCTTCCCTACAATAATTGGATTGGAGAGCCACCCTGAACGTTTGATTAGAAATAATATTCCATCTTTTCTCAAATTCTCAACTTATATTTTCAACAAGGGCTTCAATTTAGGGTTTATTATTCTCAACTTCTATTTAAATGGTTTGGTCCCTTATTTTAGTGGTATAATATGTTGGGATATTGATTTATCATAATCTCTGAGATCATTTGAATATATCCATGCAAAAACATAAAAGTATTCTTTAAACAAAGAAGAATATTGATCAACTTCTCTTGGTGTGCAATCAATCCCTTGATTCAAATATTTTGGAGAAATTTTAGTTTCGATGTTTATCTTTTGAGTTTGTTGTATCTTTTTTCTAGATCTTCTTCTTTCATACCTTTTGTCTTATCAAATTCTGTAAAAATAGATCCATATTGACACAACTTTTTGAAATCAATGCAATGATTTCGTCGGGTTCAACTACATTGAAAAGAAAATAATTCAACTTTTCATCAGTTTCAAACACTTGAAGAAATTTTTTGTTAACAAGAAGTGAGGGTCTGAAGATTCTCTTCACTTCAAAAGTATTATTATATTAAAAATCATCTGGATTAAATGATGATGCAACAAGTTCCAATGAGTCTTCTTTTTTATTCCTTTCTTTGGGGATGAAAGATATATTAAATAAACTAAATGAGTCCAATAGTTCATTCACTCTTTTTTCATAAAATTGCAATATTTCATTTTTTATTTTGTATTTTTGAGTAATATCATTTATAACTACACTTCAAGGAGTGATTTTAAGGATGGAAATTTATTTTAAAATGTAGAAACCTTGGCGAATATTACTAATCCTTCATATGCCAACTATAAAATGTTTGGCGATATTTTTGTAAAAATATTCAAATCTGTAAGGATTTTATATAGTTTGTATAAAATTTTGGTGATTTTTAGGGTAAAATAATTCTATCCTATAGAATTTGGGTGAATCGTTTTTAGAATAGAAAATATTCTTTTGGGAAAAACCATGGAAAATTAGCGCATGAGCAAAATTTAGCCCCTAAAATCATCCCTGTCAGAATCATTTCCAATGCAAAATTCATCCCTTGGACCAATGCCCCATATTCCACTTTGTTATTCGTGAAAGAAAATTCCAATCCAATGGCATGTGGGTGGATAATTGAATCAGGATCCTTTATTACAATTCCAACAACACTCCCTGACCTGGAACATGCACCATCAAAAGATATTCTCCAAAATCATTTCAAGGAACTTTCTTCTACTTCTTTTTTCATAAATATTATTGTTCTTGGTCCAACATGACATAATTCCCTATATCGACATTGACATAATCATGCATCGGTCCATTATCCTTTTTCTTAAAAGAGAATGGTTTTCTTGGTTCCCATGGAACCCTCAAAATTGTTCCATCTTTATTAGGTAACATCATGAATCTCCCATCATTCAAGATGTACCCTGTAATCAATGAAAACCAATATTTTCCAAGAACTACACCATAATTTAGAGAAAGATCAACTAATGTAATAATGGATACAATTTTGATATGCTGGGAAACAATTATCCAAGCATACAAATATTTCATTTATCCATATGATGGAACTTTTTCTTGAATCAATGGCATAAATACTCTCCCTAGTTTCATAGTACTTGGTACAACCCATGCCAAGCGCTTCCATTACTGATAATGGCATGATATTGTTTGTGGATCTAGTATAAATCATGCAATTATGAATGCAAATATCATGATTTTCTATGGATATATAGATAGGTGGGACCTTACCTTTCAGTCTGCTTGTTGAATTATTTTTTTGTTGCTTTGAACTTGATGCAATTGCTTCAATTCTATTACTTGGCACATATAAAATTTTGAGAATCTTCTCTCTCTGTTGTGGAGTTTTGACCTCTTCTATAAAGGGCAAAGTGATTCTAAACTTTGTAAGATCATCAATTACATTATATTTCATTTGTGGAGAATCTCTTGTTGAATTTATTATTGGCTATTGCTTATTATTTTCTAACATATTTTGTCTTGACGTTTCCTTCTCTTTTTCTACATTCTCTTTTGTTTTGTATATTTGTTCCTTTGTTTGGATGAAATTATCTTGCAATATATGATTTTATTCTTGCTCATTAAATATATACATGGATGAATCACTTTCACATGTCTGTGCAGATTCAATATTTTCTTCTTGAATGTAATCAACCTCTTGATCAATATTTTGATCTTCAAAAACATCTTCTAGTATTGCATTGTTTGGATTTGGCGCTTGGCACCCTCTTTCTGAATACATCACTAGTACCATCATTTTTATCCTTTGTTCGTAAACATGATTTCTCCTCTATTCCTAAACAATCATTCTTAGATTAGGAGCATGAATTTCCTTTCTCCTTAATCTCGCCAATTTATTTTGAATTTTTCAGATGGTTCAATCCATCTATGTTATTTCCATTCTTTATTTACTCTCTTGCATCATTGTTGGATCATTTGTTGCAATACCTAAATTACTCATTTGAGTATCACTCCACCAATTCCTTGATCTCTAGTGTTTTGTATTCTTTGATATTCAACTCTTCTTGAATATGGCGCTCCTTGATCCGAGATAGTGAGTGTGTCCATTTCTCTTTGAACTCTACCAAGAATCATATATGGATTTGCATTAGTCCCGAGCATAATAACTTCCATTTCTATTGATTTATTCATTCCTTCATTTAAATTCTCAATTTGTTAAGCTCTAATGGTAAACTTGACATTTGAAGGAATTGCATTTTATAGCATCTAAGTATAACTAGATCATTTCATCTATGATTTAATTGTATTTTACTAAGAATTCTTGAAAATTGAAAATTAAAATCTCAGATCCTTTTACCCCTTTTCAAATAGATTTGGGTAAATTCTATGAGTAGAGTATGATATTCTTTTCGAGGAGCACTCATGGTTAGAAAAATTCGTTCCAAATCATCAAAAGTAGAAATTGAATTTATTGGAAGGGACATATACCATTGACGGGCTTGGTCTATCAATGTTTGTAGAAATATTCATTACATTACATCATCATGTTCAACCAAATGAATTTTTCACAGGCTTAGAATTTTTTCCTTATGTTTTTTGGATCAACTAATCCATCTCCCACGAATGTTTGCAATAATTGTTGTGGGAGGGTTGGAAATTGGTGTTGCTCACCATAAATATTTAGAGGGCTATTTATAACCCTTCTCCATGGAATTATTTGTCTTATTTCGTCATGATTCTCAGGAGGATCTTGATTTATTTCTTCTCTATCAACCATGATTTGATATTTTTTTTCTTTAACACTTTAACTTTATCAGATTCTTTCAAGTTGTTTTCTTTTACTTCTTGTTATCATTCCCTTATATTTTTCCATTTTCAATCTCTATATTTCCTTCTTTGTATTTGTCTCCTTGCAATTTCTCTTTCTTCTTCTCAGGAAAGAGTTTGCCAAGAACTTTCAAGTTCTTCATGAGTTTGGGTTGTTGTCAATACCAGATCATATAATTGGTGTAAAATGCTTTTTTGATTTACTAATCCATCTTGCAACTAGGGTTTGTTAGGTTGAGGCTAAGTCATAAATAATTCTGGTGTAAAACCATTTTTTTTGTTCTCTCCCTAGTATGGTTGCCAAAAATGTTGATGTTTGAATCGATTAAAATTCAATTAGAAATCTCATGAGGATGGAATCCCCCTTCATTTTTATAGAGGTGGCACTCCTCTTTCAATTCTTAAAGATTTATCCTGAAAATTCTTGGGACACATATAAATGCACGAGAAATTTAATCAACAAACTCCAAATATTTATTATTCAAATAAATAAATAATTATATTTTCAATGATATAAAAATATAAACATGTCGAAAGTTCCTGAGAAAGAGGAGACTAGGAAACCACTAAAAATTTTTGTTGCAGAAATGCAAATAAGAAAATTATAAAAAAACATCACATCCATCATAGTATTAAATATTTGTTTTCACATTCATGGAAAGGAAGTCACGTTCATGGAAAGGAGCGCAAATGACCCAAATTAAAGAGAAATTTAAAAGTTTTTCATATTAAAATCAAAATTAAATTTTGATAGGTAAACTTCAAATATATTTTACTCAAATACTCAAAATTCAAAAATACAATTGAAATTAACCCCGAAATAATTCTCTTAGGTTTCTCAAAAATAATATGTCCTTAATAGTCTTACATAAATAAAATAATTCTTCCAAACAGACTAGGATTGGGGCTTTGATGGACCATAAAATATTAAGTAAAGAAGATCAGAACAAAATGTGAATAGGGCGTGAACAAAGAAAGACTTGCAAAGAGAATAAAGGGAACAATCAAAATTAAATTATATTTATTCTAGAAAGATAAAAATATAACTAGATGAATTCTAAAAGGACAAGGATAGGGATGTGATCAATTCAGAATTACTGTAATGGAATCTCTCTCTTGTTATTTTTGGGTCGTTGTTGCACTTATATTTTTCTTGGCTACAATTTCTTCACCAGTACCAACTAAATTTACTTGCTTTTCCATAGTAATCTTGATTAAGGTTGTTTCTAATCATTTTTCAATATAATCACGTAAAGGAGCAACTGTCAATTCTTTCCTCATTTTTAATCAAATAAAGTACATTCAATTTCTCTATAATCAATTGAAAGTTGTCATAAAGTAATTCCAATGTCTTGATATCTATTTATATACTCAACAAGCAAACTTTCAATGCCCTGTTTTGTATATTCAACCATCTTGTTGAATTTTTCTATTGACAATCCTTTCATATTTCAACATGTTCTTCAAATTGTTGTCTTGTTTGAAGAATTGAATTCACAATTAACTTTGTATCCTGTACTTCAAGAATAATGCCAACAAGTTCTATGATAAACAATTCACAAGAACAATAATATGATAGAAAATGATTACTAGCCAACACTACTGTATTCACACCAATGGTACATATTTATAGTACAATGGGTGATTCCACCTCATATAGATATTTTCTCTAGATCCTAAAATCATGCATGATGATTAGGATAGGAAATCTTAACTAACTCATTAGTCATAACTTCAGGATATATTACTAATATCCTAAATGAATAATACAAATATAGGTGACAATTAGACTTAGTTATTGGTAAGGTAAGCCATAGGATAATAGTCTAACCCCTTCAATTTATAATAAGATTTAACATTTTTATTACTTAAATCATTTAAATCACCTAATAATTCTCTTAATATATCGATCATTTTTATCAAGCATGCCTTCAATTTCTTGACATGATTGTGAGAGGGAAAATATTCTTGTTTTCTTTGATATTCAGTCATTCATTAAATATTTATAAAAAATGTAGAGTGTGCATCCTTATAAAAGCTTTCATCATTTGTTAAATCATATTGTAAATATTCCCTGGTATTTTGAATTTTGGAACCAAGAGAAACAAAGTTATTTTCTAAGTCCCATGTTTCTAAGATAAGAGACATTTTTATTTTGTTATTTTCTTCAACATAATGCATGGTCATAGAAAGTAAACTTGATGCTCCTTTTATCCTTAGACTTGATTCTGGAGTTTTGTTGGAGCTCTTTTCAGGTTGTATTGTTGAAACTGGATTATCAAGTATCAGAGGTGGCATTAGAGTAGGTTCTAATTCTTTCATTCTTTATTTAAGTCTTGAATATTCAACTTCCATATCATCTATCAAAAATTCCAGAGAATCCCCTCTAGCTTTATGATAGTTGGCAATTCTAGATGCAGGAAAATTAATAAGGTCAATTTTAGTGCGATATTTTCCCCTTTTGTTCTTCAAATAATATCTTTTAGGAATCAAATTTCTGGAAGTTTTATAAAACAAAGAATTTTTTTATAGAAATGGATTCTTCTTTTAAAAATACTTATTCTCGAATGGAAAGATCAACTGCAAGCTATTGAGTTTCTTGTAATCTTGGGTCATAATCAAGAAATTGAATATTTTCAATATTTTATTTCAAACCCATATCTTCCAAAGAAGTTTCAATTTCAGGTATGACGTGTTGTTCAACTTCTTGTTGAGAATTGCTCCTTTTTCTTTTCACTTGAATTTATCTGTTTTTTCCAATTTACCCTACAGAGGGTTTTTTTTACCTTTGAAAGTAATGGCCGACTCTCGAAGTTTCAACATTTCTCGGAAAATTGATGATGCTAAAGATATAGGAGATTCATTGTGTATTTCAATTACTCTTCATCTCTGGAAAAATTTATCAGCACACCATGAGATTACTTATTTACAATCAAAAGCTTTAGGGACTCATCTAGCTAGAGAACTACTCGATGTCCAAATTTTGTTTTCATTTTTATATGGAAGACAAAGTGATGAGTAATACCAATAAGATCTTGACCATTGAAAGTTTTGGTCTTCTCGACCAAAAAAGTTCACAGTATCTCCGCAGAACTGCTATCTTCCGATAGCCAGTTTGGTGAAGTTCACAGACTCTCATAAATCCCATTTGGATGTTGATATCAATATTTTCTTGCTAATATCACTTAAACTATTTTTCAATGAAGTGGTTGATAGGAATTAAATGGAAATTACCTTTAGAAATTTGTTATTTCCAATGACATTTTCAAAATTAATTAGCGTTTATATTACATATGATTTAGCATTAAATGAGTCTTGTGATATGTAACAAAGTAAAATCATACATTATGGCGTGGAAGCGGGCAAAGAAGAGGAAGAAAATACCAACCCACGAACCCGATGTGACTCGTAAATCGAATAAGTATTGTTAATTGATGAAAGTGGAGAAAAATATTGAGTGTTATGATCGGTCGGTCGAAATTGCATATACTAGATCATTTTAAAACATGAAGACCCATGAACCCACCATGACATGATATATAAAAAATAAATCAAGTATAGAGAAAATGCAGATAATATAAGAAGAGGTTCAATTTAGTAATGACAAAGAAAACAATCTTACAAAAAAGAAAAATGTGGATCAAATCCCCCCTTTTCAAAATAAAAGGATGCTCAATGACCTTATACAACTTGCCAAATTTAAGTATGGGAGGGTTGCAATGGTGCCCTATTTGGTAGGTCATTCCCAAAGTCAAGGAGTGTTTCCCAGGAAGACCCTTCTAAGTCATGTAAAAGAGTATGAGTTGGATGGGGGTGTGGCTTTTTTGCATAGGGTTTCTTGACATACAAGACTGATATTGTCTCATTTAGGGTTCCTTTGTAGATGGTGTGGTGCATCCTTGTTTGCAATGCAAATTTTTTATAATCCATTTATTTTCCATTAATTCATTAGGGTCCAAAGCATTGAGTTTTATGTGCAATGTAAAGTAAGGAGAACCATAATTTAACTTGAAGTTAAGAACACACAGAGTGCCATGTGAAATGAAAGTAAAATAATCACAAAATTCATTCCCTCAACAAGCAGGACATTGTTAATTATGTGTTTTATTTTACAGTTCCTTGATTTTATGGAGAAGTGTTTCATTACTCTCAGGACCTTGGGGTAAGCATCATGAGGATAATATATGGATATTATATTTTTACATATACAATCCTCTATGCCTTTGGATACTTCTTCCCATGAAATTAGGTACACATCCTTCTTCGGTCAATATGCTCGAAAACCCAAAAGAGGAGGAGATGGAAGGGAAGAGGTGGGGAAAGTGATAATTATGTGTGGGAATGGTACAATGACCCTTCAAGGAGACCCCATAGTAGAAACTCTTTTCCTGAGGGTGACACGCTTACTAGGAATACATGTCAACCATTGAGGTGAAATGAGGCAAAAGACAAAATTTCCAACAAAACATTTTTAAAGTCAAGAAAGGACCCTTTGCAAGATGTTCAAATGCTTTGATCATCAAAATGAAACTTACCATAGGCTGAAATTTTTACCTCATGTAGAAAGACCCATTTTCCTCTGTGAACCAATATGGCATGGTGGATGTTGTTGTTGTCGATCAATGGTGATGTGAGTTAAGAGGAGGGGCTTTGTCTAGTCGTCTAGCTCTTGACACTCCATTCATTAAACCTACAGGCCTTGAGACACCATCTCCTTAGTCACCCCTAGAAATGGGGGGTAATAGAACCCGATGTTGATCATGGAATTGCTTGTACGTGGCATTGGATTTCTACAAAATATCATGAACTTGTTGTTGTATGTATTGGTTTCACTCAATAAATTTGGGTACTCGATCATCCTCAGTATGAGCATGGGAGGAATATTCCTATGCAACTGCAATGGGGAGAGTTATGTCAATGGGGGCCAATGGCTAAAAACCCAAGAACACCTGAAAATTGGCATAGACAATAGAGATTTGGAGGGATCTATTGTAGCTATGTTGAACATAAGGAAGGATTTCATCCCATGTGTGTGGATGTTTGGAATTTTACATCCTCATGATATGGAAAATAGTCCTACTGACTATCTAAGTTGGTACATCATTCTATCAGTGGAAGGAAGTCGATTTGGTCATCTTGGTGTCCATCATCGACCATATACTAGACCAAAACATTCTCAAGAAACTGTTGTCTCCATATGAAATAATGGTTCGTGGGAGCCCAAAATGAACACCAAAATGTTCAAACAAGAGCTTCGCAGTGGCCTCGGCTATGTTTCTCTTCTTGAAGGGTCCCAAAAATGCCATCTTATCAGATCAATCAATGAAAATGAATACACGGTCATTACCATCCTTGGTTGAAGGCATACCAAACATGTAATCCATGGATATGGAATCTCAAGGCATATCTAGAGTAGGTTGAGGGGTGTCTAGCTGTTATTTCTTGATGGCGGACTTGACAATGCCATAGGAAGTGTAGGATATGATGCACTTGTGGACATATTTTCAAATATTTGGACAATAAAAGTGAATTTGTATTACTACCACTATTTTTCCTACACCAAAATGTCATGCTACCTAACTCCAATGAGATTACCATATCATATTTGCATGCCAACTTGAAGGAGCAAAAACATGGCTCATATGGCATAAAAATCCATCCTGGATATGAAAGTATGGAACTATTTATCCTGCACTTAATGTTTGATAGGAAAGAACAAAGTGAGAGTTGTTATTGTATAAATGTGTCCACTCGGATGTCTCATTCATGTGGGAGTTAAGAACTATGGTCAACGTCCCAAATAAGGGTTGATTGAGAAAATATATGACATCCTTAGTGATTCCCTTATTATACTTGATGTTCAAGTGGAATTGTTGCAGGTATGTGGACCACTTCTAATGGAGTTCATTATGTATTGTTCATTGTGTTTGCATGAATTATAGAGGCTTGTGATCAATGTGGGTGATTGTTTCCTTTTCTTGAATATAATGCTTACACTATCAAAATGCCTGCACAATGGAGTGCATCTCTTTTTCATAGGTGCGATATATGCGAACTACATAAGATAGTGTTTCAGTTTGATAGTATACCAGATTCCCATGTTAAGTGAGGACTACAGCGATAGAGTAATATGAAGCATCTATCTCAATATCCAATGGTTGTTGCAAGACCATAAGAATAAGGATTGGTGCTGAGTAGAGGTGGAATTTCAAATCCTTGAATGATTTCTGTTGGGACACATCCCACAAACACTTGGCCTTCTAATCCATGATAATTTCTCCTCTTAACCTAAACTTGTTGATTATACCTAGGGGGTATTTTGATTTTCTATGGGAGTATGTTCCCTATGCTTGAATTAATGTAATTTCTATGTTCTAGAAGTCTTGTAAAGATGAGGGTTTGTTGAGTTCAGATTATTGAATGTAATTAAATCTACCTTATTAAGCAGATCTCTAGATATTGTGAAAGTTAGAGAAATCCTAGGAGGTGTTGTCGAGAGTATTGTGGATCTAGAGGATCCTAAGGATTTTCTAGTTGAAGAAATTATGGAACTAAATCAATTGTGGGTTTAGAAGAGTTTTTAATTAAATTGTAAGCCTTTGAGCATGTATGGGTGGCCAATTGGACAAATAATTATGATAGAGTGTGAGAGTGTGAAAGGCCATTAGAGGAGAGAGACCTTATGTAAATCATATGTAAAGTATGTGTACAACAGATTAATGGAATCACTCTATTTCAAATATTACATGGAATTGGTGTATTAGATCTGTGTTAATTATGCGTGAAGAATGGTGGAAGTCCGAACTAGACTTTATAAATTTTAGGTACGGGTATCAAGTGGAATGCTTATGTATGGATCATGATACATTGTTGATCACGAAAATGTAAAAAATGATCCTTTGAATCGTAGTGAGATTGATGTTCTAAAATCGATAATGAGTCAGTTGAGGTTGAATTTTGTAGAGTCATGGAGAAACAAAGTTGGATTCAATTTGGTTGGTAGGCGGGTCAAGAAACCAACAAAAGAAACCCTTTGAAAGAGACGATAAATAGGGATCATAATATTGAGATTGATATTCAATAATGATCGTCGATTATGCACCTATACTTTCCATTCTTATGTTATAAACAAACATACAATATTAGATCTCAAGTCGAGATATATCCAGATTGATGATTCATGCATGTCTTTCAATCAGATTTTGATATGAAGAGTCTTAAAGCCTTTCGTAATTGGTGTATTGGAATACAGAATTTGAAATTACTCTGATAGAAATAAGTTTGTTTGATGGTGCATATCATCCTATGAAAGAAGATCTATGATAGGGAGAGACCCAGGTTTGGAGCCAGAATCAAAGGTGGTAAGGGTATTTCGGAGTAAGGATATCATAATGTAAGTTATGGAGGTCCAATGAATTATGAAAATCATTCAGAGAGGTGTAAAGATCAACAAAAAATATTAATTTAGAGTGACCCAGATTGATAGATATAGAGAAGGCGTGTGGTAATGTCTTTCAGCACTGGATGATTCTAACTTGTTAAGCCAATGGCTCAGATTAAAGAAGAGGGACCCTGAAAGACAATCCATATCTCTTAATAGTAACTTTGGATCGATGCTATAGAGGTGACATGTGGCGACAGCTGATTGGTGCTGAAAGAAGGGACATCAGAGTCTAAAGCCTGAAGGATCTCAGATAGAGAAACATCGATAAATGCATGAGATATATTCAGAGTAGAGAAGATCAATGGTCACTAGAGCGATACGTGGAAGTTGATAGAGACTAATACATGGCATCAGTGAATGAGGAGTGGACAAATGGTAGAGAGGCGATGAATGAAAAGTGCATGTGTGGTAGTTAGATCCATGAGTGATAATTTGACACATGACATCCACGTGTAAGTCCCTTTGACAAAGGATTGACATAGTGGAAGTGAAGGTGGGATATTTTGGACCATATATATTATGACAGATCAATGGTGGAGAAGCTTATAGCTATAAGAGTCGAAAAGGAAAGTTTAAACCTGTTGGAATGGGAGTTTCAGAGTGTTGAAGCTAGAAGGAGTCCGATAGAGAGTTATGATACAATGGGTAGTGGAAGTTAATCCATACCATTCATCGAGATGTGACTAGGAGATATATCTATCATCCATTGGAGTATCCATTTCAATTTTTTTTCGAGCACCGCGATGAAAAGGTATCAAAACAGAGGAATTAGGAATATTCCTTCGTTGCGTTGGTTGACGTGTAGAGATATAAACCGCTTGATCATGATAGGTTGATGACAAGGATTGGAAGATAGAATAATGTGAGGAGAGATATAGATCATTCATCCTGTGACGATCGACGGTGGGAGGTGAAAGTTCACACAGTCTAGAAAAATTTAAGACGATGGTGTTAATCCAAGGACATAACAATGGTCACATTAAGAAAGCTCTTGAGGAGTAGGTACTTAAGAGTATAAGTAGTGAGAGTATAGATTGTGGTCATAGTTATTGGTCACGAGAACAGAAGCACTGAGAACAAGCGCTAAGACAAAAAGCACTTAAGTGGACAGGTCGTGGTCACAACCATTGGTCGCATAGATTTGGGAAAGAAGTTAGAGCCCATATTTAGGAACTAATGGTCTAGGGTGAAACAAGAAGATTTATAACTTTGTTCAAGGGGTTTGGGCCCAAATTTAGGATTGAAGGGAAGCTCGAGTTCTATATCTAAGGATAATTTTAATTAGGAATTATGCACTTGTGCGGAAGAGAGGTCGGGAGATCATCATTTTTGGTATTAGAGTGGGAAATTTAATTTTCCTGTCTAGTGGAAATATGCAACATAAGATTGCATCCAATAGAGGACTGAGTTGATCCAGAGGGAACGTGTATAGAGGAGTATATGAGAAACTACAGAGGCATCCAATCAAGTGCAGTGAATGATTCGAAAAATTCTTAGATTCTTATTAATATTAAATACATAATAACATCTACTTGATCTTCGAAATGAAAATGATCAGTTGATTGTTTTGCAATTTACATGTGAAAAACTTATCTATCCAAATGCACTTTAATAGTAAACAACTTGCAATATAAATAAGAATAAATAGAACAACAATATTAAAATCACATACACAAGTTTGATAAAGGAGTTCACCGAATTTGGGTTGTACGTGTCTGGGTCTGCCTCCAATACAGGTCTCTTTATGAATGCTCAAATGCTTGTGTTTTACAATGATATTTTTCTGGATTGCTCAAACTCAGAAACATAGTACACCTTTGAATTCCTTCTGAAATTTCGATAAAAATGAGTATAAAGTTCATAAAAATTCCATGTTGGAACCCCATGGAACACATTGTGGTGAAACCTCTAAGTCTATTCACCCTTGGGTATGAAATTTTAGACCATAGCTTGCACAATCATGTGTCCTTGTCTTGGTCCATGCGCCCATTAAATAGGGCATGACCCTTAACCTCCATCTGAAACTTGTGGTTGGCATTAAATCTTTGGTTAGGTCGGTTCCCAACAAAACCATACCCATAGCGGAATTCATTGGGTCATTTGCATATTATATAGTGGGTCACAAGTTCAAACCCCACTAACCACACTATATATATATATATATATATATATATATATATATATATATATATTTCATTGTATTGTTGGTTGGACATATAAATATGCCCCCATGAACATATATTATGTAGTTAGCATATAGTTTGAACACCCCATGAAATGTGGGCATGGTTACATGGAACTTCCAAACAAACCATGGGTCGAGGTCTTGATCCCTTGGCCCTTTTTGCTGCCAATTAAAACCTTTACCAAACTTAAAGTAAACCTCTACCACTTATGGTTAAGTAACATTGGTGTGGTGTATTGGCAACGATGATTTGTATAAGGTTATAGGAGACCACGGGTTTGACCTTTGTCGACTCCTATAATTTTTATAACCACTAAACATTAATGGCCAATGGGAGGTTTCCATGTGGTAGCCTCTCATTTTTCTATCTCTGACACTTTCCAATACATGATTGGTCTACTTGGACTGCCGAGTCACTTTGTGAACTGGACATGGCATGTCACCTTCCTACCACATGTCACTTATGTCAACATTATACGGCTTGTTTGGTCATGCCAAGTGTCACCCTTGTAGTGGTGACACATGTCACCTTTGGCCCTTTGATTTTTTCCTTTTTTCCTTTGTTGACTTGAACTTTGACCATCCATATCATTTGCATACGAACTCTGTTTGAGTTGATTTTTATGTCGTTGGAAAGATATCACCGAGCTATATGTATTGATGGAATTTTAGAGATAATTTTAGAAGTTTGAATTTTGATAATTTTTTATTCCTTATGGACCTTTGTGAGCATTTTGAATCCTCCTAGATGTTTGTCAGCATTCCCAGATCCTCGTGGATCATTCCTCCCCATTGGAAGCCTTTTGGACCACCAAACATTTTGATTTCTTAGCAACTAAGTGAACGTAAATCTCCCTCACCATCCTGATATTGATCCACTTTGTTTTGCTCGGTTTTACTCCTTTAAGGCCAACTTGAATATATTCCACATCACCTTGTTGTGAAGTCCTGATCCTTCTATCAAGAATAACATATTCCCATAGCTCATCTAAATACTCTGGAGAAAAATCATCAACTACTAAAAATATAATACTTTCATCTTCATCAATAATTATAGGAGGTTCATAAAGCTTCAAATTCTAAACATTTACCACTAAACACATTTGCATGTAAGCTAATAGATCTAAACGAAAATCATTAGTACCAATTGTAAAAACCATCCATAAATAAACATTAAGGAGTCAATAATATTAAACACACATATATACAAATGATATTCAAACATAACTCGTAATTACAAACAATTATATAATTTTTTTTTTTAAGGTTGGGCAAACATCGCACTCATTTATAATAAATTTAATATTTTTTCCATACGCAATTTACAGCCCAAGGATCCAACAATTCGCTAACTTCCTTTATAGACTTAAGGCTCAAATTAATTAGAAGGAACGTTTTCACTTTTCCTTTGAACAAAATAACTAAATACAATTTATAACATGTAATTAAGTAATATATTTCACGTGAGCATAAAAAAATTCAATATTCAAGAAATAAAAGATGTTCTAATGCTAAGTCCTAAAGAATTTAATTAACATAACAAGAGGTGTACATAGATTCTCGTCTTTCTACTACCTTATCCAACGTTGCTCTTCTTGCTCATCATTTTAATTATATCAATTGCAAGTAGTAAGTTATATTCGAAAAGAATTATTAAATCCAATTTATGATACCTTTTCATTTGCTTCCTATCTCATTAAATATAAAATTCATACATAAAAATGGTCATATTAAATCATGGTTATAGATCATAAAATCAATTAGAATCCTAAAATAAAATCATAAAATCCAAATCTTTCATTATGCACTTAATTTATAATAATATGTAATATGACTATAATTATATATATAGGACTTATTTTTTTTCATCCTAACGATTACAACCTTACTATCTTTTGTGAAGGTGGGAGTAGTTGAGTTTGTGCTCTTTTAAGAGTCATAGTAATCCTTATAATAAAACGAAGGTTTCCTTAGTTTGACAATTTCCTAATGTCCGATGTGGAGTAATACAATCAATAAATTAATTCACGAAACAATAGTATTTTAAAATTGTTTGTATAAATACAACTTTTTCTTTCCTTTAAACATTGATTATGTTTAATTCTATTGGGTTTTATGATAGAGTGGAATATATGTTGGAAAAAGCATAACTAGTAATATGCATGACCAAAATAAGTTTAGATTCTCACAAAAAACTTTAATGAGAACAAATTATCTCTGTATATATAGGGTTTACTAGTGGACAATTTGAAAATATGGAAAAATACTATGCAGATTTATATCTAACTTTATACCTATAGAATCGTGTTGGGTCTAAAAGGATAAATGTAGGTTCGGCCTCCTTAAACAATAATCTGTACACCCAAAGTCTAAGCGTAGGCCCACAACTTGTTTGATGAAGTATCCAATAAAGCCAACATAATCTACAAAGAAAACAAGAGTTGTTGCATTGAGGGTTAGAACTTCGATAGAGAATAGTCAGAGAGGAAAATGCATAAGAAAAATTTCTAGAGATTAAACGTTTCTTGCATTGTCTCTTCAATTACATAAATAGTGTTTCTTATTTTTAAAAACAAGACACTGAATTAAAGGCACATGGAGAGCCTGCTCAAAGATCTGATGTTAATTGTAGTGCTTCATTTTTACTCCTAGTTAAGAGAGTTGGAGTAATAACTATATGTTTCATTATTGTTCGTATCGAACCATTTTTGTTGTTATTCGTATTGAACCATTTTTTCTATGTATTACAAGTTTGGGAGTGTGATTTGGCAGCAAACGGCTCTGCAAGGTCGACTTGTTAATTCTTTCAATAATTCACATAACTGATAAATCGAGAGATAGCTATTTAGTAATAATGCTTGACTAGATCTTCAGATTTATCTTCAGATTTTAGGCTAGTTAAATGAATAGAAAGTGTCGGTTTTTTTTTATTTTTTAAAGATGGCTGAAATATAAATTACGCATCCATTGGGTTATGGGGTCTTTATTATAAAATTCAAGATCAAAGAACAACTTTTTAAAGGATACTTTCACAGGGAAGGATAATGAAAGCTACTGGATTCTTTAGGAATAAAAAAATGGATAGCAGAAAGATGAGATAAACACTAAGAATAAAGAAGCATTTAAGAATTTCTTTATCATATTGTTAGACGACAAATCGTAAGATCTTTTAAAAGTCGTAAACAAAGTATATGAAATAAGTTCTGCAACTTGACTCCTTCTAAATGATCAGAGAAGAAAATATATGTGATTACGAAGACAGAAAAACCTTTAACAATGAAAAGAACACATCACCAATAGTTAACATGCATGAATCCTGTGAAAATCACTCTTTATTACTGGTAGATCCCTTGATAAAAATTTACAGTGCTTCAGCTTGCTTGGGCGTGAGATCAACCCTCAATACTTCGAAGCTTGAAGTATTTATAATCAAAAGTTACAACGACCCTGTCATAAATGATGAGGTCATGAAAGATGTTAAATCTAACCAACTAAGTAATGAAATACAAAAATATAGCAACTGTTGATGATGTGTCGAAACTTCATGCTAATTTTTCTGGGACAACCGTTGGTGAGTCATTCACATGAATTTGGATGTTGCACATGATGACTTAGATGATACACGTCATCTATCATTCGATTAAGTTGCACAACTCCTCCCATTTTTGCTGACTGGGTGTGGTGACTTTGAGCATTCTTCGGTAGATCTCATCCACTTCTGTATACCTGGAAAATGTAGGCTTGACAGTAAAAATATACTTTATCTCATGTTGTATGCTGGGGTCTGGCTGCAAAGTCTCTAAGAACGCCTTGCCTGTAATACTGCCCTGTATTCGTGAGAACTTGGAACTGTCCTTTGCCACCATGGAAATCTTCTGGTTGTAGTCAGTTAAGGTCATTAGCTTATCATTCAAAACCAACCAACCAGGAAAACCTTTCTTCTACAAGGCATCAATTTTGCTGAAAAATTTCTGAATTCCGACGTCCATGTTCTGGACTTTCTCCTCCAGCTGTAGCATCAACCCCCTTTTCGTCAGAATTCTCTTGACTTCGAGGATGGTTTCGGTCTTGTCTTCGATTTGCAGGTCTTCTATCTCTTCTTTGGTCTTTGAATTTAGAAATCGAATGATTTCGTTTGCTTCAGTGGGTATGTCCCCCAGCTCTCTTTTTATCTTATCAATGGCCTGTCTACTCCTCAACAATAGTTTGTTTTGTTTGAACATGATTTGCACCATAGGCCAATCTCCTTTATGGACTTGGAGATATCCATCCAAATCTTCTCCTTAGCTTCGACAAGTGTTTTGCCCGCTACTATTTGCTTTTGCATTTGTTGTAGTTCTTGTTTGAGTTTTTCCGTTGTTTGCTTTTCGATTTGGAAACTCATCTGTTAAGATCTCTTGAGATCCTAAAGACTTTCAAACTCCCTTTTTAGTCTGTTGATTTTTCGTTTCCTATAAGTTCATTTCCTCCATGGACTTTGATAGTTCTACTCTCTTTTCCAGAGCTGACAGTGGGGCGTCTTACGAAATTTTTGCTGTGGAGGTTGCTGCTATAGCTGCAGTACTAACTCCTGCAAGTGGAACCACACACAATGGAATTACTTCCATGGGTATTGATTTTTCTTTCTCTTTCACCAGTTGTTCTAGCTCTGCTTCAATTTATTTTAATTGCGCGTTCTGTTCCATGATCATCTTGAGAATTTCATCATTTTCACCTTCTATTTCAGCTATCTCCTTTGCCTGTGAGTCTTTTGTAGGTGGCAGTTTCAATTTCTTTCTCAAGGATTCTATGTCATCATTCTTCTTCTTGACCATCTCCTCCATCGCTTTCACATTTGATGGGTCATATCCAATCTTGAGCACCAACTCTTCCAAAGATTTAATTCTGTTGTCCTTAGCGAAGGATGGTATATTCTCCAACTTCAATTGTGTCTGAACATTGTTCAAAGAAACTTGTAATTTAGCAGCAGTAGTCGAAACATTTGCCAAAGTGTAGAATACCATTTCCCTAGTCTGTCGATGTAGGTCCATTTGACTAGATGGGTGTACATCTTTGGTGTTGAATTCAAAAGTTGCTCTCTTGTAATCAGTGATCACCTTAGGGTCAGGCACTTGTGCTTGTAAGAAATTCATATGCATTATGCCTTTCTCAGTATCAAATGAAGACAAAAGTATGTGTTGTGTCGTGGACATTTTCTTCAAGAACTGAGCATAGGTGTTGTTTGTCAACATCTGATTCTTCTTTTTTATCATATCATATTTCTTGAAAACACTCAATTTTGCACCTCCTTGACTTGGCGGATTGACTAGTGAAAAATTAGTCTGCTTCTTGGATGAAGAAGTAGACATGATTTGTTGATTTCTTGTGATAAGAGGTGATTCATCATCCTTCGTATCTATGATGGGTGATGTTTCCTTTTCACCAGTCGTCTCAGTCGTATGACTGGATTTCTACTTTTTGGTGTATATCCAAAACTCCTCAGCTGAGACTTCAGTGACAGGAGAAGAAGTATCCTTTCTGGGTCTTTTCTCTTTAGAGATTTGCGATGTACTTGTTTGAGAGATAATAATTTGAGGAGACTGTAGCTCTACCTCTTCCAGAGTTTTCACCTCCCACTCCATTTGATTCCCAAATTTCTCTATCTCTAGCTTGGGTGCATGAACATACATGATATTTTTGATCTTCACTCTCATCTCTAGAATGGTTCCCCATGGATCATAGTGCCACAGGAAGCTTGTGTCAAACTTCATTTCCCTCAAAATTTTATCTATCTCTTCCCCGACATCTCGACTATTGCAGATAAAGGACCCTATCGGCCCCTTGATCCTCGACTGTTGTTTCTTCTTCAGGGACATGAAATGTATGTCATCCAAATTTATTATCTGTGTTATATACTCAAGAGAAAATATCCTCACCGACAAATATTTAGGCAGCTTAAATGGAGCTAGCTCGCACCCGTATACTCTGATTTATGTGTAGTTCTGATATACGTACCAATCTCTCATTTTTGTGAGGTCTGAGAGGTGTAAAATTCTCTAGATCTCTTCATTTATCCTGGGCTCTGGCCTACCACTGAGCATGCTCACCATAGGATGGTAGAACTACTCGATGAACTATTTGAAGATGAACTCTATTGAGTTCCTTCTGAGCAATGAGGTCCAAGATGTTACTACCTGTGGTTTTCCATCCTTATCCATTTTATGCATCAAGAAGGAGAACCTTTTTGCTTGAAAGAAGATGAACATGTAAGTCAGTATCGAGGAATACTGAAACATGCCTTTTGTGGAAAATCTTGAAAGTTGATCATGGATGTTCTCTGCCAGGAAAGTGTTGTAGTTGAACTGGATGTAAGCCTTTTCCTTAGCTGAAAAAATGGATAGGAGACCAAATATAGGTTCATCTACCCATTCGTCCAAAAAATAGCCAAGTAAAGAACAGAGTGATGAAATCACTTGGTTTCCCCTTTCTCATAATAGGGAAGAAGGGTATGGGGGGTTTGTCTTGGGGAGCTGGGTATCCTGAGGGAGGAAAATCTCAAAAATTTGGGATCTTTGGGGAAAAGACAGGTTTTGGTACAACTCTATTAGGATTTCAAGGTTGAAAGGGGAGGCAGATTCAACTCTAGATATCTGTAGCATCTAATCAATGGCATCTAGCATGATAGAGAAAAGAGTTTCTCCATACGATGAAACTATGGTTCTCTGGTCAGGGAGGTAATGAGCTTGACATTTTAGAGTGAATTCAGGGAAGTGGTGGACTTGGGGAAATAGATAAAGAGGAAGGTTGGAATCCCAGAGCCCGATTTCATCGCTTTGGTCTATGAATGTGTCCTTAAACCATGACTGTAAACCCATGAAATCAAATTCACACTTTGTCTCGTAGATTAAGTAATCCTTTTCAGCTAATGGGATCCTTTTGAGATCGACAGTAGGTGGGAGGAACTGATTTTCCTTGTCTTCTGCTCTTTTAGACTTTGGCACCATTACTGTGAAATACCTGCAATTTAAACACAAAATGTTAGTGGGTAATTGCTATGGTTGGATCAAAAACTGGATCAGTGAAGTGAAAAGAATTTGTCTGGTGTGCGGAGAAAATGAGTGGTGTGTAAATGGAAGAAATGGGGATAGTTTTGAGTGAACGGGTATCCATTTGAGTGCGGGTGATAGGTTTGTAGGCTAACAGATATGTTAGCCTATAGTAAATGGCCAACGGGTCTTTTGAAGTGTGATATGGCAGGTAAAGGATGGATGACGAGTACGATAGGGTGATGTGGGGGACGTTGATTGGGGGAAAAGTAAGTGTGAGATGAATTGTAATGGGTGACCAAAGGGAGTGAGCTGAGAGAGTTATGAGATGAGACATGTAGGGGAGGTAATGGGGTGTGATGTTAATAAGTGACGACAGTATGTCAGAAGGGTGGTTAATTGTTTTGGAGCGGGGGATTTATAGTACAATAGATTCCTACCACATTAGAGCAGGGAGCCCGCTAGAAACCCATTTCATTCTGGAATCCCCCCCCATCATTAAAAGCAGAACGGTCAGGGAAGTCCTAAAAGTATTGCTAGTTGTCCATCCATGAACCCGTTGCTGGACCGTAGAACTAAGCACTTCCTTTAATGAACTTTCTGGACCCCCTCCACTGTTAAAGGAAAAACAGTCATGGGGGTCTGGAATTATATCTCAG
>ML778723.1:95029-107276 GCA_009831015.1 Picea engelmannii | reverse complement strand
CCCCCCCCCCCCCCTACCATTAAAGGAAGAATGGTCGAGGGGGGGGTCCGGAAAAATTTGTTGATCATAGGTCTAAACGTCGGTGTCTTAGTCATTCATCTATGCACTCTCTTTAATCTGCCAACACAAAATCATATTTGCAGTGGAGACTTAGGCTTGCACATTTTTGTGGGTTTTCTCAGCTTTCCTTTCTTTTGTCACCATGGGGGTCATGCAACATACTTTCAAACTTTAAAGATATGAATGAACATCGATCATCATGCATGTTTTATTGAAATCAAGCCAACTAACCTATGCTCTAACCTAAGTTCTAACCTACTTCCCTATGACATTTAGCCCAGATTAAACTGTTGGACTAAGAAATTACTCTTCCTTAGGGTTATTTGACCAAGATTAGGCAGTTTGGTCAAATTTATTCACTAGCTAGCCTATCTACTTGGCCAAGATTAAACAGTTTAGCCAAGATTATTCATTAATCCTATCAAAATCAATTTAAAAGGACTTGTCCATGCTTAGAATGTATGGATCAAGCCATTGTTATTGCATGGGGATTTATTTAATTTCTTTTATGCCCTCTTTTATTCTTTTCTCATTTTCTTTTTCTTTTCTTTCTTTTTTAGAATGCAGTAATATCTGCAAGTCAAAAACACTAAAAGGACAAAAATACAATAAAAAATTGATCCTATAAATTATAGGGTTATAACAGTGGCTCCACCTGGGGATGGTATCCTCCTTGCGAGATGCCAAGAATCTTGCTTCTTATGGCATTGAAGAATTTCTTCTAGAGCTTCTTCTGTTATCTGGCTTGCTTTATTCCAGAAATTTTGATGACATTTTCAGTGTCTTAGGGCTTTCTCCACGGGCTTCAAACACCTGAACAAAAACACCCACACCTAAAAGACTTGTAAAAGAAATGATATATAGAATGGAATGGAATGTTGATCTCTCTACTGAGGTGGCAAGTAATTCTTCAGCATCCTACCATTTATGGGTCCCCCTGGTAGGTCTGATCCATCACTATTAGCAAGTAGAAAAACATTATTTCCTCTGAAGGCCTGAATGGTGTAAGGAACCTTCCACAAGCTATCGAACTTTCCATGTTTACCTTTATCTTCATTTATGGAGTCCCACCTCAAAACTAGATCACCTAATTCAAAGTTATCCTCTTTGGTTCTCTTGTCATAAATCTTCTTAAAATTTTCCTAGATCACTTGAGTTTTGTTGTAAACTTCTTCTCTGGATTGCATTAGGTGGATCATTTGATTTATTCTTCGCTCGACCTCATTTGGTTCTTCTTGTGTTTCCTACAATAGTTTCATGACCATAACTCCTAATGAAAGGGGAAAAAAAGCCTCAATGCTATACACCAACTGGTATGGAGACATACCAATTGATCTTTTGGTGCTAATTCTGTTAGCCCAAAGTGTGAAAACCAACTTATTATGCCATGATTTTTTGTTTTCCTGTAATGTATTTCTGAGGATGTTCACCAGAATTTTGTTATAAGACTCAGCTAGCCCATTTCCCTATGGATAATAAGTCATTGAATGTCCCAAAGTAATACGATATTGATTACAAAAATCTATGAGCCTTTTGGATCTAAAAGTCGTTGCATTGTCAGGTATAATTTTTCTGGGGCATCCAAAATGAGACCAAATGTTAGTTTCTAAAAACTTGATGATGACAGAGTCAGTAGCTTGTCTAGATGGTACAACCTTGATCCACTTGGTGAAGTAGTCTGTGGCTGTGATGATCCATTTATGTTGGCCCGAATAGGGAGGATGTACTTCACCAATGAAGTCTAGGCCCCACTATTGGAAAGGATTTTCAACAAAGATGGGTTTCATTGGGAGGGGAAGAAGCTTCCTTTTACCTTCAAAAATATGACATTGGTGGCAAGAAGTAACCTTCTGATGAATGCCAGCAAACAGAGTAGGCCAGTAAAATCCAGCTCTTAGAATCTTTTTAGCTGTGGTCTTCCAACTCAGGTGCCCACCACAGTCTCCTGCATGAAAATCTTAAAGAAATTTGTCATCTTCATCTTTTAACAAGCAATTAAGCAAGATAACACCAGGATCTTTCCAATAGAGATTGCCTTCCAGAATACAAAATTTCAATGCTTTCAATTTAATAAATCTAGATTTGGTCTTAGTCAAACCTGGAGG
Source organism: Picea engelmannii (assembly GCA_009831015.1). Taxonomy (NCBI): domain Eukaryota; kingdom Viridiplantae; phylum Streptophyta; class Pinopsida; order Pinales; family Pinaceae; genus Picea; species Picea engelmannii. The sequence continues at coordinate 105,111 of ML778723.1, read as the reverse complement.
AGCCTTTAAATTGTGGAGTACAAAAATGAGATCTGCGTACCAAGGGGAATTTAAGAATGCCCCTTCTATGTTTGGAGTCACCTGCTCTTCTGGTCTGTTTACAACAGCCAAAAAGTTAATATCTAAAGCATGAAAATTAGACTCAGCCATTAGTTTGGCCAAACCTTGTCCTTTGATCAGTTTAGTAGGTTTTATTTCAATGTCGTATTCTAGAATGACCACAATCCATTTTCCTCTTCTGCCATCTGGATTATCCTGTTTCAGAATATCTTTGACCACTATGTTTTGGGACGTATGCAATTGTATGAGAGTGGAGAATATAGACCCTAAAATATTTTATAGCCTTTACCAGAGCGAAGGCTTGTTTTTCCATAATGTTGTAATTCAACGCTGTGTCTCTTAAATCTTTGCTAAAAAAGGCTATGGGTTTCTCGTACCCTTCATTGTTTTTCTACAACAATACTGTTGCTATAGTGTGCTCAGATGCGAAAGAGAGAAGATATTTTTTTTTGGTATAGTCTAGGCTAATTAGAACTAGGGCTTGGGTGAGAGCATGTTTCACTTGCTCAAATGAATGTTTGGACTCAGCTTTCCATTTGAGTTTTGTGTCTTTTTTCAACATATTGGTAATATTCCTGAGAAGCTCGACCAAGTTTGGTATGAATCTTCTAAGGAAATTTATTTTGCCAATGAAAGATTGCAGTTCTTTGATGTTCCTAAGGTGTTCCACCTTCTAGATAGCTTCTATCCTGGTGGGATCTATTTTAATTTTGTCTTTTGAGATTATGTGTCCCAGCAATTTACCTTCCTCTAACCTAAAAAGGCTTTTTTTAGGATTTAGTGAAATCCCGAATTTATTGAACTTTTCAAACAGATGTCTGAGGTGGAGCAAATGTTCTTCGTCGGATTTGGAGTAAACAGATACATCATCCAGATAAATGACTATAAATTTCCCAGTCTCATCCACAAAGGCAATATCCATTTCTCTTTGGAAAGTAACCCCAATGTTCATTAGACCAAAAGGCATCTTCACATACATGAAGGTTCCCCAGGGTGTGGTAAAGGATGTTTTCTCTTGATCTTCTAGATGGACCTAAACTTGGTTGTAACTAGATAAACCATCCAGTAAGGAGATCCTACTAGATCCGACCACCCTTTGTAAAATATGGTCCATTTTGGGTAAAGGGTAATTGTCTTTGAGGGAGACTTTGTTCAGATTTCTAAAATCTATACAGAGCCTGATCTCACCAGTTTTCTTCCTGGTTGGAACTAGATTTGAAACCCATTTGGAAAATATCAAAGGGACTATAATCTTGGCATCATACATATTTTTCATTTCTTTCTCTATTAGGGGAAGCAACTTGGGATTAATTATCCTAAGTTTCTACCTAAAAGGTTTGTGTTCTTCTTTTATAGGAATCTGGTGCGGTATGATGATTGTGTCATAGGATTTTAAGTCCTCATAGCCCTAGGTGAAAACATCTATATATTCCTTAAAAAGTTCACTGTATTTGCTTTTTTGCTATGGTGGCAGGGATTTAGACAGTTTTATCATTTTCGGGTTTTCTTCTGTTCCTATGTTACAGTCTTCAACCTCCTTACCGCTAGCTTCAATTTTTGATTTTTTGTCCACATCTTTAAAATCAAACAAGTATTCCAATGGAACTAAACCTCTAGGTAACACATTATTTTTCAACTGCAATATATCATAATATACATCATTTTCATTGATTTCTTCAGCATCTATTGTATTTACACTGCCATTCTCAAAAACAAATTTATTTACAAATTCTTCATCCTGTTCTAAATCTATGCTTGTACATTCGAAATCATTTTTACATTGTAGGAAATCTTCAATTTGATTGTCATTTCCAAATACCTGCCAACATCAGATGTTGTTAGGAACAGTGGGTCTACCCTTCACCTCCACTGTGTACTTGCAAGTGGCACAAAAAGGGATTTTATAGGTAGCTACTGACGTAGCCAGTCCGTCTGTGAGTATATTTTGTCCTCTAGGAATCACCTACAAATCAACCTCAGTAAAGCATTGGAGAGCATCTAAAAAAAAAATTCTATAGGCTCTAAGTCTGGGATGTTTTGCTGCATACTCACCTTTGATTTGCTTGATAATTAATTGAAAATCACCCCTTACCATTTTCTGCTTAGCACCAACTTTCTTCAATAATTTCAGGCCGAGCATTAAAGCCTCGTACTCGTCTATGTTGTTAGTACATTGGAAGTTTAGTTTATAGGAATGATTTTCGGAGTACTTTGATATGTGGTTATGCATCCACACTCCAGCTCCAGCTCCTTCTTTAATCACAACAACATCAAAGTCCATGCTCCAGAAGTATGTTGGCAGTTCCTCATTTTCTTCAACCATGGGGTTTCTTACTTCGACAACTGCTTTATTGTCATTTGGATTAGGTGCATCATCTTCCAGTTGTGAAATTTGTTCTTCAAGATCACCATCATTATATAGAATAAAAGAATCCATGTCAGAGTGTGCGAAATATAGTGGGTAATTGTGTGGATTTTCCTAACTACTGACCATATACTTCATCAGTGTTTCCCTGTAAAGTCTTCTTTGTTGACCGAAAACTAGAATGGTGGCATAGGACATATCTAGCTGCAGGGGTCCTCTCAATTTATCTCCCCAAGGCCTTGATAACAACATACCATAGTTGGGGGGAATGTCTGCCATGATGATGTCCATCACTAAATTTTTTGTTGGGATTTGAGCCAAGGTGATACATAATTCTTTAATTAGGCCTATAAATTTGACCTTGCTGGAGTCGAAAGGATGGAAATCTTTGTAAGGTCCAGTGACCTCGAGTCCCAACTTTTACATCACGGTATTGGGAATTAGGTTTTGAGAGGCACCTGAATCCAACATAACATTGTGCAATATGAGATCATGGATATTTAGGCTGATGTAAAAAGGGGCCACAACACCATTATCAGTTTTACCATTAACTTTAGGACCAAACAGGAGCTCAGGTTGGTCATCAACAAGGTTTACTGTGTTAGAGTGGAGTACAGATCCTACATTCAAGACTTTGGTACCCATATTAGGTTCAATACTTAAATCTTTTATCACCTTTGACCGGTAAGATTTCTTGTTCATCAACTCAGAGAGGGGAATGGGAATCTTCAATTTTGCTAGTTCCCCTTCAAGGATGAAAAGAGAGGTGGTTTTGTTTAAAATATGTACTTCTGATTTATTGAAAAAAAAAATTCGACAAGTGCAGCTATTTGAATGGTTTATGAAACTTTTGTTTGACTTGTTCTCTTAATAATTTCTGGAGTTTTTTGTGTAAAAGATTCAGCATCATTATGCCCAGGGGCTTTCTTGGGAGGATTTTCTGAGGTTTTCTTGGTTTCAACAACCTTCTTCGGAGAATTCTTATTAGTCTTCTTAATCCTCAAGTTATATTTCCTGTGAACCTCCATTATAGCGTTCTCAAAAGATTGATGTTTTGTTTTCTCAGCTTCCTCATTTACCTCTGTTTTTGAGAGGAGAAAGATTTCATGTTCTTCTTGATTGAGAAAAATAGACTCATGATCGTGATCATGATCACCCATTAGATTTATATGAGCATCATCAAACTCCTCAATAACTTCCTCCCCATCATCATCATAGTTCTCATGGAGAGGTGGTCTAATCTGCTGATCAGGTCCCCTTTGTTCCCGTTGATCTCTAGGATCTCTTTATCTAATCTAAGGTGGATTTCTCCTAAAGTTTGGGTTTCAGATTTGAGGGGTAGCTTGGTTCTCCCTAGGTGGGTTCTTGTCAGTTATGGTGAGTCTCTCCATCATTTTCTCCATAGCTCTGGCTAGAGAATCTAGTTTGGTATTAGATGAGGAAGTAGAAGGTTTTTCCCTGATAGTGACCCTCCTTTATGTTCTCTGTTAGGCCCTTCTGGCCAAAAGATTTCCTTCTACACCGACGACACTTTTTTTCATGTCTTCCAAAGTTTCTTCATTTCTTTTCCTTAATTGATATGACATGTTAGCATCAAAACCATCAGGGAAATTTATTAATGCTAAACCTTGTGATGGTTTGATTTCAGTCGGGATAGCATTGTATAGATTGTTGAAATGAGTGCAGTAATCTTACACTGACTCTCCTCGGTTTCTTCTACTGTTCTCATACTCTGACATAATTTGGAGATGATTTTTCTTTACCTCCCACCAGTCTAGGAAAGTCTAATGAAAAACAATATACCAGTAATGGTAGCAACACGTAAAGTTTTGAACCACTTTTTCACGTCTCCAGTTAGGCTTTGTGCAAATAATCTCATCTGCACATTAGCTTCATCTACATATTATAGGTCAAAGTAATCGTTCGTTTGGTCAACATGTTGTTTTGCATTCAAGGGACTAGTACTATCAAACTGTGCAAGTCTAGTTTGATAATCTTGGGGCATGTTATGCAAAGGAGAAACCAATACCAATAGAGCATATCTTGCCACCATGATTGGTGGAGGAGGCTAAACAACAGGCTATGTGACAAGAGAGGAAATGCCTGAAGATATAGAGGATGAAGGGTGTGGAGGAATGGAGTGACCTGGTGTAAGTTTAGTAGAAATTGCAGCAATAGTTGAAGCAGGAAGTTTGACGGATTCCTAAAGATGGAGCTTGTGTAAAGCTTGACCAAGATTTGCGACTAGGTCTTCGAGATTATCAGTCTCGAGGTGAAAATGTTGATCAACCTCAGCTCTAGGAGAAAGTATCTCAGGGGTCCTGGGATGAAAAACGGTTTGGTCTAAGACTGTTTTACTGACAAAACTATCATATTTTGTCTTGTAAAGACTTGTTCGAAAGGGTATCTCAGATTCAAGGTTTGGAAGAACAACTAACTTTTCTAGGATGGAAAAAGACCTCAGAAGTGGATTGTTACTCCTCAAAATTTCTGGAGTGCTTTTCTTCCTGAGTAGTCTTTCAGGATTATCTATTACTATTGCAGGTTCTGGGTTAGGATGAGATCTGGTAGAAATTCTTTCGGAGCCAGAACTGTTGATTTTATTCTACCTTTGGAGATTTTGGTTATTTATACACAAAATTTAACAACCTCTGAACATTATTTCTAGGTAAAGATTAGGGTTTGTGTTTTTTTCAGAAATAAAGTCGTCTTTGTTTTAGGGGAAAGAAAACAAGGGGTGGAAAGTTTGTTTCATTTCTTCTCCAGTATGGTCGCCACTGTGTTATCACCCTGTAAATTCTCTAGAGAATGTTAAGAGGTAGAAATAATTTATCATAGGTAACCTTATCCAACCACTTCGAAACTAGGATCTATCCCTTCCAATTTCATAGAGGGATCTCTCTGTAAGATTTATATTTGTTTTAGGTTTCAGATTTTAGGCTAGTTAAATGAATAGACAATGTCTTTTATTTTATTTTTTAAAGATGGCTGAAATATAAATCACACATCCATTGGGATATGGGGTCTGTATTATAAAACTCAAGATCAAAGAACAACTTTTTAAAGGATACTTTCACATTGCAGGATAATGAAAGCTACTCGATTCTTTAGGAATAAAATGATGGATAACAGAAAGATGAGATAAACACTAAGAATAAAGAAAAATTTAAGAATTTCTTTATCATATTGTTAGACGACAAACAGTAAGATCTTTTAAAAGTTGCAAACAAAGTATACTAAATAAGTTCTACAACTTGAGTCCTTCTAGATGACCAGAGAAGAAAATATATGTGATTACGAAGATAGAAAAGCCTTTAACAATGAAAAGATTACATCACCAATAGTTAACATGCATGAATCTTGTGAAACTCTCTCTTTATTACTGGTAGATCCCTTGATAAAAATTTAGAGTGCTTCAGCTTGCTTGGGCATGAGATCAACCCTCAATACTTCGAAGCTTCAAGTATTTATAATAAAAATTTACAATGATCTTGTCATAAATAATCAGGTCATGAAAGATGCTAAATCTAACCAACTAAATAACAAAATACAAAAATATACCAACTACTGATGATGTGTCGAAACTTCATGCTAATTTTCTTGGGACAGTCATTGGTGAGTCATTCACATGACTTTGGATGTTGCGCATGATGACTTAGATGATACATGTCATCTATAATTCGATTAAGTTGAAAAAATTCTCCCACCTTTGCTAACTGGGTGTGGTGACTCTGAGCATTCTCCCGTAGATCTCATCCACTTCTGTATACTTGGCAAATGTCAGCTTGACAGTAAAAATATACTTCATCTCATGTTGTATGCAGATCTCTGGCTGCAAAATCTCTAAGAATGCCTTGCCTGTAATATTGCCCTGTATTCCCAAGAACTTGGAACTGTCCTTTGCCACCATGGAAATATTCTTCTTGTAGTCAGATAAGGTCATTAGCGTATCATTTGAAACCAGCCAGCCGGGAAAGCCTTTCTTTTGCAAGGCATCAATTTTGCTGAAAATTTTCTGAACTTTGACGTCCATGTTCTGGACTTTCTCCTCCAGTTGTAGCATCAACCCCATTTTGGTCAGAATTCTCTTGAATTTGAGAATGGTTTCAGTCCTATCTTTGATTTACAGGTCTTATAGCTCTTCTCTAGTCTTTGAATTCAGAAATCGATCTTTTTCTCTTATGAATGGCCTGTGTGCTCCTCAACACTAGTATGTTTTTTTCAAACATGATTTGCACCATTGGCCAAATATCCTTTATGAACTCAGAGATATCCCTCCAAATCTTCTCCTTAGCTTCGACAAGTGTTTTTCCTACCATTGTTTGCTTTTGCATCTGTTGTAGTTTTTGTTTGAGTTTTTTTGTTGTTTTCTTTTCGATTTGGAAACTTGTCTAGTAAGAGATCTTGATCTCCTGAAGACTTTCAACCTCCCTTTTCAGTCTGCCAATTTCCATTTCCTGTAAGTTCATTTCCTCCATGGACTTTGATAGTTCTATTGTCTTTTCTTGAGCTGAAAGTGAGGCATCTGATCGAATTTATGCTGTGGAGGTTGTTGCTATAGTTGTGGTACTAACTCCTGCAAGTGGAACCAAACACAATGGAATTACTTCCATGGGTATTGATTGTTCTTTCTCTTTCACCAGTCATCCCAACTCTGCTTCCATTTCTTTTAATTGTGCATTATGTTCCATGATAAGCTTGAGCATTTCATCCTTTTCACCTTCCATTTCAGCTATCTCCTTTTCCTGTGAGTCTTCTGTAGGTGGCAGTTTCAATTTCTTTCTCAGGGATGCTATGTCAGCATTCTTCTTCTTGACCATCACCTACATCGCTTTCACATTTGATGGATCATATCCAATATTGAGCACCATCTCTTCCAAATATTTAATTTTGTTGTCCTTAGCGAAGGATGATATCTTCTTCAGCTTCAATTGTGTTTGAACATTGTTAAGAGAAACTTGTAATTTAGCAGCAGTAGTAGAAACATTTTCCAAAGTGTAGAATACCATTTCTTGAGTCTGCCATTGTAGGTCCATTTGATCAGCTAGGTGTACATCTTTAGTGTTGAATTCAAAAGTTTCTCTCTTGTAATTAGTGATCACCTTAGGGTCGAGAACTTTTGCTTGTAAGAAATCCATATGCATCCTGCCTTTCTCTGTATCAAACGTAGACAAAATCCTGTGCTGTACCATGGACGTTTTCTTCAAGAACTGAGCATAGGTGTTGCTTGTCAACATCTGATTCTTCTTTTTCATCATATCATATTTCTCAAAAACACTCAATTTTGCATCTCCTTGACTTGGTAGATTGACCAGTGAAATATTAGTCTACTTCTTGGATGAAGAAGTAGACATGATCTGTTGATTGCTTGTGATAAGAGGTGATTCATCATCCTTCATAGCTATGATGGGAGAAGTTTCCTTTTCACCAGTCGTCTCAACCATATGACTGGATTTCTGCTTTTTGGTGTATATCCGAAATTCCTCAGCTGAGACTTCGGTGATAGGAGAAGAAGTATTCTTTCTAGGTATTTTCTCTTTAGGGATCTGCGGTGTATTTGTTTGAGAGATAATAATTTGAGGAGACTACAACTCTACCTCTTCCAGAGTGTTTTCCTCCCACTCCATTTGATTCACAAATTTATCTATCTCTGGCTTGGGTGCATGAACATACAAGATATTTTTGTTCTTCACTTTCATATCTGTAATGGTTCCCCATGGATCATAGTGCCACAGGAAGATTGTGTCAAACTTCATTTCCCTCAAAAGTTTATCTACCTCTTCCCCAACAACTCGACTATTGTAGATAAAGGACCCTATATGCCCCTTGATCCTCAGTTGTTGGTTCTTCTTCAAAGACACGAAATGTATGTCATCTAAATTTATCATCTATCGTATATACTCAAGAGAAAATATCCTCACCGACAAATACTTGGGAAGCTTAAATGGAGCTAGCTCGCACCCGTATACTCTGATTTCTATGTAGTTCTGAAACAGGTACCAATTTCCCATTTTTACGAGGTTCGAGAGGTGTAAATTTATCTATATCTCTTCATTTATCCTGGGCTCGGGCCTACCACTGAGCATGCTTGCCACAAGATGGTAGAACTTCTCGATGAACTGGTTGAAGCTAAACTATGTCGAGTTCCTTCTGAGCAATGAGCTCCAAGATGTTACTTCCTATGGTTTTCCGCCCTTGTCCATTTTCTGCATCAAGAAGGAGAACCTTTATGCCTGAAAGAAGATTAACATGTAAGCCAGTATCGAGGAATATCGGAACATGCCCTCTGTGGAGAATATTGAAAGTTGATCGTGGATGTTCTCTGCCAGGAAAGTGTTGTAGTCAAACTGGATGGTATCTTTTTCCTCAGCTGAAAAAATGGATAGGAAACCCAATATAGGTTCGTCTACCCATTCGTCTAAAAAATAGCCAAGTAGAGAACAAAGTGATGAAATCACTTGGTTTCCCCTTTCTGAGAACAAGGAGGAAGGGTATGGGGGGTTTTTCTTAGGGAGCTGGGCATCCCGAGGGAGGAAAATCTCAAAAATTTGGGCTCTTTGGGGAAAATATAGGTTTTGGTACAACTCTGTTAGGATTTCAAGGTTGAAAGGGGAGGCAGATTCGACTCTAGATATATGTAGCATCTGATCAATTGTGTCTGGCATGATAGAGAAAAGAGTTTCTCAAGCCGAAGAAACTATGGTTCTCTAGTCAAGGAGGTAATGAGCTTGACATTTTAGAGTGAATTCAGGGAAGTGGTGGACTTAGAGAAACAAATAAAGAGGAAGGTTGGACTCCAAGAGTCCGATTTCAATGCTTTGGTCCATGAATGTGTCCTTAAACCATGACTGTAAATCCATGAAATCAAATTCGTACTTTGTTTCTGAGATTAAGTAATCCTTGTTGGCTAATGGGATCTTGTTGAGGTCGAAAGGAGGTGCGAGGAATGGATTTTCCTCGGCTTCTGATCTTTTAGAATTTGGCTCCATTACTGCAAAAATACCTATACAAAACATTAGCGGGTAATGGTTGTGGTTGGATCAAAAGCTAGATCAGTGAAGTGGAAAGAATTTGTCTAGTGTGCAGAGAAAATGAGCAATGTGTAAATGGTGGAAACAGAGATAGTTTTTAGTGAATGAGTATCCTTTTGAGCATAGGTGATAGGTCTGTAGGCTAACAGATATGTTAGCCTATAGTAAATGGCCAACGAGTCATTTGAAGTGTAAGATGGCATGTAAAGGACAAATGATGGGTATGATAGGGTGACATGAGGGACACTAATTGGGGGAAAAGTAAGTGTGAGGTGACTTGTAAGGAGTGACCAGAGGGAGTGAACTGACAGAGTTATGAGACGAGACATGTAGGGGAGGTAATGGGGTGTGATGTCACTAGGCGACGATGGTATGTCAGAAGGGTGGTAAATGTTAAATGGTTTTGGAGAGGAGGAGTTCTCGTGCAATAGATTCCTGCCACGTTAGAGTAGGGGGCCTGCCAGAAAACCATTTCATTTCGGACCCCTCCCCATTGTTAAAAGCAGAACATTCGAGGGGGGTATGAAAATTATTGCCAGTCGTCCATCCATGTGCCCGGTGCTGGACCATAGAAATGAGTGCTTCCTTTAACGAACTTTCTCGACCCCCCCCTGACTATTAAAGGC
>ML778723.1:79999-95005 GCA_009831015.1 Picea engelmannii | reverse complement strand
CCAACACCTCATTCGTTCAGATGTGCATTCTTGTTACTCATCATTTCGGACACCCCCCCCCACCATTAAAGGTAGAACATTCATGGGTGGGGGATCCAGAAAAACTTGTTGACCGTAGATCTAAATGTCGGTGTCTCATCCATTCATCTGTGCACTCTCTTTAATCTGCTAGCACAAAATCATATCTACAGTGGAGACTTAGGCTTGCACCTTTTTGTTGGTTTTCTCAGTTTTCCCTGCTTTTGTCACCATGGGGGTCAGGCAACATACTTTCAAACTTCAAATATATGAATCAACATCGATCATCATGCATGTTTTATTGAAATCAAGCCAATTAACCTATTCTCTAACCTAATTTATAACCTACTTCCCTATGACTTTTATCCCAGATTAAACTGTTGGACTAAGAAATTACTCTACCTTAGGGTTATTTGACCAAGATTAGGCAGTTTGGTCAAATTTATTCACTAGCTAGCCTATCTACTTGGCCAAGATTAAATAGTTTAGCCAAGCTTATTCATTAATCCTATCAACATCGATTTAAAAGGAATTGGCCATGCTTAGACTGTATGGATCAAGCCATTGTTATTGCATGGGGCTTTATTTAATTTCTTTTATGCCCTCTTTTATTCTTTTCTCATTTTTTTTTTTTTTCTTTCTTTTTCAGAATGCAGTAATCTCTGCAAGTCAAAAACACTAAAAGGACAAAAATACAATCAACAATTGATCCTATAAATTATAGGGTTATAACACATAATACAAAACGAATTTAGATAATGGAAATCAAAGCATTATTCCTATAGTGTTTATGGTTGAAATAACTTAACCAATTTAAATATACAACATCGAATAAGATCAACACCAAATTTATGTACTGTGTCAATCTTAATCAGCATCCAAAGACTATTCTTATACAATGAGAGTTCTTTCTAATAAGTAAATCAATAAAATGTTTAATACCGTAACCAAAGAACATGATTGTGATGTTCATCTTCAATCGTAATTTGAGAAACGTCCTCTTTCTTGCAATTTCAATGAATTCAACGGTATCTCCCAACCATCGCTAGGGGTACTCTTCTTCTCCCTTAGCCCCCCGAGACGCAAAGAGGTCACACATAGAATTTCAGAAACTGGATCTCAAGCTTGCCCTCCCAAGGTGAGGCTTCCACCTCTTATACAAAGCTCATAGCCCAATTCACACAAGTAAACTAGTCTCAAGAAATTTGACAACATTTCAGTCATCCAACAATAGGGTCCTTTCCTCCTTACTCTTTCTTCTTTTTATAAGAAAAAATTTTCTTGACACATGTCAATTAATGCATAGTTAATTATTTTTTAATAATCGTTTCAAGGATTATTCACCTTTAACACATGTTAGTCTTCCCTCAAGTTGCGTTGCCCATGTTTTATTTCTTTTTAATTTAAATAAATTTGAATTTTTTCTCACCTCCTCAATTAGTTCCTAGATTTTCTCCTAGTTGTGTCTTCGCTCCCCAATTTCTCCTTTATTGTGTCTCCTAACTAATTTATAATTGGAGTTTGATTAGGAATCTTCTCTTAGTTAGGATTTTGAGTCTAGTTTAACTTAGGACTCTAACTCTATGTTGACATCCCATTCTCTCATGAAATAATTTCTTTTAATTAAAAATATTTTTGTTAATTTCATGCACACATTGCACACATGTCTTAATTTTTATTCTCTCTTTTCTAGGTTTTATTTATTCTAAAGTCCCTTAGATCTATTTATATAAAATTTATTTAGGAATAACAAATAGACTTAGATTTTATTATGTTTCCATTTTATAAATTTATATTCCTTTTTCTATCATTTCTAAGTATTTGTTTTATTTTGTAAGGCCTTCTATATTTTTATTAACTCGTTAATTTATTCATCTGATGTTCCCTTAAATACACACCTACGTCTTCCAAGGGTGCCACTAACCATTTGAATTATTTTGGAAGTTTTCTAACACTTGGAGTCAATACTCCACTTGTCAAACTTGTGTGAGACTAAGGGCTTATTGTGGAATAAGAAATATGCCTTATTACGCACCCCTAAAAAATCATTGTGAGTGACTATCTTGTTCTTCCCTCATGACACCATGAACCTCTCGGGAACAAGGTAGTCGTTAAACTTTAGTTCAAGTCATGGTGGGAGTATTAGTAGGATGTGATAGGGACACTGCCACACCTCTCCCTCACGAATATGATATATGGTTGTGACCCCTTAACTCCACATGTGACTCAGATTATCCAATTTCACCATTCTTGCATCCACTGACAAAAATTATATTAATAACTCCTATACATGAAATCCACAATTTAAATCATCATCATAACACATGGGTAATAAAATTAAGTACTCATAATCAAAGTCATTAGTACTCTCGCTGACTCAATCTGGAGTCCAAAGAGTTTTGTCGATGCCATCAACATCCTCATCACATGATGTTTCCTACACACTTAGGAAACCTCATCATAATACCTGTCTATTAGATACATCAATATAAATAACATATCAAAATTTCAAAATTTAATTATAGCATAAACATTAACTCATACAAAAAATCAGATAATCATAAAGTACCATGTTTAGCCGGATCACTTGCACGCAAGTGTCCTCAAAGAATAATGTGTGTTATGAAAATGTGTTAAGTGAAAATATGAATTTTACACGAATATTCTCCATGATATTGAGTCAACCATATCGAATTGGCATTAGATTTTTCCCTTAACCTTTAATTCTATCCTTGCTAATATGTAACCATTCTTGATCACCAAATTCAAACCAATTATCAACCCAAAGTTTGTCATGCCTCGCCATATATTTATCTTGTATTTTCTCTAACATTTCCCGTACTTCTTGATGTACCTGTTGGACATTTTGAATGAACCTTTTATCTTTATCTATATCATCCTATCCGTCCTCTTTACTTGCTTCTCCAAGATCAAATTCCACAGGTGATTTAGGAAAATACCCCAAACATATCAAAAGGATTTTTCTGAGTAGAATAATGTATGGCATGATTATAAGCATGTTTCACATAAGGTAACTGTTATTCCGATAAGTTAGGATGCTTGCTATATTTATCATTGTTGTTATATTTATCACATATTTATCACAAACCCCATACAAAATCCATGGAAATTATTTCCCATGGATGAGAAGGTACTGGAAGTGGAGTATATAACCCCAACATTTGGTTTCTAGGCTTGTTTGTGGCACACATAACACGCGCTTTTAGATACTTGGAAACTATTTCATTCATTCGAATTTAGTAACAATAACTCTATGACTGTGATACTACATTTCCAACCCAAAAATGACCATAAATGAGAGATGTATGAGCTTCTCTAATTACATTCACTCCTTCATCTATGGATATACAAATATTTCCAAGATGATATAAAAAAAATACATGCATATAATAATCTAATTGTTGATTTCCACGAATTAATGCTTCATATACATATTTAAAATCATCATCCTTGGCATACTGTTTAACATACCTTTCATGAGATAAAGGATTATACCTTAGTATTGTCCATGCATTGATCACTGGTCTTGACAATATATCTACAAGCTTATTATGAATACTTTTCTTATACTTGATTACCAGATGAAACTATTGTAAGAAACCCAACCAATTGAAATGTCGCAACTATTGTATTTTGGTCTGTGATTGAAAATACTATAATTGTTGATGATATATATGAATTATTGTCTCCTTTCCCATTAAGTAATGCTTTCATTTCCTCACACTTTGCACCAATGCATATAATTCCTTATCATATGTTGGATAGTTAATCACATCCTGAGTAAAAGTTTCAGAATGATAACATATAGGTTTACCTTGTTGCATCAAGAGTGCTTCCATGGAATATCTTCTTGCATCGGATTGAATTTGTTAAGAACCAAATATCAATATAGCATAGAAAAACCGCATAATAAGTGCTCAACGCCTTGAAAAAGAGAGAATTTCAAATAATAAGCCTCTGCAAGGGGGCAACCTCCTTTTACACCACATAAATGTTCAAGTACCATATGATTCCAAATGAAAATGTCTCTTAGGTATATATAGGAGACTAGGAGGTACAATTACAACTAATGGACCCAAGCCGACATCAATAAAATAAAATTACTAATATAGTATTCCCCAATTAAGTGGCAATGTGCCACTATTTAGGGCTTAACATGTACCTCCCCTTCAGACAAGTGTTGTCCACAACACTTGAGTAATTCTAGATGCTTCTATATAAAAGACTCATCTTCCCAAGTGGAATCTTTAGCAGGAAGTTTTGCTCCACTTAATGAGATACTCTAAAATGGATATATTCCTCAGCTAGAAAATTCTTGTGCCAGTGATGGCTTCAGGCTCCAATATTATTTTTCCATAGATCCTTCAATATGGATCTATTCCTCAGCATATAGTTTTTTCTCCTTTAGTACTTTTAGCACCTTGTCAACATGTTGCACATGATCCTCCCAAGACTTGCTATAGATTACTATATCATGAAAAAATACTAACACAAACTTTCAAAGGAAGGGCTTGAAAATGGAATTCATTAACCCTTGGAACGTGGAAGGTGCATTTGTAAGGCCAAAAGGCATGACCAAAAATTTATAATGGCCTTCATGAGTTTAGAATGTTGTTTTTTGGATATCTTCTTCCTTCATTCTAATCTGATGATACCATGAAATGAGATCCAACTTTGTGAAATAGCTTGCTCCATGTAGTTCATATAAAAATTCATCAATGGAAGGAATGGGAAACTTATCTTTAATCATGATCTTGTTGAGCTCTATATAATATGGACACATACGCCACGAGCCACCTTTCTTGAATACCATTACAACTGGTGCAAAGTAAAAACTTTGGCTCTGTCTAATAATGCCAGCCTCTAACATTTCTTCAACCATACACTCAATTTCACTCTTCTGGGCATAAGGGTATCTGTACGGCCTGATGTTAGGAGGAACACTCCCAGGAATTAGGTGAATATCATGATCCGTATTTTGAGTGGTTGGAAGACCTTTGGGAATATCTTCAAATACTTTGGAATGCTTATCAATGATCCCTTGGAGATCTAGGGGAATAGGTGGCTTAGATGTTCAAAAATCTAGTGAGAATAGTTGTGCAATAACACCTTGATGCACGTTTTTCAATAATTTTGTAATGCCATTAGAGGTTATCACCTTACTAGGTTTCCCAGTGATACTTCTTAACTCAATTTATTTTCCTTCGAATGAAAATTTCATGAAAAGTAATTGAAAATTAAAATCCATTGTTCCTAATGATTGTAACCATTGGATTCCTAGTACAACATCAACACCACCCATGGGTATAGAAATAATTGGACAATTTATTACATATTCCCCCATAGTAAGATTGATCTTATTGCATTTTCCTGAGTAATTGATAGTTCCTCCATCTTCAATCATTACTTGAAAATATGGCACTAGATATACAAAACAATTGAGAGCTTTGGCTAATTTATATTGAATGAAATTATGAGTACTACCAACATCAATTAGGAATATTACCCTTTTCATTTTTATTTATCCTTCGATCTTGAGGGTTTGAGGAGTGATAATTCCAGCCAATGCAATACACAATATCATGGGAGTCAACTCTTCAAAAGAAATCACTTCTACATTTTCTTCTTGAGATGGTTCTTCTTATTCTTCTTCTTCTTCTTCCTCTTCACATTCTATGTAGAATAATTTCTTCTCACCACACTTATGTCCCTTACCGTACTTGATGTCACAATTAAAGAATAAACCTTTTTCTTTTCTTTCCTCCAATTGTTGAGGTGTCAACCTTGTAGGTTGAGGTGTTTTAGAAGAAGGAACATTATTCTCTCGATAGATGTTAGGATTGGTCCTTCTAGTAGCCATAGCCATGACTTTACTTTCAACATTTCTTGCCACCCTAAATGCATTCTCCAATGATGTAGGTTCCCAAAGGCAAACCTCATGTTGAATGATATCCTTTAAATTTCTTATGAATACATCAATCAAGTGCTCATCTGGAATATATGTTACCTTTATATTCAATCTTTGGAAGTTCTCAATGTGCTCTGTAACTGAACCCTTTTTCTTGAGATTTATGAACTAGCTAAAGAAGTCATTGCTCCGTGTATCCTCATAGTGTGCTATCATTTCTTCCATGAAAATTGTCCAAGTGATGACTGATTTGTGAGAAAAAAGCCATCGATACCATACAAATTGACTAGGTTCTAAGTACAAAGAAGCAATTCGTACCTTTTGTGTATGTGGCACATTATGTAGATCAAAAAATTACTCTATTTGAAGTATCCAGGTGATTGGGTCATTGCCATCAAACTTACTCATATCGATCTTGGGAATGTGGTTGGTCTTCAACCCAAAGTTGAAGTTTCTCCATTCTTGATTCATCTTCCTTGTGTCCTCATCATGAATTTCATGGGATACATTTTCACTTTCAAGTGTCCTCTCTATTAGGAATTTTTTCAATCCTTCCATGATCTCCTTTTTTAAACCATCCATCTTAGTATCCATTATTGCCTCCAATTTAGTTTCAGTTGAATCCATCATCCCTTGTAGTTCATATTTTTTCACTTCCTTCTTTTGTAATTTATTTATGTCCCTTCAGATTTCTTCACCTTTATCAAGAGTCCAATTAGGACTATCTGGAGGATTTTTTTATGTAGAAGTTGTTACACATTATTTTGGTCACCCTGGTGATGTGTCTACAAGTATAAATTCATCCTCTCAAACAGATCTTTCCCATGAGAAAAGTAATTGGTTTCCTTCTCTACAAGGCTTGTTTTTAGAAGGACACCGCAGGCTACTAGTATTGTACAATGCAAAAAAGTTGATTGCCGCAAGATGCTCTAAACCTAGCCTGTGGGGTTTCCGGAGGCTGCTATATAGACAAGGTGCGATGAATTTCCAAAACTTAGAAAAAGGAAGAAGTTCACGAAATTTCTAGAAGGAATCTTATAGAATATGAGGTGGCATCCATGTGGCTGAGATCCTACCTGCCTCTCTGATTTGGTGGGATAATCTTGATCTCTTTAACCATCTCTCTTTCTCCTATATAATGATTGATTTCTCATGGAAAGGTTAAGTATTAAGTAAGCAAGAGAAAGTAAGGAATAATTAAGGTTGAATAGGCTGTGAATTGTGTGAAGTACTCTACATAATAAGCTTCAAGGATTCATCTCAGCTTATCAGGTTATTGTGGATCATCTTCATGCAAGCTTGGAGCAAGTGTGTGTGTTAAGAGTCAGGGCCACTGAAAGGGAACTTAGCGACATCAAGGTTGTTTGGTTGTATCTTCCACTTTCTCTTAATATAATATAGTGGAATGTTTCTTTCCCATAAAATCATTCTCATTTTATTACATGATTCCTTGATCACATGTATAAGTCTTCATTGAATATACTATTATTTCTTTCACTTTGGTTGGTTTGTGTTTCATTGCAGGATCAATAGCACAAGAGCACTGGAGTGAAGTAGGGACAACAAAGACATAATAAAGTGATATTCAAAGGTATGTTACTCATCCTTTCTTTGATGGTAGATTCAATTATTAGAGCTTAGGGAAAGTGTCATGTCATGTATTGTTTTGTTCTAGATATAGGTGGATATAGGGATATCAGTTTACGTCCGCATTTACTAATATATCCAATAACAAAATTGGCAAATCCATTGGGGAAATGACCTATTTTTGGTTTTTTCTATCCATTTTTCCTTAGAGTACCTTTTTTTATTATGTGTCAATTTCTAAGTCTGTAAGGGATCAATCAGGACTATCTGGCCCTTAATGTTTCCTAAATTTATTTACCCTCTTTCCAATTTTCTTATGTTTACAGACGTTTCTTCATTGTGCTCTATGTGTCACCTACAAAAACTTTAGATTGTCACACCCTGACTATTTAGGCCAGTGTAAAATTTCCGCACCCTACCCATTGATAGCCTGCGGAAACTAGTTATTTTTTCACTGTAACCTAGTGTTGGCCTACGACGGTGTCTGTAAATTTTTTTGGATTCGATCTTGATTGTATTTTGATGCGCAGTTTTTCCTTGATCACATGAGGGGAACTTTTGAGGTCATCGTTTGATTGATTGTTGAATTTAAAACTTGGTTTTTGATTGGTTTTCAAATATTGTGAACCCTTCATTATCATTTTGTAAGTTTTTTCTTTAGGATTTTTATTAACAAGGATATAATCTCTGATCGTAGATTTGGGTGCTTGATTGATTAAAAGTCTTTCATTTGAGTGAGGTTTTTGATTATTTTACATTTGTTGGATTTCTTGTTGATTTGAAAGCTATTGCTTGTTTGCATTTGGTAAACACTTTCTTGCCATCATTGTTTTTTATCTTCATTGAAAATTTGATTTGGGTTTCTATTGAGTGTATCTATTTTCTTTGATTGCATTTCCTTTCTTTAGTATAACTCAGATCTAGTTCCAGAAAGGAAAATTAAAGTCATTCATTCTTTTTAAGTAATCATCCATAAAAATTATTTGCATTCAAAATTGAGAAAGAGCGAATTGAGAAATTCCATTGCTTATGATTGTTTGGAATTGTAGTTCATTCAAGAAAAGAAATTATATTTTGTAGCTTCCGTGTTTCCGGAAAGATATCTTCTCCTTATTGTATATAGAATTCATTGAATGAAAGATTGCATAATTCATATATATATTAATATTATTGGGTCAAGGTGTCTCACAACATTGGTTTCATCTTCGTCTCCCTCTTGAGTAAACAAACAGACTCTAAAAAAAATTGCATAATTTGAAAATTTAATTAGTAAATTTTATTTTCTAGGGATCTTTTACACCAACATTAGTTAGGCTAGCGCTTTGGGATAGGCTGTGAGACACACTCTCCAAAGAAAAAAGCACACAATAGAATCTTGTGATAGGGAGTTTTCGAATCCATTTGCAACATTTTGTCCTGGGAAGCCCTTCTCACACAAGGGTTAAAGTTGAGGTCACATTGAGATTAGTAGAGTTACTCACCCTGCTTTGTTGGTCTTGGTGTAGAGATTGTGTGTATTATGGGGGTCGCTTGAAGGTACACACACAATGATGAGTGGAAGCCTATAAAGTCCATATTAGGCTAGATACCCTTCCTTTGTGCATGGATCGAACTATCGATTATTTCCCCAGGCATCATTGTTGTTCTTGGTGGCCTTAGTTGCCTATCTTTTTAGGGTCTTACACGAGGTGATTGTGGAGGGGAAAGTCTTCATGATACCTAGAATTGATGTTGGCCAGACTCACTCAGGTTCCTTGGAGGGTATACCCACGATTATGTGTGGGATCTTTCATCAGGGTGTAATTCCGTTAAGCAGGTCGTCAATGTAACTTTTCCACCCGCTCTATCCTAGCCCCTTCTTGTCTTTACTTCGTGATGTTGGATTTCATCACCAAATAGTGACTTCAAAATAAGAAGGTTTGTTTTCTTGATTTGATTCCTAGATTTTATTAGCGAGTGTTGTTTGTCTTTGTAGTTGGCCATAGATTTTTTGCATAACATATTTGACTCGACCAACATCGACCCTCCACGCCATTTGCGTAGGGTCCAAGGAATTCCTCTGGAAAATATGGAGGATTATCTCTCTCTACCCCCTCAGTCACCGGAGGGATATCCTCAGTAGAGTGAGGTCCAAGACACTATAACTTCACAAGAGGAAGGTTCTGCCACTTTAGAAATTTTCCAAATTATTTTTGATTCTCTAAAGGATTTCCACATTCCTCCTAGATATGAGAGAGGTATTCTCTCGCTGAAATCATTTAGAGAACTTGTTGTTGACACTTCTGGAATACCGACCAGACCCCATTCAGGCCCTGGAGTCGAGGATCCTCTTTAGACTACCGACATATTTAGAATCTTGCCATGCATGGTGCAAGACCTTTACAAATCAGGGGTAGGTGTTGATATACCTATTGTATCACAAATACTCGTAGTGTCTGCTACCTACATGGTGCCACCAAACCACTTTTCTGGTGCAACCAACCATATCACCATCGTTCCAAACATGCAGTCCGATGGTCCTAGCTCGACTTTTTCTCTCCAGATGGCCCATTCTACTATGGTTCCTCATATTACGACTATTCCTACCGGGAATGTGGTGGTTAGCCAAGATTCCATTGGTACACCACTCTTGTCTACACCTATCGTGTCACTTCCTCCTAGGTATTGTGATTTGAATCCTTCCACTGCTATCCCTACCCAGGTCCCATCTAGAGTTTTTGGACTTTTTTTTTTCACCTGGGTATAATTCTTCTACCGGTTTTGTTCCTACACCTTCCAAGGTCCTCTTTAGAGGGTCTTATCCACCTTTTACTGGGGGGTCTAGACCTAGTGGCTCCAATCCAATTGGAAGCACCCATCATCCATTCACTTCTGGTTACCAGATTCCCATTGGACCGAAAAATAATGCTGGGGGGTATCCCCCACTTGGAGGAAAACCTCAGGTTGGGATATATAACCCACTATATGGACATA
Organism: Picea engelmannii; assembly: GCA_009831015.1. Taxonomy (NCBI): domain Eukaryota; kingdom Viridiplantae; phylum Streptophyta; class Pinopsida; order Pinales; family Pinaceae; genus Picea; species Picea engelmannii. The sequence continues at coordinate 84,498 of ML778723.1, read as the reverse complement.
ACACATCTGTATCACTAGCCCACCTTTGGAATCTCCTTGCCCAAATAAATCCACAATCATCTCGGGGGAAACAACCTCAAAGAAACCCTTTTATACCCCCTCACTTAGGCCATCCATATCCGAGTTCTTTGGTTTCCACTTGGGGTCCACACGTTTAGTCTAGTGTCCCTTTCAAGGGAACATTTCCAACCAACCCAACCCTATGGGCTACATGCCTCCAAATCCTTGGCCAAATCTGTCAGGACACTCCACATACATGCAGACTGCTTACGTTCCTACTGGTACACCGACAAGACTTCCTCCCCAAAGTCACCAGTACCCTCAAGTAAATAGACAACTTCCTTTTCCAGCCAGTTTGGATCTACCCAATTTGTCTAGAATCTTGGATGATCCTATCTTACATTCTCCCCATTGGCCCGTCATACCAGCGAAACTACCATCCAACATTCCCAAATTTGATGCTAAACTGGGAGAACACCCAAAAAACCATGTCATGACTTTTCACCTTTGGTGTTCTTCCAACTCTTTGATGGACGACAAAATTTGATTACGTATTTTTCAATGAACTCTCACGGGTTCAACTACAAAGTGGTATATAGAATTATCGCAAGGTTTCTTTAATGACTTCAATGCCCTTACCATGGATTTTCTCACACATTACCAATTTCCTATCCGCTACGAGACAAGAACCAAGATTTAGAGTTCCTCTAAGCAATCTTCAGCCACTCATATTTTCGATCACATCCATGATTGGATACAAAAACAATGTTTGATCAAACTCGACCTTCCTGATCAGTTATTGGTTGAATGGTTCACTAAATCATTTGTGAATGAAATCTCTCCTGATATTTCCATGGGTGGATTTTTCACTGAAAAATAGACGATTAGTTATGCTCAGTACCTAGATCTCATTTATTCACAAACATGCACTCTTTACGACTTTCTCCCTGATACTCCTCGCCCTTCTACCACCGCTACCTCAACAACCCCAATAGCTTCTCATGTTGTTGATGGTGTGATTGGCACCTTCCATGTTGATGCTAAATCCACATCAGCCACTCACACCAATCCCAGATCTCTTGCTTCTAATGTTCAAAGTGCTTCGACTCCTACTCCTTCCATCGGTAAAACGTTTGAGGTTAACTCTGTTCAATCCACCACTACCGAAAAAAATAAGTTTAAAAAAGGAAAGGGTAAGAATAAAAAGGATAGAAATAATAATTCACAATCCAATAAACCCAAGACCCAGTCTATTGATGATAAGGATAAGCATAAACATCGATATCCTTGCCTTATCTGTGGTGATGATCACTACATGAAATATTGTCCAAGACGTGTTGAGTTCAATAAGTTCCTTTAAGGGACCATAAAACCTCCCACTCCTGTCGTTTTGTCCTAACCTTTCTATTCTCAACAACAGGATCAATTGGTCATTCATGACTAACCCCCTCCTTCCACCACTTCATATGTCCTTATGTGTACTAGTAATTCTACCAAGAACAACGTTGTCATCACCACTCGAGCCAAATATTATTCTCCTTCAAAGGAGAAAGTTGACGATTTACCACCATCGTGGGTTCAACCACCTCCAACTTCACCTCCCAATGGTCCTCTTCATCTCAAACGACTGGTCCCTGATACAGTTCTTTTCCCTCCTCCAAAGGGAGTTGTTTGAAAGTCTGCCTTCAATCCTCATGCATGTGGTGCCCAAAACTACAACATTGTAGAAGATCTTGCACAAAAACCCTTTGCGATGTCATCTCTCGAAGTCCTTCAAAGCTGTCCCACTCAACGGAAGGAATTTTTAAAGGCCATCGGTGGAATTGATCCCATAGATACAAATTTGATAATATTTGACTTATAAGATCACATTTTAAGGCTACCTCCTCAATTATCTTTTCAGATTCAAGTTGCTTTCGAGAACAATAAAATCTATCAAACCGTTATTGATGAGGAATCCTCGAGGTGCATCATGTCTATTACTTGTTGGAAAGCCATTGATTCTCCCCCCCTCACTAAATCAAAAATACACTTAAGGCTTTCAATGGTTCTGGTTTTCATCCCTAAGATGTTCTTCCCTCGTTGTCTATTATGTTGGAAGGAAAATAGGTCAACGTAGAGGTCGAGGTATTTGATGTGCCTCTTGACTATAACCTCTTACTTTCTCGTAGTTGGATTGATTCCATGTGTGCCGTCATGTCAACCCTTTTCCATGTATTATGTTTCCCACATCAAGGAAAATTCGTTATGGCTGACCAAGACGCCTTTTTCAACTTCGATTCCTGTACTAGCAACATGCCATTTATCTCAAATACACCTCTTGGGTATGAGAATGTCGATGTGGGACTCCTGAAAGATTCCACTTTAATGGGTACCTTCCTAATTCCACCACCCAATATTCCACTGCCTTTTGTCACCTCGATCAACATGATTTCCACCTCCATCTATGAAATCGCTATGTCTTATGACCCATGGATAGTACTTGATCCTTGTGATTATTTTTGGTATGGTGAGCAAATGCCTTTAAGTCTAGTCAAATCCTCTTATCAAGCCATTCAATCGGAAACCCCTTCCACTCCCTCTCTTGGTGATTCATCTTCAGATCCATTTAACGTCATCTTTCCTACGGACAACATGATCATGTCATTTATGTCTATGGAAGATACCCCATGGGGCGATGGAAATCAATTTTCCATCCTCTTCCCAGAGCAACACACCATAGGGAGTTATCAACGGATTTCGACTTCGTCAATCGTTGTTGTCATTTCCTCGGTCCCCGAGTCAACACACGATGTGATTTATGAAGGGAACCTGAGTAACAATTCACCCACCATTCCTCTTGACATAACCACTAAACTTGGAGTTGTCGAAAATGTTCACATTGGAGTTGCATGTTCTAATGATAAAGTCGTCACTTATAAATCTATTTTTCAAGAATTATGTGACGTTTTCGCTTGGAGTTACGAAGAAATACCAAGTATTGACACCGATATCATTGTACATGAAATTAATACCTACCTGGATGCTAAACCCGTTTGGCAGAGACTTCACCCGATCCACCCTCGTAAAGATGTCACTATCAAGATCGAAGTTTAAAAACTTCTTAAAGCAGACGTTATCTATCATAAGGATTTAACCAATTGGGTATCCAATCTAGTTTCGGTCAATAAAAAACAAGGCATGATCCGTGTATGTGTTGATTATAGGGATATTAATAAAGCTTGTTCCAAGGACAATTATCCAACCCCCTTCGTTGACCAAATCATTGACGATTGCTTCGAGAGTGAAATATTCTCTTTAATGGACGGTTTCTCTGGCTATAATGTGATTAATATTTTTCCAACGGATCAACACAAGATTGTTTTCATATGTCCTTCAGGTACCTTTTCCTACTGGAAACTTCCTTTCGGTTTAAAGAACACTGGAGCGACTTTTCAACATGATATGCCTTATTATTTTCATGATATCATGCACATCATACAACCATATCTCGATGATCTATTATCCCATTCCATGCACCACCAAGATCACCCGGCCCATCTCCGAGCCATTTTCATTCACTGTCGTTACTATCGTATACGTTTAAACCCACACAAATGTGCTTTTTGTGTGGAGTCCGACTGACTTCTAGGTTTTATTGTGTCACTTCATGGAATTAAGGTGGACCCTTTGAAGTTTGAATCTATCCTCAATCTACCTCCTCTTTCTACACTTTCCCATCTCCAAAGTTTCCAAGGGAAGGAAAATTTTTTGCATCGATTCATCCCCAATTACGCTGAGTTAATGTTAGGATTTAATCAGCTATTGAAGAATGGTTACAAGTTCGTATGGGATGAAACTTCCAACAAATCCCTCAAATCTTTGAAGCTTTCCCTAACCCATATACCATTACTTTTCCCACTTGATTATAGTCGAGAATATTTCCTCTACCTCGCCACTGCAAACTCTACCATTGCCATGGTCTTAGTCCAAGAAGATGATTCTCACAAAGAACATGTAATTTATTATTTGATTCGGAGTCTCACGACTACCAAAGCCAAATACCTACATGTGGAAAAACTGGCCTTGGCAGTTTTTCAAGCTGTCCAACGTTTCTATCACTATATCCTATTACATAGAACCACTATCATTTCTGATTGCAACCCTATGCAACATATCCTTATGCACCAATTGCTAGTAGGAATGTACTCCAAAGGGATTGTGATTCTCTAGGAGTTTGACTTAGAGTTTGAATGCGCTAAGTCTACAAAATCATTGGTTTTCACCTAACTGATATGCGACCTTCCCTCCACTAAGACAAACAACATGGAAAAGGATTCCTTGCCTGATGAATCCCTTTTTCTGATCAGTTTTGATGACTGTTAAGGTCCTAACCCGCACATAGGTAGATCAATGTATTCAGATGTAATAAAGGTCAATATTAATAAGACCTTTCAATAAAATAGAATAAGGCGGATGTAAGAAGACCTAATAGAAGCTTCCGCTTCTAGAAGGATCTT
>ML778723.1:0-75003 GCA_009831015.1 Picea engelmannii | reverse complement strand
GAGAACCCTAGCTTGGATATTATTGTAACAGAGCTCTGCTCGATTGGAGGTTGCCCCCTCGAAGAGGCCTGTGAACATTGCTATCTGAATCAAGTGCTATTTCTGTTCAAGTGCTATTTCTGCTGCTATTTCGTACATCATTTGTGTGTATTGTGAAGATTATGCTGGATATTTTACTGTTATTCTGTTATTTCTAGCATTTCGTTTCTGTTCTGCATATTTTATATATCTGGTATCTTGCAATGACACTTGGTATTGTAATATATTATCATCTATCTCCAAACTCAAACTTTTCGGCCTGACCTTTCTAGCACATATCATCATCATACATGGTATCAAGCCTGTCAATACATCATTCTTGGTGACACTCTTTATCACCGTGGTGTTGACTCTATTTTCCAATGCTGTCTCACCTATGATGAAGCTGAGAAAGATTTGAATGACTGTCACTCTGGAGCATGTGGTGGTCATATGTCTGGGTATGCCACTGCCCAAAATATCCTACAAGCAACATACTTCTGGCCTTTTTTGTTTAAATATTGTATTACTGTTGTCCAGAAGTGTCATGCTTGTCAAACATATAATAATAAAATAAGATCTCATCCGACTCCTCTACACCCTGTAGCTTCTGTTGGTCCTTTCGCAAAATGGGGCACTGACTTCATGACATGTAACCCTCACTCGGATGGGGGGCATGGATACATCATTGTAGCAATGGATTATTTCACTAAATAGGCTAAGGCAATGCCTAAATTCGATAACACCAGAAAAAATTCAACACTCTTCATATTCAATCATATCATCACTCGATTTGAAATCCCACAAGCTATCATTAATGATCATGATAGGCATTTGTGAAACTTCATGCTATTTGAGCTTACTAAAAATTTGGGTCTTCGGCATGAAAACTCAACCCCCTACTATCCATAGGCCAATGTCCAGGTTGAAGCAATAAACAAAGTTATTATCACTATGTTTCGATGGATAATAGGAATTTAGAAGACAAGTTGGCACACAATTTTGTTTTCAGCATTATGGGCCTATCGAACATCTGTAAAGTCTATCATGGGGTTCACACCTTTCCAATTAGTGTATGGTATTGAGGTTGTCCTACCAAATGAATGTGAGATACCATCTTTGAAGCTTGCCATTGAAATTATCCCCAACACCTCTACCAAAGAGGAATGTCTATTGTACCTTATGCAATTAGATGAAACCCATCGTGATTCCACCCTGGTTATTGAAACTTAGAAAAAGCATGTCAAATACCAATAGGACAAGCATGTCAAGCCACACATTTTCTCTGAAGGTGATCTAGTTCTCCTCTATGAATAAGATCATGATTTACTAGGGGCCAAAAAATTCAAGGCTATGTGGCGAGGTCCTTATATTTTCAAACGAGTGTTGGAGAAGGGATCTTATGAGTTAGCGGATTATGATGGCATTCCTTTGAGTGAGCCTATGAATGGGATTTAATTAAAGAATTACTATGCTTAGGCCATATTTGCATGAGTTCTTGTATTCTTATTGTATCATACCATTGTGTGCTACTTTTGTCTGCTTTTTCATTATTTGGTTTCGACCCATAGCTGCTTACCTTGCATTAAGCTTGGTTTCTAGATGTCGGTGCCTTCGCTACCCTACATTGGCTTCACCGATGGCGCTAGTCGTAGTACTCATAACTTAGCATCTGCTTCTTGGGCAATCTGTGCACCTACAAACGAGTTAATCAGTCTACACGGTGTCTGCCTCGGTCGTGAACTAACAATATCACAGAATATAGTGCAGTCATCGAATTGTTGACCGACGATATCTCAATTGGAATCCATTAATTTTTTGTACGCCTTGATTCACAGTTAGTGGTACTATAGTTAAGAAATGTCTATGCTATCTGAAGTCCTACTTTGTTACAGGTATATCTACGGATTCTCCTCTTGGAAGGCTATTTCGATTACATTGAATATCAACATATTCCTAGATGTCTAAATACATTGACAAATGCATTAGCTAATTATGTGTTAGACAAACATTTGAGACACATCTAAATTCAACCACAATTCACATTAAAGTAAGTGATCTGGTAGAAGCCTCATGTATATATATAATGATAAAAGTGTTTTACAAAAAAAGTGTTTTTGTTCGAAGACCAAAAATATAAAAATGAGAAGCACTTGGCTTCATATACAAAATATCATCAAGGATGTTTCTCATGGTATCACACTACTACCCATGCTACCCTATGAAGTAGTCGACTAATTGAACCAGATACGCCCACAGTATGGTGCTAATAATGCCTCAGAATCTCATCGATGGAGATGTCTGGGATATTTGCTGTCAATCCCTCTAGGTTATGTTTGACCACCTCATAGTCACTAACATCCCATCCTTCTACCACAACTACTTATCCTCATCTCTGAATAGGGGATGTACCTGAAGACCGGTGTGGCCATACATCTACATTCTCAAAAAAATTTGATTAGTCATTGGATTGAAAGCATAAAAAACATTTTATATTTCAAAATTCACAAAAACATAATAAAAGAAAAATGTATTTCTTACCTAGGTCTTCCCACTGAAAGACTTCAGGTAGAACCAAGTCGAGGTCACCTCTGAAATCCAACCTGACATATGCATAATCATCCACCATTAGAAGCTGAGGCCTCAACCAGTCAAAAAATACATCATTATACTTCGCGATGGAGCCGACCACATGTCGGGCCATGAGGCCACACCACCTCTTCATCCTTGGGTCTTGTGGAGCTGGTATGCCCCAATCTACCTGTAAACATAAATGGGGGACCCTTTCTAGGAAGAAAGACACTAAGATATACCCGTATCCAAAATTTTTCAGGTCCCCTTTCTTGCATTTTGTCAGCTGCGTCTTCATGCTACGAAGAACTTCGTCGCTCCAGTTAAAAAACCGAGGATCCATGCACTCTACTGCATATTGAAAATAGCTTTGTAGGGCCATGTGAGGAGATGCACTCCCCACCATACATGCAATTCTAAGAAGAATATTCTGGAGGGATAAATATCGGGCACTCATGATGGAAAATTTTGCCTTGCGTCTCTATGCCTCGGGATCACAATATCAGTGGAGATATTCACTCATTGGTAGACCACCACCTCTTCCTCCTATCAAGGTCACATGAGATCCATGACGATATAATCCCATCAATAAATATATATCTTTGATATATAAGGATAGTATGTGGGAACCCACATGAAACGCCTTCTGGTCCACATCCCACATGTGGACTAGATACTCCAGTAACCTTAGTTGGGCCCTCATGCCCTGGATTTTAAATAATTTTAGTAAACCACACTGTCAGAGGGCATTTACAGTGCCTAGGTCATTCAAAGAAATGAAATCATCATCTTCATGTTCCCTCTCCCTCCACTCCAAAATTTTGATGATCAAAAACCTGCATTGGGACAGTAAAGGGAAATTTGTATCCTCATTTGTTGCATTGAAAAGTTTTTATTGGATAAACATGTATCAATAAAATTTGATTTTCGACCTCTGTAGGTGGATTATTACACACAGTGTGGGGTTTCCATAGGTGAACTACAAGCTACCTATGGAAACCCATGGTTTTTGCAGGTCCCGACATAGGTCCCCTGCGGTGGCCCATGTGTGCACCTACTGGCCTAAAATTCAACTCACAAATCAATTTTACACCAATAAATATGAAATTTAATCCATTGAAAAGAAAGACGACAAGGACATTACCATTTTGATGAAATTCATTTGTTGAATGGTTTCCTTCACCTCCCACAATCGACAGCCAAAGTCTAGGGTAAAAATAGGATTTCTAGGCAAGATTTTGTTAAAATGCAAATGAAATAGTAAAAAGACATTTTACCTATATTTATTTCATTTTTTACTTTTTCTATTAATATTTCATATTATTTTATGCATTTTCTCCAAAACCTAAAGGTTTAATTGTCCCGTGAGTGTTTTGTTTTCTCGGAGACGAAAGAACTAGGATCCTGAACAATGAAATACAAATATTTTTCTTGATTTGTTTTTCTGTTTGTCACATGTACAAGTACTTTTTAAGGTTTTTCAGAAAAAACCTCAAGCCTAGTCTTTGTTCATTCTCATGGTTGAAAATTGATGAGAACGCAACCGAGTATACTTTTTTCGTCTTTTCATACTCATCATGGTAACACGAAAAAAACAAAGCTCATGGAGTATCCTTTAATCTCTTTTCACGCTCCATAAAAACAAAAAGATTGTCGAGCAACCTTGTTCTTTTCACGCTCGTAAAAATATTTGAAGAAAACGTTTGATGGGAGATATTTTATCAATTTTTCAGTCTCATCGAACTACTTTACAAAAAAGGAAATGAGAGAGTTCTCTTTAAGTGTTTTTCAAACTCTTTAAACATAAAAAACCTTGAGTTTTCTATCTTTGGACTGGTTAAACAAACATCGAAAGACCCATATGGGATCGAACCACTCTTTCTTAGGGTTCGTTAAACATACTCCAAGGGACTCATCCGAAGGATGATCTTACATCAACAAGCATATGTTATCGTCCTCAAGCTTGTGTAAAAATAAAGAGGTACTCGCCAAAAATGGTGGAGGAAAATTTGGGAAAGAAATGTGCCTCAGTATTTGTGATAGTGGCAGTAATAGTCGCTCTTGAACATGACACCCCCGTCATCATTGAACCTGGGTAAATTAATTCATCTCTCCTATGACCTTCTCCAAGTTCATATCTTGGGTCATCTTTGAGTCAATGCTTCCAATACCATTGTCATGCCGTTCATATGTTTAAGAGAAGTCCAACCTTGCACAAGCCTTCTATCGAGTCGACCATCTGCAGTTATCAATTCTTACCATGTTGGCCTTCCCTGTGTCAGTTTCAAATCATTTTGATACTTTAATCTACCCTAAATCTGTTACTTATTTTGCATCATTGATGGGGATACATCAATTCCCTCTTGTGGCGAGTCTTTTCTTTTCGACTTCAATTCATCATCTGGGAATAAGACTTAGAAATCATTTAGTACCTTTCAGCCTGCATGCCTCAATGGCATGTTTCTTCACTTTCGACAGTGGATTCACATCATTGGTCCCTGATCGAGAGATTCTATCGAGTGTTCGAATTCATCTCATTTATTTTCATTCGATGGATTGTACTAAGGTACCTTGGGATTCATTGACATGAATGGTGATTTCCCTTGCACTTGTTAACGGTTTTCATTAATGACCGATAATCAAGTGGTTTATACCATGTTCAACTTCAACACCTGTAATCGCATGGCTAGATTCATACTTATGGACAAAGGTATTGAAGACCCTGGATCTCATCATTTTGGTCTAGGTTGTGATGGAATATTTATGATTTGTATTGACACATAGATTCACTTTGTATGTCTCGTGGCTATGTCCAAATTTGAGTGTTCTAGAGCATAGATCCACAGTTTATTCTTGGTGGATATGTAGAATCTTTGTGGCCATGACTAACATTTATGGTTTAAATCATTTGTAGTCTGATCATGGGAATGCATACCTCAGAAATGGTATAATATTGTGTAGATTCTTGGTTGTTTGCAGGTTCTCAATTGGTGCACTCCTTATTTTTGACACACACACACACGTTCTACAAAGTGTTTGGGTTGTCACAAATTCCAACCTCATACTTTGGGGGACATTCTATTACACATTATTTTGGTCACCCTGGTGATGTGTCTACAAGAATGTATTCAGCCTCTCAAAAGGATATTCCCCATGAGAAAAGTAATTGGTTTCCTTTTGTTACACATCAAAATTACTCATTGTAATGACGGCTAAATGTCGTCATTATAAATATTGCAAGCATCGCATATTGGTTGCGAGTGTCACTAGTGTCGCAAACATCACACTGCCTATGTAATCTCCTTAATGACATCGTAAGGACACTAAGACACCTCAAAGACTAGTTTGAAGAAGGAAAATCAATTGACAAAGGAGTACAAACCTTGTGCCACTGGAAAGAGCCACTAAAACATCAATTTTGGGAAGGAGTGCTCCCCTACCTACTGAAAGGAAGCATTGGTGCTCTGTACTCCCTTACAAAGAAGTGTTCTAGCGCTCTATTCCCCTTTTGAGGGAGCGCTACTCCTTTTTGGGAGAAATTTGGTTTGCTGGAGGAAATAAGGGGACAATCCCCTCAATATATGAAGGTAGTTGGGTTCGAATCTTGGTTCAAGGCATGATCCTAGGAGAGATCCACAATTGAAGGAGAGGAATCCTCAACTTATCCCAAAGATCTCTCAAGTGGTTAGGCCTCTCTAAACCTATATAAGGAGGTATCCTCATGGTAGAAGACATGGGGATTGAGAATTACATCAAAATTATGATCTCATGAGTGAGATGTCATCAAAGCAATCACCGTAGATTACTTGAGAAAAAGGGTTGGACAAGGAGAACTGGAAGAAGTTGTTGCACCTTCATTCAAAGGATTGTAAGTAATTTTAATTATTCTCATTAATGATCAATGCTTGGTCTATTTCTTTCAAACTTATGCTTGTTCCATATGAGTTTGTCTGCAATAGATGGATATATATTTGAGCTAACCTCAGTATAGTAGGAATTCCATTGTATCTTTGCTTGTTCTATAGGACCTATTAGGGAGCTCAAGATCAAAGCTCAAACTGGACTTTGCAGGGACAAACGTTGTTGATAAGGTACATATATTTCTTCTTCTCCTTCATATGTTAGCTTGATTAGATCTAAAAGGATGTCAGTGTCCATGTTAAGAACTTTTCTTTCTTGGCCTTAGGAGTCTAGAGACCAAGAAGGAATCCACTTGTCCACAGGGGGATTCAGCTACAACATAAATTAGTGACTCCACTGGGGAGAAGCTCTGATTTTTTGTTTCCTTTCCTAGATCTTGTTTTTTCCCTTTTCCCACGGTTTTGACCCTCTCCATTTTATTTTTTTTATTCTTATATTTCATTAATTGCCTCTTTATTTCATCTCATTCACCCTAAATGACTGTGTCTATTTGGATTTTTTTTTTTTTTTCTGAGCACTTTTCTGAGTTTTGAGAGCAGAGTGCTCCTCTTCTATTACTGGAAAAGTGTTAGCGCTCCCTATTGGCCTCATACAGGGCACTGGAATGCGATGGTGCCCCTTACACCAAGGCTCTACCCCTTTCTGTGAGAAATTCTCCAGAATTTACATTCTTTGAAGCTATTTCTTAATCTTGGCATTGGCTCAGGAGTTTTATAAATATCAGTTCATCTTGGTATTGGCCTTCAACACCCTATTTTCTAAGAATTGATCTCTTCTTGATTAGGATTTTGACGTTTTGTTTCCTTTCTTTGAGATCACTCTTCGTCTTTGTCGATTTAGAGTTATCTTATTGTTTTTCTTCTCAATTATCTGGCTAAGTGGAAACCTTTGTGAGGAATTTCAAAGATCTGTGCACCATCCCATCCGATCTTTGAGGTCATTTTTTCCCAAACCTTTTTCAATTTTTCTTTTGAGTCTTTGGTTCTCTTTTTGCAAATTGTGTTATCTATGTCTTTCTTGTTTAATCACAACGAGAGTGTGTTTTTTTGGTGTGAAATCTGCTTATGGTTGTCTGAATCTTATAGATCTTAAAGTCTGATTAACATCATAAGTTTTTTACATCAAATTGAACATCACTCACACACAGAGAAGTAGGACACTTTTTATGATTGTTTTTGGATATTAGAAGGGAATTTTATGAAATTTTTAGCATTGCATTGGATTTGATTGAGAAACAATTATATGAGGATGTTGCATCTTAGTGTTTTATAGTGAAAAGAACTTTCTCTCTTTCCCTTAAATAGGCATTCATCGAAAAACAAGATTGTTTATCATTTTCTTATGCATTTTTTGGGAATTGAGTCATAACACTATCAATTTCATTGTCATACACCCTTTGAGTAAATAACAACTGCAAAATGAATGCTAATTAAAAATTATCTAGAACATTTTTGTTTTTAGGATCTTCCACCAACATTAGACTAGGATTAACACTTTGGATTAGGCTGTGAGTACAACTCTCCAAAGTTTTCAACACATACATTAGCATCCTGAGATAGGGAGATTCAAATCCAATTGTCACATAGGATTTCTGGGATCCCCCTCTCACACAGGGGTTACACACGAGGTCACATTCGAGAGAGTTACAGAGATTATCCCTTCATGGTTCAACTATTTGTAGTGGTCAAATCCTATATTGGGGGTCACTTGAGGGTATACCCACGATTATGTGTGGGAGCCTCTCGAGTTGATTTCGAACTTGTTATCCTGCCCATATGTTCGGATCAGACTGTCAACTATACCCACCTAGGGGATAACTGCAAATTGGTGTCCTTAGTTGCCATAATATTTAGGTACTTACACTAGGTGATGATGAAGGGAAGTCTCACTGTATCTAGAACAGACATTGGTCAAATTCACTCGGTCTCCTTGGAGGGTAAATCCACAATTACGGTGTGGAAGATTGCACCAAGGTGAAAGTCCGTTAAGCAGGTCACCATTGTAACTATTCCACCTTATCCTAGCCCCTTCTTGACTTGATCATGTGACGTTGGATTTCATCACCAACTAGTACGGTCTTCGAGGGAAGGTTTTGTTTGCATGGTTTGATTCCTAGATTTGATTAGTGCATGATGTTTATTTTTCATTAGTTGGCCATAGATTTATTTCATCGGATTTTCTCTGCCAACATCGACCCTCCACGCCATTCACGTAGGGTACAGGGACTTCCCCCAGAAAATATGGAAGATTCTCCCCCTTTATCCCCTCATGCTATGGAGGGATCTCCTCATCAGAGTGAACTCCATGATGTTATAACCCCACAAGAAGAAGTTTCCACTTCTTTAGAAGGTTTTCAAATTGTTACAGATCCTATGGAGGCTTTATGCATTCCTGCGAGATATGAAAGGTGTTTTCACTAGATGAATTCAACCGAAGAACTTGTTGTCATTGATCCTTCTAAAATTCCGACCATGCCTTCTTCAAATCCTATGGTCGGGAACCCCCTTTGGATTTCTGATATAGTTTGAAGCCCACCTCTCATGGTGCGAGATCGTTACAGATTAGGAATAGGTGTTGATATGCTTGTCATATCCCAATTACTTGAAACATCTATTACCTATACCATACCTTTAGATCCCTTTACTGGTACAACCGTTAGTTCTATCACACCATCTATTGGTCTGAATATGCATTATGTTGGTCCAAGTTCAACCATTTCTCTCCAGATGGTCCATTCTACGATGGCCCCTCACGTTGCGACTATACCCACCAGTAATGTTGTGGTTAGCCAAGCTCCCACCTGTACACCACTATCATCTTGACCTTCCTCATCACTTCCCCTTGGGTATAGAGCACTCAATAATTCTATTGTCAACACTAATCAAGTTATACCCGTACAACAACTCAGAGGGACCGATCTTGGTGGCTCTAATCCATTAAGCGGCACCGGTCAATCATTTACATCTGGTTTCCAAATTCCAGGAACTCAACCTCCATTTGGGGCGAAACCTCCATTTGGAGGGAAACCTCCATCTAGGGGACAAATCTGGTGAAGACCCCAATAATCATGTAATGACTTTCCATTTATGGTGTTCATCAAAATCCTTAATGGATGACTCTATACGTTTTCATCTTTTCCAACAAACTCTTATGGGTTCGGAAACCAAGTGGTATATTGAACTGCTATGTGGTTCTTTTCAAGATTTCAACCCCCTTGCCATGTCCTTCCTAACTCATTTTCAACTACCCATTTGATACGAGATGGGTACTGAACTCTTGAACTCCCTTCGTCAAACCAATTCCGTGCACATCTATGATCACATTCATGAATGGAGATGACGATGAAGGTTGATCAAAGCAATCATTCCTGACCAATTATTGGCGAAATGGTTCACAAAATCACTTTTACCCTCGATCCCTCAAGACATCTCTATGGGTGGCGTAGTCACTGAAGAGGAAGCCATTACTAGGGAACAGTACTTAGATCTGGTATACTCATAATCTAGTACTTTGTATGAGTTAATCCCAAATGTTACCCATGCCACTACTGATCCATCCAAACCTTCATCCTCATCACATGTGGATGGAATTATTGGTTCTTTCAAAGATCAATCTACATCACAGTTGATTGGAGTTGTACCTCGAAATACTTCCACGTCCACTCCTAGTTCGACCACACCCTCTACCTCATCTCATACCCAAGTCTCCGAGGTAAATGCAGTTCAGTCTACATCCTTGCAGCAGGTCGAAGGTAAGAAAAAGACAAACAATAAAAACAAGAAGACTAATAATAATGAACAACCAAAAGCTCAAAACCCACCACCTGCTAACAAAAATAAACCATAGTAGAAACTGAAGTTCCCATGTCTTATCTATGGTGATGATCACTACACTCGAGACTGTCCACATCGGGATGAAGTGGCCAAACTCTTTAAAGGAAATTCACAACCCATCATTCTTACTCAGCCTTTTCCTCAGCAGCAATCCATGGTTGCTCAAACCCGCTCCCTAGGAGGAAGTTCCAGCTACACTCCTCATGATGAAGCCTTGACAAGTGCCCACATCTATCTCTTCAATGAGATTGATTTAACCACTCACTTGACGACCTATGACAGACCAGTTAAACAAGATAAAGGGAAGATCACTTACGGTTCTCCTTAGGATCCACCACCATCCTTCGTTAGTCCTTCGTCCGTCAGTCCTCCATCTGGACCACTCTAGATCAAGAAACCTACGTTCGACTCTATCTTACGCCCTCCTAAGAGAACTATCTGAAAGTCTACATTTAATAGCTCACATGCTGCCCAACACTACAACATTGTTGAAGATATGGCTCAGGCACCATGTGCTATGTCTGCATTAGAAGTTCTACAACACTATCCCAGTCAACGTAGAACACTCTTGGCCGTTATTGGTGCTTTTGACCCCGGGTCATCTAACAATATCATGTTTAACTTGGATAATTTTACATCTCGACTCTCTCACCAACTTTCTTTCCAAGTTGATGTTGTTGTTCACAATCAACAAATCCACCGAACTATTCTGGATGAGGGATCCTCAACTTGTGTCATGTCTCTATCCTGTTGGAAAATATTGTAATCACCCGCACTTAATAAATCCCCAATGATGTTATGTGTGTTCTATGGGAGAGGTTTTCATTTGCATGGGCTCTTGCAGTCCCTGTCAGTCCAATCAGGCAGCCAAACCGTCTCTGTTGACATCGAGGTGGTCAATGCTCCCCTCGATTACAATTTGTTTCTTAGAAGAAGTTGGTTCTATGCTATGACCGTTGTCGCTTCATTAGTTTTTCGATGTGTGCAATTTTCTCATCAAGGAAAAATTTTCACCGTCGGTCAGTAGGATTTTTGCACACCTGACACTCGTAGTCCTGCTACCAACAATATTCCATTCTTGGGAGATCACAAAATCACGTATGAAAGTGTTGGTGTTGGCTTGTTGAAATATTCTAACCTCATGGGTACCTTCCCTACACCACTTCCACCCACTACACATCATATTTCCACGATCAATATGACTTTGACTATGGTTTATCAATCCTTGGAATCATTTGACACTTGTATTGTACCTAGTCCATTGGAATTTGATGCACTAGGTGACACCATGCCACTTAGTCCAGCTGAAACCTCATACGTTTCCATCCAATCTTCCTCTCCCTCTTCGGATGACCAACATCTCTTCGCACCCAACACTTATTTGATACCATCATGGTTAAATTCCTTGTCATCTGCAATCGAATACATTTCTTAAATTTTTCCTTCAGATGAATCCATAATGGAAATGCTTAGCCTCGACGATGTACCTTGGGATGATAGCCATCATCGGTCCTCTTTTCTTCCACCTATTGAAGAAATTCAAGAATACATACACTCCGTCTTCCCTCTTGATGTTGTCAATTTTTCGCAATCTCCCATCCTCACACAACATACTCTTTCTGAGGGGAATTTGGGCAACATATCATCTATGATCGTTATTGATATTTCGATCAAGGAAGGTGTCATGGAAAACATTAACCTCGAAGCTAATTTCTCACCCGAGGAAGTGGTCTCTTATATCGCTTTATTTAAATAATTTTGCATTTTCTTCGCCTAGATCTACGAAGAGATGTCCGGGATCGATCAATCAATCGTTGTACATGAGATTAAAACCTACCCCAGTGTCAAACTTGTTTGATAGAAACTCCACCTAGTCCACCCTAAAAGGACCGTGGCTATTAAGACAGACGTTGAAAAGTTATTGAAATTTGGCTTCATTTATCATATGCACTTGACATAATGGATTTCCAATATCGTTCTGGTTAATAAGAAACAAGGGACCATTCACGTCTGTGTCGATTATAGGGATCTTAACAAGGCTTGTCCAAAATAAAACTACTTAACACCATTTATCGACCAGATTATTGATAATTGTGTTGGTTGTGAATTTTCTCTTTTATGGATGGTTTCTCAGGGTATAGCCAGATTGACATCTTACTGGCTGATCAACATAAGACAACCTACATCTTCCCATGGGGAACTTTCGCATATCAGAAGCTATTGTTTGGCCTTAAAAATGTTGGGGCTACGTTCCAGTGAACCATGTCCTACGCTTTCCACGATATCAAACATATTGCAGAACCTTACCTCAATGACTTACCCGCCCACTAGGTTAGTTCAAGAGGTATTTTCTTAGGGTCGACAACTAATAACATGGAAGAATATCATGTTGTCATTGGAATTTTAACCGAAGCATCCTCTGTAGACATTTCTTTCATAATTGTCAATATGGACTCTCAACTCGTGGTATGTCAACTCAATCATATCTAGGCTATTCGCAACCCTATCTTGCTATGTCTCCATCTAAGAGTTCGTCGTCTTGAACGAATGTTTGATTTTATCGAATATCGACACATACCAAGAGAACTTAATACCATTTTAGATTCGCTAGAAAATTACATTATGGATAGATATCTCTCACATAGATAAGCTTTCATAAAGGAAATGAATCACATCACATATCATCATGTAAATTAAAACACATCACATAAAAACATCATTTGAAAATCTTTTGGCACTGTAAAAACTCGAAAATGTGTATATATATGGTGTGACTGAAATTGTTTGATTACATAAAAAATGGTACATAAATAGGAACAATGTGGGTCCTCACACCCATAAACATCATCCTCCAGACTATACAATCATTAGGAAGATCCTAATCTCCCTGCATCACATTATGCTATGAGAAATATATCACTACACAGGATATTCTCCTTAGTAGAGAGTTAAGACTCTTGGACACCCCCAAAGTGTGTCTCTATAGATGTAGCGGTATTTCTCACCTTCTGAGAGGAGGGATGCCTATTGTGAGGCCTTGGAGGTTTGTTTCAACCTCTTGGAGTTCTCCTGCTGCTACCCCCTAATCAACTACAACCTGAGCATCTCCGCAATGCCCCAATGCTGGCATATCTGCTGGATGTAGTACTCCTCTATCTGCACAATGAAATGATACGTTTGTTAAAGACTCTTCTATGTACCCCCAATATATATATATATATATATATATATATATATATATATATATATATATATATATATAATGTTTTTAAAAATAAAAAAACACTTGTCAATATTATTTTTGGTTTCTCACTCGATGCATCCCAATCCTCTCCTACTGGAAGGACCAAGTCCATGCTTCCCCGAAAATCCACTCTGGTGTATAGAAAATATTCTATCACAATCAATTGGAAACTCAGCCAAGCGAAGAAGTCCCTAGTAAATCTAAACTCTGAATCTGAGCCTAGTCTCAAGGATAGGCTTGTTTACCACTCCATACGTGGTTTTCCCACTGGTCGCACTGCCAATGCAATCTGAGGTTGCATTTGGGGAACGTGTTCTAAAAATAATGAAACCAAGAATGAACCATACCTAAATTGCTTCTGATGTCCTGCTTTGCATCTCATGATTTATTCCTTCACATATTGAAGGAACCATGCACTCCAGTTGAACAATGTTGGCTCTAAACACTGTAAACCATAAGAAACCTATGATATTGGGACTAGGTGTGCACTGGTACTTCCTACTATTCTTGTGATGGAAAAAAATATGGATCAAAGAGGCAAGTCTCTGATGTCTTTGATTCCAATCCTACCTCCGACTAGCCTCACTCCTGGGACATAATGGTTTGCCAGATACTCATCCACAGGTGCAAGAAGTGGCCTCTACCTAGATAAAGCTATAGGAACCCCTCTCTTTGAAAGATTGGTTATGAAATATACATCCTACAAATTGATGGTCAGAATTTGCATCCCTATCTGGAACCCTTTCTCTGCAACGTTCCACAGCCCGATCATGTATTCGAGAAGAAGAATCTATTTCTTCATCTTTTACATTTTGAAATATTTGAGGAAATCGCAATTCCTCAATGCGGCTCTTGATCGGGGAATTTGTAGAGTGGCCACATCATCAAGCTTGTGTTCTCTTTCTTTCCACTCAAGCATGTTTCCAAAGTCACCTGCAATTAACAACAAAATTCCTTAAATCATGATTTCGGTGAATTTTTGGCAATTTTAAAATTTTTAAAAAATGATTGTTTGTTTTTGCAAGAGAAAAATTCCCTTTTCATATGAACATCAGGACATCCATCCACCCTTACATTAGCCATTTAAATGTTCAAAAACTCAAAACACCCTCTTCACATATTGTGCGCGCGTATGCCATTTTTGGGCATTTTTTCTTGTGGTTTTTTGAGATAGCGCCCCCATTGCCACTACATCAAAGCATTGGCGCACCATCCATGGGTTAAGAGGGGCATTTTTCAAGCCATGCAGTGCATACCCATGATTTTTAGGGAGCACTAAGATTTTTGGGTGCTTGGGCTGACCCAAAGCATCATTTTTCATAACTTTTTAGTGCCTTAAAAAAAAATTTAAATCATGCAAATGAACGAGAAGGAAAAGAACACCAACCTAGTCCAAATGGTAAGGAAAATGGTCAACCATATCTCCGACACCAAACAATTCAAGATTCATCTCCAAAAACACAAATTCTCCACTGCTACAAATCTCTACATAAATGAAATGGTAAATGACATTTTTTACCTCTTTTTACTATTATACTTTTCATTTTTTTCAGATGATATAGTTATTTTTGGGTTTTTGAGAAATGTTTGGAGGCTTATTGATCCCCTGGAATGCATTTTTTGACATTATTGGTAGGTTTTGAAGCGGGTTTTGTTCATTTTATCTTTTCACCTTCATGAGCATAGTCTTCCTTTGTTCTCAAGCTCAAACACATGAGAATACGTTGGGTAAACTTTTATCTCTTTTTCGAACCCACATGGATACATGAAAAAGGAACCCCCTAGAGTCTTCTTTAAACTCTTTTCAGAATCTCTAAACATGAAAATATTGTCGAGTGATCTTGCTTCCTTTCCCACTCCTTAAAAGGGTTGAAAGGGCGTATTTTGAGTGATAATTTATTTCTTTTTTGGCCTTGTGAGACTAACATTATGAAAAAGGACAACATTGGAGTCATATTTAACTTGTTTTCAGACTCTCTAAATATGAAAATCACCGATTTTACCTTCTCTGGATTCATTAAACAATCATACATTGAAGGGCCCATACAGGACCAAACCCTTACTTCTTCCAGTTCGCTAAACAAAGGAAGAGGGACTGACTGAAGGTGAGTCATATCGAGCATGTGTTACCCTCCTCGAGCTCATTAAATTAAAAAGAGGTACTTGTCTATCTAGATGGGGAAAATATTGAAAGAAGTGAGCCAAACAATTTTTGAGAACACTACCAGTAGCTCTTACAGTCGCCCTTGAACACAACACTTTGTCTTTGAACACATTTTAATCTGTTGAACCTCTACACTGAGCCAATCCTCTGAGTTTCTTTTACTCCTTTGGGTCACCTGACGAAAGTCATAACATCCACTGCATGCTCAAGTCTTGGTCCATGTCAAGTTTCTGTTGTTGTGCCTCAGTGTTCAAGGGAAGTATCTGCCTCGAGAGTCAGCCATCACAAATATCTTGTTTCAATACCCATCTCAGTCTATGTTCATTTGATCTACCAATTACATCTCTATGACTGTTTCATGTCGTTGATGGGGGATATATCAAGGCCCTCCTTCGACAAGTCTATTCCTATAGACTTCATCACATTATTCAGGACTTAGATTTAGAAACCAGTTAGTACCTTGGGACCTGCATGCCTCAATGGCAGGCCTCCTTTTGTCCGACAATGGGTTTACATCATTGACCCCTGATCAGATGATTTCGTGGATGTTCGACTTCAGCTCATCCATTCACATTCATTGGAATGTACTAGAGTAACTTGGTAATCATTGACATCAATGGTGATCTCCCTCGCACTTGTTAACAATTTACATCATTGATCGGTAATCAAGTGGTTTCTTCCATGTTCAACATCAGGACATCTATTCACATGGTTAGATTCGTACTACATCAGGATCGGAAAGAAGAACTTGGGTTAGGTTTTCACTCTTATGCATACTTTGCCCAAGTTGTGAAGGATCTCTTTTAAACTGTGACACATATATTGTTACATAGATCCACTTTGTATTGGTTGTGGCTATGTCTTGTCATTTCATAGATACACTGTGTATTCTTCATGGCTACGATCAGTTCAGTTCATAGGAGTATAGATCCACATTGTATCTTCAATGGCTATACCTTTTATCAATGTAATTATGGATCCACAGTGTGTTTTATGGCCATACCTAAAAATTCTTTATCACTCAGGCATAGGTATCCCTGCCTTGGGTTTGAACCATGTTATAATATTTGTTTGATGGTTATGTGCATCTTTTTCCAGTCTCTCTGCATCCATACCTTTTCTCTAAAAAGTCTACAAAGTACTTAAGTCATCATCGTCTCCTGACTTCGCACTTTGGGGGGCAATCTGTTACGCATCAAAATTACTCATTGCAATGATGCTAAATGTCATCATTATAAATATTTCAAGTGTCGCATATTGGTTGCAAGTGTTGTTAGTGTCGCAAACATCACATAGGCTATGTCATCTCCTTAACGACATCGTAAGGACACTAAGACACCTCAAAGACTAGTTTGAATAAGGAAAGTCAATTGACAGAATAGTACAAACCTTGTTCCATTGGAAAGAGCCACTAAAACATCAATTTTGGGAAGGAGCGCTCCCCTAACTACTTATAGAGAGTGTTGGTGCTCTGTACTCCCTTACAAAGGAGAGTTCCAACACTCTGTGCCCCTTTTGAGGGAGCACTACTCCTTTTTGGGTGAAATTTGGTTTGTTGGAGGAAATCAGGGGACAATCCCCTCAATATCTAAAGGAAGTTGGGTTCAAATCTTGGGTCAAGGCATGATCCTAGGAGAGGAATCCTCAACTTATCCCAAAGATATATCAAGTGGTTAGGCCTCTCTAAACCTATATAAGGAGCTCTCCTCATGGTAGAAGACATGGATATTGAGAATTACATCAACCTTATGATCTCATGAGTGAGATGTCATCAAAGCAATCAACGTAGATTACTTGAGAAAAAGGGTTGGACAAGGAGAACTGGAAGAAGTTGCTACACCTTCATTTAATGTATTGTAAGTACTTTTACTTGTTCTCATTAATGATAAATGATTGGCATGTTTCTTTCAAACTTATGCTTGTTCCATATGAGTTTGTTTGCAGTAGATGGATCTATATTTGAGTTAAGGTCAGTAGAGTAGGAAGTCCATTGTATTTTTGTTTGTTCTACAGGACCTATTAGGCAGCTCAGGATCGAAGCTCAACCTAGACTTTGAAAGGACAAATGTCGTTGATAAGGTACATATATTTATTCTTCTCCTTCGTATGTTAGCTTGATTAAATCTAAAAGGATGTCAGTGTCCATGTTAAGAACTTTTCTATCTTGGCCTTAAGAGTCTAGACACCAAGAGGGAATCCACTTGTCCACAGGGGGATTCACGTACAACACCTTCGTTACAAGTCTTTTTTTAAGAAATACATCACAGGCTATTTGTATTATATAGTGCAAACATGTTGATTTCCACAGGCTGCTCTAAACCTAGCCTGCAGGGTTTCCACAAGATGCTATATAGATAGGGTGCGACGATGTTCTAAAACTGAGAAAAAGGATGAATTTCACAAAATTTCTAGAAGGAATCTTCTAGAATATGAGGTGGCATCTGTGTGGTTGAGATCCTACCTACCTCTCTGATTTGGTGGGATCATCTTGATCTTCTTAACCATCTCTCTTTCTCCTATATAATGATGGATTTCTCATGGAAAAGGTTAAGAATTAAGTAAGCAAGAGTAAGTAAGGAATGATTAAGGTTGAATAGGATGTGAATTGTTTGAAGTAATATACATCAGATGCTTGAAGGATTCATCTCATCTTATCAAGTTATTGCAAATCATCTTCACACAAGCTTGGAGAAAGTGTGTGTATCAAGAGCAAGGACTAGCGAAAGGGAACTTAGCAACATCAAGGTTGTTTGGTTGTATCTTCCACTTTCTGTTAACATAATACAGTGGCATGTTTCTTTCCCATAAAATCATTCTCATTTTGTTACATGATTCCTTGATCACATGTATAAGTCTTCATTGAATATACTATTATTGCTTTCACTTTGGTTGGTTTGTGTTTCATTACAGGATCAATAACACAAGAGAATCAGAGTGAAGCAAGTACAACAAAGACATAAAGAACCGATATTCAAAGGTATGTTACTCATCCTTTTTTTGATGGTAGATTCAATGATTAGAGCTTAGGGAAAGCATCATGTCCTGTCTTGTTTTGTTCTAGATCTAGGTGGATCTAGGGAGATCAGTTTATGTCTGCATTTATTGATATATCCAATAACATAACTTCCCTTTTTTGATGGCATGTTGGCCAAGTATCAGTTTTAATCCTTGATTTTGAGGTGGTTTTGCTAGCCAATCTTTCTTCTGTTTTATCTCCAAAGTTTCGACCCTTCTGGGTATGCAAATTTCTTTTTTGTAGTTCTCTAATATTTCTTCTCTACAATTCGACAAGTATGATCAAAATTGGATTTTCCAAGTGGAATTTACAGTAACTTCCCCACAACTTGTTGATTTTTGTTTTTTCAAGGAGATCTCACTTGTATAATGTTCCCCGCACAAAATAATTGATATACAATTATGAAAATTGTACCATAAATACTACGGATTTTCCGCTATCCAATGCAATTGGTATCACTCAATTTGGATACTCTAGGAAGAATTTATGATTGTTTTACCTGGAACAATTGCTTAAGACTAGTCAGATACCCTATCTTCCATATGGTGTATCTATAAATGTAAGATGACCCAGAAGATGAAATTTTTGTCACAGATACCTTACTCATTTATGAGAATAACCTCCATATTTTAGGGTTTGAAACATTACAGAAAATTTTTTATAGCAGAAATTCTGCAACGACTCAATTGAGGATGATTCAAGAACCCTATCTTACACAGGCTATATCTACGAAAGTATAAGGCCTCAGGCACTTAAATTTTGACCCAGCGTACCTTTATCCTTCTACTATATATCCTCCAAAGGGTTCCTTCTGAAACATCGTAGAAATAAATTATAGCGAAAATGCCAAGGTATCTCAGATGTAGCAGCGAAACCCCGAGACCTTGAGATCTAATACCATATGTTAAGAACCAAATATCAATATAGCATAGAAAAACCTCAGAATAAGTCCTCAACACCTTGAAAAAGAGAGAATTTCATATAATAATCCTCTTCTAGGGGGAAACCTCCTTTTACACCACATAAATGTTCAAGTACTGGATGATTGCAAATGAAAATGTCTCCTAGGTATATATAGGAGACTAGGAGGTATAATTATAACTAATGGACCCAAGCTGACATAAATAAAATAACATTACTAATGTAATATTCCCCAATTAAGGGGTAATGTGCTACTATTTAGGGCTTAACATAATTTCAAATGGATGTTGTAGATATAACAGAGCCAAAATTGGAGCAGTGCTTAAATTTTCCTTCAATGTATTGAAGGATTTATGTTTCTTTCCTCCCCATTTAAATAATTGTTTAACACTTTTTAATGAATGTAGAGGAGCTCTTATGTAAGAGAAATTATCAATGAGTTTCCTCCAATATTGTATTGTTCCTAAGAAGCTCCTGACTTCTATGGTAGTAGTTGGCTTGAGCCATTTCAAAATAACTTCTAATTTTGAAGAATACGTCTTTAGCTTACAATTCCCTACAATATGTCCCAAATATACAAGAGAAGTTTTTCCAAATTCACATTTAAACATTTTGATATACAACTTGTTATTTTTCAAGAGTTCAAATAATGTCTCCACATGCTTGATACGATCTTCCCATCTTTGAATAAAGATCAATATATCATCTAAGTAGATGATAACAAAATTATATATGTAGGTCCTGAACACATTGATCATTACTCTCATAAATTTCACAGGTGCATTGCATAAACCAAATGGCATAACTAACTATTTAAATAACCTCTTCTTTGTCTTGAAAGCATATTTCCATATGTCATTTTCTACAATTTTGATGTTATGGTAACCACTTCTCAAGTCCAATTTAGTGAAATACAAAACATTCTTTAATTGATCCAATAAGTCATCGATCCTGGCAAGAGGATAAAAGTTATTTACTGTAATCTTGTTCATGGCTTGGAATTCAATATACATCCTCCATGTGACATCTTTCTTTGGAACTAATACAATAAGAGAACTACATGGAGAGGAACTTGGCATGATTATTCCTTTATAGAGAAACTCATGAACTTTCTTCTTAATATCTTCATTCTTGATCATTGAATACCTATACATTCAAATGTTTGGAAGAGGAGCATCCTACAACAAATATATTTCATGTTCAACGTCCCTCTTAGGAGGAAACCCTGCATCATGGATGATTTTAGGGGCTAAATTTCTCTCATGGACTAATTTTTCAAGGTTTTTTCCAAATCAAGATTCGCTATTCAAAAAATGATTCTCCCAAATTCTATAGAATAAAATTATTTTACCTTAAAAATCGCAAAATTGTATACAAACTATATCAAATCCTTAGAAATTTGAATATTTTTACAAAAATATTGCAAAACATTTTATAGTTGGCATATGAAAGATTAGTATGGTTCGCCAAGGTTTCTACATTTTAAAATAAATTTTCATCCTTAAAATCATCCCTGCCTTGTAGGTTCATGAAATAACTCATCATATTTAGATATGATTTTAACCAATTCATGTTTATGATTTCTAACACAACATAATAAAGAATCTATTATATATTCTTCTTTTTGTTTCACTATCATGAGAGAGAAATATTTACTTGCACTCACAAGTCTCTTCATTTTCCCCATGCTCAATAAAGAGACATTAGTCTCAATATGATGAGCTCTTACAATATACTCAACCTTGTTTTTGAAAAGATGATATGTATTCTCTTCACGATAAAACATGTATTTCATGTCAAATAGATAGGGACTACCCAATACAATGTCTCAAATGTCAAGAGGCACACATCTAATTCAACATTGTCAGAAAACTTAGTTGTAATTGCAAATCTTATCTTACATTTTTTTGTCACCTGCAACTTAGCATCTTCACACACCCAACCTAATGGATATGTAGTTTTATGAGGTTTTGTCTTCAAACAAAACTTATTAACAATTTATTCAGATATTAAATTAACTTGAGATCCACTCTCAAACAAAGTATCTACTTTTGTATGCTTGACTATAACTCTGACATGAAAAATATTTCGTGTTTTCTTTTGATCATCATAAATTTCCATTTTGGTGGATTGAATTGAAGGATTAGAATTTATAGAAGATATACCTTTTCTTATTATTTCCATATCTTATATTCATCTTCGAAATCTTATCCTAGATCCGGTTGAGTTGATGCAACAATCTTTTGCTTCCCCTTATCCTTGAAATTTTCCGGTCGTAATTTTGGATGCAACTTCCAACATTGTGATTCCTCATTTCCTTTTTTCTTATAGTGAGAACATGTAGGTATGTCTTCAACTTGTTTTACTACAACTGACTTTTTACTAGTAGAGACACGTGGGTAGAAAGTTGAAGTAGATGTGGTTTGCATGTAGAACATAGTAAAGTAAATATATAATTTTATACATATGAAATATGTACTTTTATACATACGAAATATGTACTTGTATAAAATATATATTTATATTTATAAATACGAAATTTGTACTTTTATAATGTATGGGGATGAGATTTTATAGAGCATGCACGGAGTCGTCATTGCACACTTAGCCAATTTTTGGATCGTGGGTTCTCGGGGTGGTGGGTTCAAAGTTGGGCCTCTTATATTCTGTGGCCTACAAATAACATAGACAGTTCCATGATATACAAAATTACAGGCGGAGTGTCAGACTATAGAAATTTATCAGAAATTAATAATGTCAGTTATACAATAGAATAGTAATAAGGTATTTTACATAGGTTTGTGGAGAAAAACACCAAAAATTTATCATTGTCGAACTATTTTTATTTAAAACTAAGGCTTTTCTTGGACAAAAAAGATATAGCACTGCTGAATTGGTTTTCTTTGCACACATTTTACAGAGCATGGATGGAGCGGTCATTCCATACTTAGCCAGTTTTTGGATCGCGGGTTCTCGGGGTGTTGATTTCAAAAATGGGCCTCTGTTGTTCTGTGCCCTATACAAATTGACAAGTGGGCTTGCTAACTATGAAAACTTATTATAAAATAAATAATGTCGGTTACATATCTCTGGAAATTACATCAACATTTAAAACATCAATGTCGTTGAAGACCAAAAAAATAGCATACAAGAGGAATTTTGCACCCAACAATTCCGTCATATACATGAGACTCTAATTTATAGAAGATTATAACATTTTACGAAGATTTATAGTAATTTGTATAATGCTATAAAACTTCATACATTTTGTACTGAACAATTACGGAGTTGTGGGTTGGTGGAGTCCTGGATTCACACTTTTCATGTCCAGTGTGTTACATGATATACATTTTGCACCAAAGACTTCCGTCATATACATTTTGCATTGAACAATTTCGGGATATACATGACATAGATCAATTTATAGAATACTATAACATTGTATGGATATTTAAAGTAATTTATATAATGCTATAACATGTCTTAGTTAATTAATAGTATAAGCAATTTTTAAAATTTTATTCAATATTTTTTTTTATAAGTAAGATTGTATAAGAGTCTATCAAATTGAAGGAGTACAGAGAATTTCCATGGTTTCAAGCTATAAATACTGAGCTGCCCTGAGGTAAAACCAACTCAGCCAGCCAAATCATTTCATAACTTAAGTGTAGATTGTCACTGATGCAAAAAGAGTTCAAAATTTTGGTCTGTAAGGGTGGGTGTTAGAACTGTGGAAAGTGTAGATAGCCTAATTATAATAACCATGGACAAATTCATGAAAGGTCGACATGCACATGACAAAACAACAAAAAAAAACAACAGAGATCATCGGTATGGGTTGTACTGAGGTGATGTGGCCATGCAAAAGGCACAAAATGTCGTGTCCCGGGAGGAGGCAACTCCTCCTGGACTCGTGTGCGGTCCACTTGCATAGCGTTCTTCATCTCTTATGGTAGGTTCTCTTCCTTTTGGACCTCCTCCAAGCATGATGGAATCCTCTGGTCCTTGTAGTCTGCGTCTGTGTGGACCAAATTTTTAAGTGGCAACACTGGTGTCAAGGTTACTACTACTTGGGTTGTTGTTGATTGGGCTGCCTCTGGTGCAAGGAGATAAGCACCTAGAAATGCAGAGAGAAACTAGAGGAGTTGAGAGGATTTGTTGTCCAGGGTCTGTAGGTGGAACCGGAGGTCATCCATGTCCCGATGTAGGTTGAATACTAGGATCTACACCAGTGCAACGCCTATTTTTCACTCTCATTATGGGTCAGCATTGGAACTCGCTCGAGATTGGGGTTGTCATCGCGATTTTTGACTGGCTTCCGGACCATCCATCTGAAATTGGGTGTCATGAAGTTGGTCTTGAAGAAACTGGGTGGTCGGAGAGTTGTGAGGGGCCAAAGGGATTGGGTGTGAAACAAATGTCGAATTGGCTAAAGGTCCTGGGTTGTTGTTCAGTGAAGCCCCTGAGAAGTCCAGCTCCTCCATTCTATTGGCAAGGGATGCAGGAAGGGGCGAGAGAGATGTGGGAATTTGAGTTGACTGCGCTAGGGAGGAGGATGAGGTGGCCAAAGAGGAAGAGGATAACAGGGAGGGAGAAGGCTGGGGACATAGGACCAGGCAGGGTTAGTTTGGCTGGCAGGCTAGTCAACCTTTGGACTTCCTTCGTAGCTGGGACATCTCTGGGATAGTGGGAGAGATAAAATAATGTAGGAATAGAGCAGGGCAGGACAAATGTAGAGCAGGGAAAGGATGGGCAAGAAGCAAAGCTCTCAAAAGAAAAATCAGGAAAGAATGAGCCATCTAGACCCGATGGAGCAATTGAAATAGGCCGGGCAACTGGTGAGGTTCCATAAATGGCCACACACACAGAGTAAAGGCATAGCAAGGTTGTCGGTCCATCGAAAGGATGTGAAGGTAGAGTAGGGTGCAATGAGAATAATGGCTCCATGCCTCGAGTGAGCTGAACTTGAACTGATTAGGCAGTTGGGAGTGAGTGGGATGCAGTGGTCACATCGTCGGCACCACGAAGTATTTCTCTTGGCTACTGTGCTCAACGCGTGTACTCTACTAGCACCCCATCCGTGGGAAAGGGAATAAATGCGAAGGAGTACGAACACGTGGGAAGGAAGTTGAAGTACATGATTACATGGGCAAAAACACAGGGACAATAGTGGTAATGTGGGTTACATAGGTTTCTTGACAAAAACCAACAAAAAAAATTAGCATTCCTGTACACAATAGAAATTGAAATTTATGAAATGAAACATTCCTGAATAGCATAATTTATACAAACAAAATATGTAATTGTACAAGGCGGAGTCCTTATTCAATAATTAGTGAGATTTTGGATGGCAGCTTCTCTGAATGTTTCTGTTCTTCTGTGCCCTACAAAAAGCAAGGATAGTTCCGCAATTTAAAAATTGACAATCGAAGTTGTGGACTATTAGAATCCTAAGGGCATGGTGTCCAAAAAATGTAGCATTTCCAAAGTACTATTCTTTAGATATGATTTGCATATGGTCATGGAGAAAATACACAGAAATAGTAGTAATGCACTGGTGCACTGAAATTCAGGCTTTGTTGTTCTGTGGCCTACAAATTGAACCTAGAGTTTCACGACATACAATTTGAAAATTGGAGTTGTGGACTATTTGATATTTAAGGGCGTACATATGTTACAAAGAAGAGCTACTAGATACCAAATATGTAGTTTGATTAAGTAGATATATAGACCATTGTGGTTGTCGAGCTGACAAGCTGAAAATTGTGCTCCCATAGGTTTATGGAAAAAAACATAAAAAGACTACCAATACCGAATTAATTTTCTTTAAAACAAAGGCACGGGAGCTTCATTCTGGGTTATCGGGGTGGTGGGATGAAAATTGGTCTACTTTTGTTCCATTGCCTACAAACATCACTGAGAGTTCCACAAAATACAAATTGAGAAGCGATTTTGCGGACTATTTGAATTTTTGGATCGCGGGTTGCTGGCTGAAAATTGGTTTTTTATTGTTACGTTCCCTACAAATAACACTAAGAGTTCCACGATATACAAATTGACAAGTAGTCTTGTGGACTATTTAAAATTTTGGATCGCAGGTTCTTGTGCTAGGGGGCTGAAAATTGGCCTTTTGTTGTTTTGTGGCCTACAAAAATCAAATATGTAATTTGATGAAGTAGATATATAGAGCATGCACGAAAGCTTCATTGCGGGTTTTCGTAATTGCAGGCTGAAAATTGGACTTTTTTTGTTTCGTGGACTACAAATACCACCAAAAGTTATGTGATATACAAATTGACATGCTGCTTTGAGGACTAGAATTTTTGAATGGCGGGTTCTCGGTCTGGCGGGCTGAAAATTGGGCTTTTGTTGTTCTCTGGCCTACAAATAGTCCATAGAGTTCTGTGATATACAAATTGACAAACAGACTCGTGGACTATTTGAAATTGAAGGCACTCGTGTCAAACAAGTTTAGCATTCCCAAATTAGTTTTCATTTTTACATATGCTGATGGAGCAAAAAAAAAAAATAGTACTGATGTTTGTTACATAGGCTGGTGGAGAAAAATATGAAACAAATATGATTCCCGAATTAGTTTTCTTTAAAAAATTGGCTTCTCGACTTAGGCATTTTTTGGATCATGGGTTCTCGGGCTGAAGACTTGAAAAGTGCGCTTCTATTCTTTTGTGTCCTACAAATAGCACCAGCAGTTCCACGATATACAAATTGAGATTCGGACTTGCAGAGTATTTGAATTTTAAGGAGCTCATGTCCCAAAAATTCAACATTCATGAATTAGTTTTTTTTACATAGGATTTACATACACTGGTGGAAAAGAGCGAAAAAAGTATAGTACCAATGTCTGTTACATAGGGAGGTGGGAAAAAAGATGAAATAAATAGCATTCCCGAATTAGTTTTCTTTAAAACAGGGGCTCCTCGACACAAGAAATTGAAATTTATGAAATTATAGGTTCCTGCAGACCATAAACTATACATAGAAAATACATAATTTTTTAAAGTAGACATTTACTTTTATAGATATGAAATATGTACTTTCATAAAGTATGGGGATGAGATTTTATAGAACAACGACGGAGCCGTCATTCCATGTCCTACAAAGAGCAGGCAGAGATATGTGGTGTACAAATTGAGAAGCGGGCTTCCAGACTCTTTTAATTTTCAGGGCCTTTTTGACAAACATTGTGCATGACATGTTGCAAAGATGTAAGAAATGATAGTCTCTTTACATTTGAGTAGAAAGAAAGTAGTGAACACAATTTTACGACATTTATATAAAATAATAATAAAATGTGTTGCATATTGCTGAAAATTTAAAGAAATATATATATAAGTGAAATCTGATATCTGAAATTTGAGTAAGTGATTTATGTCATAGTCCATTCTGAAAATGAAAAATCTAGGAACACATAAAAGAAGGAGGAAAACTAGCCTTCCTGAATTAGAGCATAGATGGAACCCTCATTCCATACTTAGCTAGTTTTTGGATAGTGGGTTCTTGGGCTGGGGACCTGAAAAGAGGTTTTTTGTTGTTCCATGACCCTCAAATAGCACCAAGAGTTATGTGATGTACAGATTGATAATGGGACCTGCAGACTATTTGAATTTCAAGGGGCTCGTGTCCCAAAAATTTAATATTTGGGAATTACTTTTCTTTACATAGGTTTTACACATGGTGGTGGACAAATTTACAAAAAATATAGTACCAATGTCTGTTACAGAGGTGGTGGACAGGAGGACCAAATAAATATCATTCCCAAATTAGTTTTCTTTAAAACATGGCTCATGGATACAAGAAATTGGAATGTATCAAACTATAGGTTCCTGGAGATCATAAATTGTACATAGCAAAAACGTATTCTTTTAAAGTAGATATTTACTTTTATACATACGAAATATGTACTTTATAAAGAATGTATGGAGCCCTCATTCTATATAGTGTGATGGAGCCCAAATTACATACTTAGGCAATTTTTGGTGTGTGGGTTATCGAGCTGGCGGGCTGAAAATAGGAAAGAATGAAACGTGTTACATATTCCTGGAAATTTAAAGAAACATATATATGTGTGTGAAATATGATATGTCGAGTGAGTGAGTGATTTATGTCATAGTTTATTTTGAAAAAGAAAAAAAGAGAATAGAGATAAAATAAACAAAATGACTTCACATTCAGCAGAGTTGAAGATAAAAAATCTAGGAAGACATAAATATATAAGGAGACAAAAGAATAGTTTTATTTGGAATATATGAAAAAAATAATAGTTTGTTACATATGCCTGGAAATGTAAATGCGTTTGTCATATAGACTAGGATTGGGGCTCCCACGGACCATAACAGAAATATGTACAAGAAATAGGAGTGTGGAAAGAAGTTGGACACGCTAGAATGTAATACCTAAAAAGTAGAAATGGGAAGATGAGCTTTTTCCTATAGATTTCTACTCATAAAAGGAACAATTGGATTGATAAAGAAAGGACTATTACTATACACTTACAAGATGGTATGTATAAGTATTTTTTTTGTTTGGTTGGTCATGCCTTTCCTTGCTAGTTTTTGTGGGCAACCCACTTCAATAACTGGATTGATACACATAGGATTTATGCACTTTCCTGTTGGATTTCATGGCTGATCCACTTCAAGTTATCTTCAATATAGCTTCTCAAGGGGGCGACATTGATGTCATTGCAGATTCGAATATTGAAAACTTCATTTTCTAATTCTCTTAGATCAATTGAAAGTTTACACAGACCTTCATGAATGTCTCCATTCTGTAGCGAATACCCGACTAGCTAGTTGTCCACCTTTTCTTCATGATATTCAACAATTCTGTAAAAAAATTCTAAAGACAAAGCCTTCAAATTATCAATTTTCTCATCAAAAGCTTTCTTGGTTAACATCAGGAAGTTGAGGATTAAGCTGGGGTCCTGGAAGCTATTTATCTTTCCTACTAAGTCATTTTTGGTGAGATTTGTGAATAATGTTTCTTTCTTTGATATTGCTTGCTCACACGATTTCACGATTAGATGCAGGTTCTTCACTTTTTGTTTCCAGCATGCTTCTAATTGAGTGAGCCTTTTTTTGGATGGGAGATCATGTTGTCTTCTTCTCGTCTCTGGCATGTTGTTGACATGAAAGGCGAAAGGGATGACCAAGTGCACATAGAAAGTTTATTCATTCTTTAAATCCGTTTGCAGAAGTAGCAACAATTTGTGTGCCCTTCTCCCTAGGGAATCCATATTCTGCGATGTTTCCTAGGCCTTGGAAATCAATTCTATTCTATTGTTGATATTTTTCTCCACATATCCTCTACAGGATGCGAGGAATCTAAAGGACCTTTTTAGATTTGTTGCAAGGGTGCATGTAGTCGTAGGCATGGCTATTTCCAAGGAACTGCCAAGCAATGTCATAGGAAATAAAGCTTCCTCAAATTCCTTAATCCAGTTCTTTAGTCTGGCATTTTCGGCTTCAATGAATCCAACAGAATCATGATGAGCATCTCTGGTTTCCCTTTGAAGTTCAAAGATTTAGGATGCGTGCATGTTGGCAAGGTCAAGTTCTGAATGATGTTTTCTTTTCTTATTTTTTACATCTCTTTTTTCAATGATTATTTTTTTTTATTCGGTTTCAAAAACAATGCTTTGGAATATGAAGGATTCATCTTCATCAAAAATTTTGATACCAACCATGTCCATTGAGAAGGCATGCTGAATTGTGTGTGTGGGTTGATCAAGGTTGAATATGCTTTCCAGATCAACATCAAGATCCATGTTTTGATGGTAAATTTTGGGCTACTCTACCTCCCCTACAATTCTTTTTTTGTCCTTTTGCATGAGAAACTCTTGAGGAAGATGTTCATTGTATCTCTACAAAACTGTTGTGGAGCTACTGGAAGTAGTTTATCAAAAGGTTGGTTGGCTCCAGACACTGCTTGAAATGAAGAAATGGAGGGGACAATATAACCCCCTGCAAACATTGCTTCAATGCATGCGAATGGAAAATCTCCTCACTAATGAAAATATCTATGCGTGTTGTATGGTGACATGTTAGAAGTAAAGCGTAGTTATTGCAAACTTAGAAGTGCGAAGGTGAGGGTTACGATGAAGAAAATTTAAGGATTAGAGGTTTCGTGAATGAACCAAGCTGGTGGTGTGTGAAAAACATTGCATAGTATTTGAAATTAAGACTGGGAAGTGTTTGGAGGTTTCATGAAGGAAGCAAGTTGGTAGCGTGTGAATGAAATTCCATGGAATTTGAAATTAAAACTAGAATGGGAGAAGAAAATGCTTCACAAAAATTGCATTAATGGCAAAACTTCTCGAGCCTTGTGCACATCAATGACAACTTAGACGATAGTTGCATGATGAATTGTTAGCATTAAATATTTAGAAAGAAGACATACATACATACATACATACATACATACATATATATACATATATATATATATATATATATATATATATATATATATATATATATATATAAACAATGTTTTTTATTATGCACATGTGTGAAGGTAATGGCCATGGGGAAGAGAAAGCAAGGAAGGAATGGCCAAGTCTGAAAGTGCATGGTTCAGGATCACGGGTTCTCGGGTGGGTGGGTTCAAAAGGAGGCCTCTATTGTTCATTGTTCTACAAGTAGCACATAAAATTCCGCAATATACAAATTGAGAAGTGGACTTGCGAGCTGGCCGAGATTTGATAGAACATCTATAGTTTCTGGATCATGGGTTCTCAGGCTGGCGGGGTCAAAACTGATACTCTGTTATTTGGTGCCTTGCCAATATATTATGATAATAAATTGAGAAGTGGATTTGTGAGGTTATCGTCTCAACATTCTACTCCAGGGCTGGTGGGCTCCCACAAATGAGCAATACATATTTTTGGGATGTACATTGGGCCAATTTTCTCCATATAGAAATTGGGTTCTTGGGCTGGTGGGTTCAAAATTTCCTACGCAAAGAAAAGGGCTTCGTTCGAGTCCAACTTCACATTTCATAATTCATGTGCAACACCAAGTCTGTGATTACTAGATCAGTGTGTGTAGAAACGAGGAAAAAGTAAATATGTGCCTTTATAAAGTATGGACATGATATTTTATAGATCGTGCACCAATATCGCATTTCATACTTGCAGGTTCTCGGATGGGAGGGGTCAAAAAATAGACCTCTATTGTTCTGTGTTTTACAAATAGCACATACAGTTCCGCAATATACAAATTGACAAGCAGACTTGTCAGGTGGTTGAGAATTTATAGAGCATGTATAGTTTGTGCATCGCGCGTTGTCGGGTTGACGGTGTTAAAAACGGGCCTCTATTGTTCGATGCCTTACTAATTTCTTATGATGCATATATTCCTTATTCCATACTTAGCCACTTATTTGGATCGCGCAGTTGCGAGCTGCACACTGTGCCTCTAAAGTTCTATGTCCTGCAAATAGCAATTATAGTTGGGCGATATATATATTGAGAAATGGACTTACGGGCTGGTTGTCTCAACATTGCAGTTCTGCTGGATGGTGAACATGCAGTGTAGCAGCTTCTCAATGCAAGAAAAAGAAAAAATAAAAATAAAAATAAAACATACCTGCAAACAAGTTTGACAAATTCAAAGAAAGTAAAGGAAAAATTGTTTACTATGGAACATAGGAAGAAAAAGAATTCACCTTTGCATTGATTCGTGTACATCTCTGGGTAGGATTTCTTTGCGCCTTCTAGTTTTACTTTATGTTTCTATCAACAAAACAACAAAACAAAAGGGATATGAACATAAGCTCAGATGTTAAGAAAAATGAAACTACTATGTACATATACAAAAAAAAAATTAAGATTAATAGAGTCACAAATAGTTTTTTTGAGGATGTACCTTATTTTTTTTTTATTTTTTTTTCACAATGTATATTTTATAATTAGAGTAGAAGATTGTGTGTATGCTCACCAGAATGCTATGTGTAGAAATCAAGGATACAGATATGCTTTGAAACATAGAAATATGAGTTTGCAATAAGTTTGATGTATATGTCATAATTCAAGTGCAATACAAATTGTATCATGATCAGACCAATATGTGTCTAAGACAAACATACTGTATTGAGAAATGGGCACATTGGACAAGACATGGTCAATAAGTACATTTTGCAGATGGGTTGTGTTGTTTAGAACAAAGTGCAGACTATATTTGCACATGTAGTTTTGCAATTCTATTGTTTTGCCAATATTTTGTAGCATGTCAATATTGAAGTCTCCTACAAGTACAATGGATCCATTTAGATGGAAATGGTCCAATGCATTGCAAATAACATTTACTATGTTGGAGAATGTTGGATGGGGAGCAGCGTATAGATTTAGTATTGCAACTTATGTTCCATGGGAAAAAAAATTGGCAAGCACCAGTTCAACATTCTTTTCTTCGATATGTATGTGGTCCAAAATTGGTACATGTTTTTTCACCAGTATCATCACCCCATGTGTAATGTAACTTGATATGCAATTGTGATTTGGGAATTGTTTGTTCTGCATGCATAATGTCGTGTGTGTTTCCTACAAGCACAAAATATCATATTGCATTAAATCATAGTCATTCAGTATATCATCCATGTGTGCATTTAAGTTGTGTGTGTTAAGCAAGAGAATTGATACAGATGAATTTGTTTGTATGAATTGGTAAGAATAATGCAATTGCCATTTTGCAGTGGTCCTGAGTCATTCCATCTCAATATCAACTTTTTGTTTCACTTTGAAGTTATCTTTTGTCAGAGGACTTATTAAATACAAGGAGTCTATGCTTCTGACACGGGATAGTGTTGTGTATACAAGTCCATGTATCAAAATTCTAGCAGGATGAAATGCAACATTATCAAGTGTTAGTCCTTGTGATCTATGGATTGTATGTGCACATGCAAGTTTAATCGGAAACTGTTTGTGAATATTTAGTCGACCTGTCTTTGTTGATGTTGATACTAGCTTTGTTATTCGCAAACTAGGAGTCCAATCATTTGTAGTGTTTGAATTATATAGATAAGACAACTTTCTTGTTCGTCGCTTTCCTATATGCGGTTCATGGAACTTAATCCAAAGGACATCTACTTTTTCTATCTTTGTATAGCCTTTTAGTATTCCATCTGCACCATTCACCAAGCCATCATATGAATCATAGTTACAGGCATATATTTCAACTAGCATTTCTAATTTCATTGCAAGGTGAAAAGGTAAAGTGACTATATGTTCATGACATGAGACATTTCCATGGTTGTTTTCTTCCAAGTCAATCGAATTGATGATGATATCATCGTCAGGCATGAGCGACAACATGTGGCTATTATTATTTGCAACATCCTTATTTCCATAGAATAGGTAAGGGAAAGTTGGATCTATTGGTGTAGGCCATATGCACCTCAAATTGATATAGGTCAAGTCATCATATGTTTGGTTGTTTGTGCGCATTCTATTCAGAATTGCAATGAATGTTTCATCTGTCTGGCACATTGTAGTATGAAACTCAAAGAATTTAATATTGTCTCTCCAGAAGTCATGGGTCACTATTTCCATGATGATGATAGATTGTTCAAATATCAAAGAATCTTGGATGGGTTGTGCCTGGTAAAGATCATCACAGAAGATCATGTCAATGTTTCCAAAGTATTTGGTTTGCACATGTTTTATGCTTCTTGGTCGGATTTCAATGGAATACAAGAACCGACTGCCAATCAAAGATGCTTCATCTATAAAGACAAGTTGGAGTTCCTCGTAAATCTTAGAAAATCTATCCAACATTTCCTTGGTAAGTGGAAGAAATTGTGACTTGTTAAAAGGCATTAAAAATGCAGAGTGGACTGTTGTTCCACCAACATTGTATGCATATTTTCCTGTTTCATAGGATCAGAGCAATTGTTTGAATCATAGATTCGTATAATCATTTGGAAAAATGCTTTAGCTGTGAATGTCTTGCATGTTCCTGCTCCGCCTGTAAGGAACACGTGCACAAGATTGTTCATGTTCAACCATTTTTTAAGGGCAATGTCCTTTACAATTTTTTTTTTCGTGATTCAACAAATGTCTTATTTTGTGGTATTCATTATTTTCAATCAAGAAAGGATGTTTTGTAAATTGAAAACCAAGGTTGATACATTTTTCACTTTCAGTCGTTGGAGGATGAGGAAAATTCGCTTGTAAGTCATAGGACTCAGAAGGCATTCTGCTTATTTTTGGGATTTTGAATGTCTCATCATGATCACCAGGGTTTTCTAGGTCATTAAGTGCAACTTCTAGATCGCCCCATGTTGGATTAACATTGTAGTTAAATCTAGCTTCATTGATATGCACTATAGTCTCAAAGGAAACATACACAACCTCCCATGTAGAGAAGTTATGTATTAATGTCTCTTCGTTTTCATGGAACAGAATGTACAACAATAGTTTTTATCTATAATAGTTTTCATAGTCACAATGTTTATTGTATTTGACAAACCGTATAACAGAGGGTTTTTTTCTTTATGATATGGGTGTACTGTTTTTTTTGTAATGTGATACGAATTATGCTAAGCAGATATGCCTAATAGGAGATGGATGTTGGATGTAATAATGAATAATAGAGTGACATATGACGTCCTCTGAAATGTGAGGTTCTTGTTGCAACAAAACTGGTGGTTTAATCGTAAATGTGCATTTTTCAAGTGGAGATGTGTTTATGAAGACACATTTTCTTGAACTACAAGTGAGGGGCAAAGAAAGGGAAATGTGAATTGCTTGCTGAGAAGACATTTATTGAAGATTAAGCAATGTATTGTCAAGGGTGTGTATCATTTGTATGGCATCAATATGACTTCTTTCATGTTCTTTGCATAATTTTCTGAATGCAAATGTGATAGATTTGTCAATCTTCATCATATACGAGGTGAAGTAGGATGTTGCAGCATATGCATTCAGCATGTACTGTGCATATGTATTTTCTTTCCACATAACCGACATGTCCTTGGAGAAAATATTCTTCCAAATATGGAAGAGTTTTCATTTAAGGAAAAGTGTTGGTTGCCTAAGCATTATTTGTATGGAGTGGATGTACTCATCTTCTAATAGATTTATATTTTTCAAGAAGGCATAAAAGCTCATCATTTCATCGAATTCTCCTTGTTCTATAAATGCAAACAAGGATTTAGATTTCTCAACAACAACATTGTCCTCTAAACTAACTGGCTCTATGATTCTTGTAGCTCTCATTGGCGGAATGGGAAAGTTGTATATGCAATGCGAGTTTTTTCATTTTCTACAAAATATTGTATGGTATTGTCTATGGACTTTTGCAAGGTCTGGTTCCAAATGATTTGTATTGCATGTTATGTACTTATCCACAAATTGTTCAATTTCTAAATTGTTATCAACTCCATAGAATGATGCACCCTCTATCCACAAAAGTGCGTGGTCATGCTCATTTCCCCTATTCTGGAATTCAATCAAAAAAAAGTAGTCCGATATTTTTCCGAAAAACATTTCATCATGGCATATCAATTTTATCAAAGCATTTATTCTATGTCTATAGTATCGATTACATGTCACTGGGTATTTTCTTATGAGGTAGTCAATGTCATTATTTTCCAGTGTATTAGTTTTTTTTTTTACATTTCCTATTACTATGCAGGTCAGAAACGACAGCCACCAATGGATCCTAGCAATGTTCAACACTTGTAAATGTGATGAAAAATGTTGGTGTCCCTAATTGTCGAATCATTGCAAAAAAAAAAATTGTTTTGTTGCAAATAGTCAGGAGAGGTGCAGATGTTCTTGAAATCTATGTATCCAATATCAGATTTCAGAATTTTTTCTAGGTTTACTTTGTACTTCACATCCTTAGCCAACAACTTTCTTCCTTGTAACTGGCCTTTTCTTATTTGGACCCACATGCAGGACAAAACTTGCTCTATTATTATGCGCATTGTTTTGAAAATAAATTTGTTATGTGACAGGAGAAGTAACAACTTGAATGTAGTATCTCTCATCAGACTATTTTATGATAAATGAATCGTTATGTAATATCAGTTCCACATGGATCTTCGTAGAATAGTGTTGGAAAGTTTATTTCCTCAGCGAATTTGTCCTTGAATATTCCAAGTGGACGCTACATCTCACCAGGTGTGATTTCGACAATTTTGTCTTACATGTCACAAATTCACCGTGAATCAGTGAATCCATGGACCAATGTTTTAGCAAGTGTCTCATTCTCCAATTCATCAATTGTATCAAAATCACTAGGATTTTCGAGAGACTCTGCAGTGTTGCCATGTTCTTCTGTGAGAATACTGTTCCAATTGGCATTTATACAAATGTTCTCTTCTTTGTACAAGGCCTTGGAACACAATTCCTTTAATGCTTTCATAACAACATGCACATGCACTTTATGATACACATTTTTGTATTGCAAGCGTCTTTTCAGAGCCACATCGATTGTAATTGTATTGTTAATGAACTGTGGCAATGCCTTTTGCACAACATCTAGCTGAACAGGCACATTAATAATTGATCCTATTAAGCCCATATGGGGTCACTTATAGCCCCAAGGTTTGATTTGAGCAAATGTAATTCACAGAGAGACAAGTCTCTCCTCAAGTTCTGTAAATGCACTTACATCTTCTAGTGGTGTATTACATCTTATTCGGTCAGGGGTTGCAAAATGTGGCAGTTTTCCTTTTTCATGCGATCATTTGCATGGAAGACAAACTTTCTCACTAGAAAATGGTTTATCGTGGGCTATCAACCGAAGGTATTCTGCTTGCAAATCAGGCATGAAATAATTATTGTTTTT
Organism: Picea engelmannii; assembly: GCA_009831015.1. Classification (NCBI taxonomy): domain Eukaryota; kingdom Viridiplantae; phylum Streptophyta; class Pinopsida; order Pinales; family Pinaceae; genus Picea; species Picea engelmannii. The sequence goes on along the minus strand of ML778723.1, from coordinate 38,498 downwards.
TGAAAAAATCAATTGTTCACAAATTGCACATGCAATGGAAGGAGTGTCTTTCATTTGTTTCATGTAGGTCCGTCTTTCATTTTTTTTTCGCAGGGAAGTATGGGTAGAAACTGTTTCCTATTTTTCATGTACACCACGAACTGCCATAGTTGCATGACCATTCTGGGACATGCAATCACACACACAAACTGGCATAGTTTCATGATCATTCTAGGATATGCAATTGCACATGTTTATGTTATGTTCTACAAGAACAAATTTCTTTACATTGTCATATGTGAGTTTCTCTCTAAAAGGAAGTGTAGCAATGTATTTTTTTCGCTTGCACATGACCTTTTTCAAGTTGTGGTAACTTACTCTACATTTCTTGCCCAAGGGCAGAATGACCTGGTGGCAATTAAGATGAATTTCACTCTCACCCAGTTTCTCAAAAACTATTTTACGTTTTTTGTTCAAGGCCTCTATTTTCTTATGAGAAGTCTGACGAATTTGACGAATAATTTTTTTCAAATTGTGATAACTTACTCTACTATTTTTGTTTAAGCCCTCTATGGCCTCATCACAACTGAAATGAATTCTACTCATGTTTTTTTTGCTCAAGCACTGTCTGCCCATATCGCAATCGGGAGGACTCTCATTTTCACTAAAAAACATTCCACACGTATGCAAATTCGATGTCGTTTGGGTAGCATGCACACTCAACCCTGAACTACTGATATCTCCAACCAAAGGTTCATAATGGATATGTGTTGTATCTATTTTCAATGACAGGATGTTAATTGTTCGATCATAATTTGAATCGGTAACCCAAGAATGGACAGTGCCAGCTGGCGAGGCTGACCAAACCTGAATCTTCACCCTGAATACCATAGACAACCATTGCAAATAGAATCTGCAACCCTCCATATTCCCTTATTCATATGGAAGCGCCATGTTCACAAGGTATTCCTACCAACTTCCAACTGTCGACATATTTTCCACGAGATATGGGCAAAGGTGCTGATGCAAGCACCTAAAAGCATGTTCGTTGTCGCCTATAATCGCATTGCAGAAGGATTGTACAATGTAAATATGTAGTGACTGAACATTGAACTTGGCTACTACCAAACAATAAATTGCATTAAACAGACTATCTCCATAGCTAGACACAACATTTGTTGCCAGCTGTAAACCATAGCAATCTATGCCATCCAAAATCTGTTTCCATTGTGATTGAAGGTCTTTGAAAGTAACAAACAAGTAGATACAAGGACCTTCTATATTGTATATGAACATTTTTTTGTACAACAGTGGTTCATAATGGCCACTGAGGGCGTTGACATCATGGAACAAGATGCAATATGGATTGTTAAATGCATTTTTGTTGAATAATAGATATCTTGTTTTTCTTGTCAATGACCATATGCCAACTAATATATTCAGCCTGTTAGACAGCCAATGAATACAAAATGTATCTCCCCAAAGTCCCCTCTGATGTGCAGGCAGAACTGGAGATGCAGAGAACCACATCTTTGAAAAATACGTAGCCACATCATGCAATCCATGCAACTGCCGAAGAAAATCAGATTCCAGTTTGTATTCATAGGACTGCAAAGCCTCAACATTGCCATTTTTAAAACAAGCCAAGAAATAATTTATCAATCCATTGCACAACTCGGTCAACAAATACCGAAAATGCAATAGAACCTGGAATGTATCGAAAAGGAAATCCCCAACAGTATACGAGAATGCATCCAATCTAAAAAGGCCATTCCTATACAAAACCACGTCAATGTTATCATGTACAATGGACTGTGTATATTTTTCATACGACTCAACATCTATTACCTCTTTCATCTTTTCAATTGTCATTTTGAAGTTATTTTCTAGATTCTTTCAGTTTCTATCAAAACAGAGAAAAGCACAGGCAAAAAATAAAAACTATCAAAATAAAAAAGAAAAGCAAAATAGCACACCAATCTTGGTATGTATCTTTAAACCTTCTTCTTCTCAACTTGAATCCCCCCTATTTCCCATAGCAGATAAGAAGAAAAAATACCGACACTAGAAACTGAACTAAACAAAAGAAAGACCGCAAAAAAATAAAACCATAACTTAACTCAGCAGAAAGAAAACAGGTAGATGCAGTTTTCCGTCCCACAGAGTAGAAGCATACACTGCGTCTACACTCCACCCGATGGTTCCCTCTTCTGATAGCTCCCAACTACTCTTCATAAAGCCCTATGCATTGCAATTTTCAGAAAAAAATATGGACATGACATCCGCCATATGAAGACGCATTGTTTCCAGGAACAAAAACTAAGAGCACAGACAAAAATGGTCTAGAACAAAATATTGAAAATTAGCAAGAATAGGGAAACTTACCCATCAATAGAGGATGAGAAGACCTCAACACCAAAAAAAATGCAAACTGCAACAACAGGTCCAACAACTTGCAAAGTTGAAGAACAACAAACCAGTGAAAAACCACAAAGAGCTCGAATTACAAGTGCAGGACCTCAACTTTGCAAAGTTGAGTCAAACAAGAACTAGAATCATGGAACAAAACAATGAACAAGGATGGAGCACAAGAGGAAGGATGCCGGGCATGAAAAAAATTGCATTGCAAGGCATCTGTACAATAAACATTTAAGACTTGCAGATCTCTTAGGTAAACAGTTAAGACAGTAAGGACCATTGAAGGGTGTAGGATTGTGCAAGCTAAAAGATGTAGTGTGGCAGGACTGTTCTCTCAAAGAACGCAATAATAAAGAAAAAATCAAACATAGCAATATCGTGGAGAATGTATTCCACCTAGCAGAAAATGCTAAGGGAAACATTCGAACTAATGCTAACATTAATCCATGTTCTACGAATGCATAACAAAATTTATGATTCAAAAAAGACCATATACTACCAAATACTTTGGAAATCAAAACATATTTTACATTGGGAATAGCGAAGGGAGCAATAAGACCTCCAATCTGTTGTCCAATCAGATCTTGACAAACATGATACTTTTTATTATATTAAAATCGATATTTTCACTACGCTTGTTCTAACAATAGACAATAAGGAAATATTTCTGGTCAACACACAAGATAATTCCATATCAACGATTTATCGGTCACTATAGTCCCTCTATGCCTACGATAGGGACTAATAAGGTTAATTTAAATAAACCTAAACTACAGTAAACTAAAAAAAAGTAACAATTAAACTAAAGTAACTAATTTATAATTCAAACAGTAAAACTAAATCAAAACGTAATTTAAACTCAAGATAAAGTAAAATAAAATGACAAAAGGTATTGACTCTCGATCAGTATAGAAGTTTTTTTAATATTTTTTTTAATATCTCCATATTTGGAAACGCATGACAATTTGTTGTTCAATCTTTTGACTTTGCAACAGGTTAAAATTTATGGATTTGTTATCTCGATTCTTGCACCAGAACTGAGTTTTGGAATAATTCTTATGGTTATTTTCTTTAGCGACAAAACAATAGCTCGCTCTCATGCAAGGTCTACTCCATGTGTCCATGATCTCAGGTCATTTATCGTGGATGTATACTGTTTTTTTTTCCTAAAACTGTAGCACAAAAATCTACAAACTGCTGTAACAAATCTAGTTTTAGTGCAGCCTGGGATCTGGGAAGAAATATTTCGTGGACCCATTTTTTGGCACTGAAATGTCATGATATCAATGCAATTTGGGTGCATGTAACGATTTCGTTCATCAAAAAGTGACATGGCATTGTATGTTCATATTTGTAGCATTCGTAACACTAATATGAGTTGGTTCCATTTTCACTTTTGACATTATGTGGCGTAATTCTTACCCATCTCACTTCTCATGAATAATCGCGGAGGCTTTTATTTTGGATGAGGTAGCTCTTTTCCTGCCATGTATTATATAGAGCTAGTTGAGACAAAGTAAATGGTGAAAACACTTTTATGATCCACTAAAATCATTTCTCAAAATGTTAAATTATTATCAACTCACCTTTATCAGTTAAAGAGTTAAAGTTTATTCACCCTTGGGTATGAACTTTGAGACCGTACTCTACATAATCATGTGTCCTTGTTGCTGATTTTTCAATGTGTTAGGTTAAGCATGAAGTTTATTCGATTTTATCATTTAACCATAACCATAAATGTTGCAGCAACTATGATCATAGACATTTTCCTAAAGAAGTGTACTTGCCGAAATTTTCAAACTCACAAGAAAGATATGATTCCACAATGGGGAATCTTCCCTTACTTATATTAGACTTGTCCTATCAACAGAAGTGTCTATTGGCTCAACTGGGTCGACCTCTCTAAGTCACATTGTAATTCATTATTATTATTACTATTATTATTATAATTAATATTGATCAGATTAATTATGTTTTACATTTATTATTAGATACACTAAGGTGGGGCCGACCTGTACCCTTTACATAACAATTAGGGTTATAGGTAGGTCTGACTCTTGAACAATATATATAGAAAAATATCAGATACACCCACTAGTGCTCATCCACTAGGGACACATATGGTTCACTACATTACACAGAAGAATGAAATCTTCACACGTTCACCTGTGCTTGTCCACAGGCACGTCCACTCTACAGATCTTTCCCACTACCTCAAACAGGAGAATCATCTGGAGTCTTTTCGTCAACTTTCCTACTTAGAGGAGGCTTGATGTAGGAGCATCGCTCCATGTCAGCAGTGTGCCAGCCAACCAACACATCTAGCACACATTTAATGGAGAAAGGGAGAGGCGCAACCCTCTCAATTTTAAAATTTCAAATTTCAATAAATGTTGTAAGGATTTTAATGCCATACCATGCCTTTGTACAGGTAGTGGTTGAGGTTCCCTTTAATGGTTGCCTGTAGCAAGCCCAGGATGTAGTCAGGACTAGGCATCCATTTATGTAATGTAGCCATAGGAGCTGCTCTGTGATAGTGATAGCTCAGAGACGGTGGTTGAGGATAAGCTCATGGGAGCCCTCATTTTGTAATGAAGAAGTGAGAGAGTGATAGGAGAGACCAGAGCAGAGAGGTCTTGAGAGAGAGTTGAGACTTGTTACAGTCCAGCCTTTGTAAACATTTGTATAGACATACAGATTAATAGAAAAACAGTTTTTCCTGCATACTGTGTGTTTGATGTTTACATGTTTTTATGCATTTCATGTTTTAAATGCATAACTGGTGAAATATTTCATAAGTTTCAAAGTATTCCCATCTTGGAGTTTTTGAGTGCAAGAAGTGCACATAGTTTGTAAGGTGTGCATTGACAGAGGTAAGAAAACCTCAGGAAAGCTCAAGAGGGATAGCATTGAACCTTCATCAGTAGAGGTGCATGGAGTGGACAGGGAGGAACTTTGTCTCGAGTTTAGGGAAGACAAAAATACTAAAGGTTTTGTAGAGCTCTACCAAGAGGGCATCGAGCGAGTGCATAGAGTACACTAGGGAACTCTATTTTGAGTTCCGAGAAAAGAGAAGTGTCGAAGAGAAGACACTCACAGGATTGTTGAATACTCTGTAGGCTTTGCAAGGTGTGCATCAAGAAGGAGAATGCTAGGTGGGCATAAGGAGTTTTATTTTCAAGAAAACTTCCCGAATCTGGGTTATTCGAGATCCCTGAATGCAAAGTGTGCACATGAGTAAATATTTGAGAGCACGAAGCTCAGGAGGGACAGTGTTTCTATAATGTAGATGAGACCTAAAGGAACAGGGCTCGCAAGAGGAAGAGTCGAAGGTAGAGACCTTACAGACTTAGAAATTATTCTAAGTCAAAAAGCCAAGAAAGCTCAGGAGGAAGAACGTTGTCGAGCGTTGGATCGTGGTGGAAAATCTTGCGGACTTTCCGATTTGAGGTAGGAGCATAGGCTTTAGCACTGCGTAGATCCAGGAGGGAAAATCTCGAAGATCTAAACGGATGGTGGAGAGTCCTCAAGGAGAAATGTCGAAACCCCGCAGGTCATTGGAACAGGCGAAGGCACACTGAGTTTAACCTCTAGGAGGTCGTGTAGGAGAGGAGTTGTATGGAAGGTGGAGACACTTCATGGAGAAGTGCCAAAATCCCATGGACTGTTGGATCTTGTAGATCTCTGAGGAGGTTAAGATTGAGTGTCATTTAGCGTTCAAAAGCTCAGGAGGAGTAGCGACCATTGGATGAGAAGAATCAGGAGCCATTGATTTTGTGCTCGAATTTCACTATTTCGGAGTTCGGGGTTTGGAGTGGCAAGTGATTTTGGAGTCGCTGCATCATGAACTCCCAGTTCACAAAATCTCGAAAAAATCTAGACCATCAAATTTGGAGCACAGTGGCCTAAGAGCCGTTGGATCAAGGATACATGCATGGGGTTTAGTCCTTGGGAGGTGCACAGGAAAAAGGATCTGGGTCGTCATATCTAGCACCAAGGGCCAATATCTGTCGGATTTGGAAGGAGGTGCGAGGGGTTTAATCCCTGGGAAGCCACACAAGAGGGTAGAACGGACGACAGAAACTTCGAGGGAGAAGTGTTTATTTTCCATGAGCCGTCAGATCCAGAAAAGGTGTGTGAGGTTTAAATCTCATAATAACAAAAGGAAGAGAACTTGTCAAGTCCCGAAAGCATCAGGACCGTCCATTTTGGAGGATAGGTGGCAGAGATCTGAATGCTACCAGGAGTTTGGACATCGGGAGTTTGAGGAGAAGGAGTCGTGAGACAAGAAGTCCTGACTCATGAAATAGCGAAACGATCGATACCGGTCAAGGTTCAGGGAAAATAACGAAAGGTTGTTATTGTCGATCCAGTGGGATTGTGGTCATCGGTTCAAGAGGAATCTGGACTGTTGATCCCTCAAGGGGGAGATTTCGACATTTCGGGATCCAAGAGTTTGAAGGACCTAGAATCGTTTGCAGCCAGAATCGCAAAATCACGAATTACGAAATCCCTAATAGTGGACCGTGGTCATGGGTAGTGGTCACATGGTTGAGAATTAAGGAAGGACTCAACTATGGAGTTAGGCTCTATTTTGTGTTCTGACATTTTGAAAGACAGAGAACAGGAGGAACTCTTACATCGTGATTCCTCGAATCACAAAAAGCCAGTAGCGCATTGAAGTTAAGAGCGTGGTCACAGAGTGGTGGTCACGTGGACGGAGGATAAGGGATGATCTAGAGCCGTTAAGCCCTTTCTGGCGTTTCGGCGACCAGGATTTGGAGGGACAAGGATTCAACCCCTCCACATGTCGAAATGAAAAAATCGGAGAACCGGTTGGATGTTAGACGTTGGTCACGAAACAATGGTCATATGAGTCAGGAGTGAAGGTAGGAGCCAGTGGGAGCTAGGCTCTATTTTGGGGTTTGGCAATTCGAAGGAAAAGGAGTCTGGGAGAGCTCTCATGCAGAAGTCCTGAAACCTCAAAACATGAAAGGTGTGTTGGTTCAGAACAATGAAGAGCACCGAAAAGGGTGCGTGCGCACAAATTTTCTCAAAGACCTGTGCCAAAGGACAAAGGGACCTGTGGATTTGTTCAAAGGGTTCCAGTAGGAGCCTGAAGAGCCATTTCATCTCAGAAGAAGATTGATCCAGAGACCGGGAGGTCGCAAAACCCTGCTAAGGTAGGGGGACTGCATCAAGTGGTATGAGAGCCTGGAATGAGATTTCTGTGAGCAACATAGGTCATCAAAGGACTAAGATTTTCTTACAGATGGAAAGGAAGAAAATACTCTGATACGCATCAAGTTGTATCAAAGCCAAAATTTTGTCTGCACATCATAGGAAAAACAGAGACAAAAAAGAGAACACTCTAATACACACCATCAAGTGGTATTAGAGCCACTTTCTATCTGTAGACTGTAAGAAGGGGGAGGCAAAGTAGATAAAGAAAATACTCTGATACACACCATCAAGTGGTATCAGAGCCAATAGATTTTTTGTTTGCATATCACAGACAAGAGGTGGACTGTGAAGGGATACAGTCTGATACCATCAAGTGGTATCATAGCCTGTTTATGTTGGTATATTGCAGGCAGAGCGAGGTAGAGTAGATAAAGAAAATACTTTGATACACACCATCAAGTGGTATCAGAGTGGATTTTTGTTTGTAGATTTCAGACAAAAGAGAAAGAGGAGACTGTTACTTTGTTCACAGACAAAGGAGAGATGGTGGGAGAAATTCTGGTAACATCAAGTGCAATCAAAAGCAAAGATTCATCTGTATATAGCAGGTGAAAGAAGAAGGGTGTTAAAGCTCTGTGGTGATTGTTGCAAGGTGTGCAGCAAATGATAGATATCCAGGCAAGATGTAGGAGGACATGGAGATGCTCTCAGACATAGAGTCATCCATACGCTTGCTAGAAGGGCAGGTGAAAGATGGAAATGGATATTGAAGGCCATGAGCATGGTGGGAGAGGAGACCACCAACAGATGAGTAAAGAAGAGATTGACAAAGAAATCACTGAGATAAGGATGAGAATGGAGCGGCTGAGATTGAAGATGCCGTAGGAGGAAAATGTACACTGGAGGTACGAATGGCCTCTGAACAGGAAAGCCAAATGGCCTGTTCAAAATTTATTGTCCAGGAAACAACAACAATAGTTGAGGAAGTGGATGAGGTATGTTGAAAGCCTCAGTGACACAGATCTGGATTGCATCTGTGAGCCAGAAGTTGGAGAAACCCTCAGTGATGAGCAAGAGAGATGAGTTTCAGGTCTCATAAACTGTGAAGAGGGCAGAGATGAATTTTCCAATTGCCCAGTGGGCAATGAAATGAGATCATTGGAGGATCTCATAGACTGTCAAGAGGACAACAGTGGAAATTCATATTGCTAGGAGGGCAATGGTATGAGATTAGTTGAAGATCTCATAAACTGCCAAGTGGGCAGAAGTGAACTTTCGAGTTTTCAGGTGGGCAATGGGAAGAGATCAGTAGAAAGTCTCACATACTACCAAGGGGGCAGCGGTGAAAGTTCATATTGCCAAGTGGGTAATGAGATGGTATCATTGGATCTCATAGATTGCCAAGTGGGCAGCAGAAAATTCCCAAATTGCCAGGTGGGCAGGGGAAAAGAAGTGAGACTGTTTGAAAGTCTCAAGGACTTAAGAGTGAGTTCAGGTCAGCAAGGAGTGTTGATAAGTGAAGATTCATGTGGTTTTGCAGACCATGTGAATGAAGATGATGACAAGTTAAAAACTTTCACCATCCAGAAGGAGGATCAAAAGTGCATTTTGATGATTGGGGAATTCAGATATTCCTACCAGATAGCCCAATTGAGACAAGAGCATGTGTTGCGGATGTAGTAAAAGAAGGAGGACAACCAACAGAGACTATCAAAGATGTGGAAGAAGTGGAGAAGACACTGATGTTTTCCCAAGGAGAAGAAGAAGAGCATTCAACCGAGTTGCTCAAAATTTTCAGCCAAGAAGATGAAACAAAAATGAATGTAGCACTGGAGTCTGCAATAGAAGAGAAAGAAGATAGCATGGATTTTGTTGATCTATATGAAGAATTGGAAGCCCTAAGAAGAGGGTGATGGTGCAAAGTTTGCACATCCGATAAGCTAAGCTGGAAGAAGTTGGAAGTATTCCAGTGGGAGAAATGGTAGTAGTTGAATTGCCACAGAAATAAGTTGAGAAACAGTTCAGTGAGGAGACTGCAGAGCTGGATTCTGCAGTAGAGTGGCCACTTAGTGCCACAAAGAGAGGCAAATATAGAAGGGGAGATCGAGAAGATCTTCCCATTGAGAAGATAGAAGTGCGGCAGAGAAGACTGCATACAAAGAGCTAGCCACTGGAGCAACTGGACTAGGTAATTGAATAAATCAGAAGGTTGATGTTGAGTTCAACAACAGAGACTACCAACAATGAGAAGATGAGCAGAAGGGAGCCTGGAAGACCAGTAGAGTAGCAACAACCACAACAACGAAGCACAGGAGCAGATGGACAGCTCCAAGGGAAATTTTGGGATCCAGGTGGATTTCGACACTGGAGAAGAGGAGCTCATGATCAGGAGATCATGATTTTTCCAGCTGAGGAGTATGATGCAGGAGCATCGCTCCATGTCAATAGTGTGCCATCCAACCAACACATCCAACACACATTTAATGGAGAAAGGGAGAGGTGCAGCCCTCTCAATTTTGAAATTTAAAATTTCAATAAATGTTGTAAGGATTTTAATGCCAGACCACGCCTTTGTATAGGTAGTGATTGAGGTTCCCTTTAATGCTTTCTTGCAGTAAGCCCAGGATGTAGTCAGGACTGGGCATCCATTTATGTAATGTAGACATAGGATCTACTCTGTGATAGCGATAGCTCAGAGATGGTGGTTGAGGATAAGCTCATGGGATCCCTCATTTTGTAATGAAGAAGTGAGAGAGTGATAGGAGAGACTAGAGCAGAGAGGTCTCAAGAGAGAGATGAGACTTGTTACAGTCCAACCTTTGTAAACATTTGTATAGACATACAGATTAATAGAAAAGCAGTTTTTCCTGCAAACTGTGTTTGATGTTTACATGTTTTTATGAATTTCATGTTTTAAATGCATAACTAGTGAAGTATTTTATAAGTTTTAATTTCTTCCCATATTAGAGTTTCTGAGTGCAAGGAGTACACATAGTCTGCAAGGTGTGCATTGACAGAGGTCAGACAACCTCAGGAAATCTCGAGAGGGATAGTGTTGAACCTTCATCAACAGAGGTGCAAGGAGTGCACATGAAGGAACTCTGTCTCTAGTTCAGGGAAGACAGAAACACTGAAGGTTATGTAGATCTCTGCCAAGAGGGCATTGAGCGAGTGCATAGAGTGCACTAGGGAACTCTATTTCAAGTTCTGAGAAAAGAGAAGTTTTGAAGAGAAGAAAATCACAGGGTTGTTGAATACTTTGTAGGCTCTGCAAGGTGTGCATTGAACAGGAGAACATCAGGTGGGCGTAAGGAGTTTTCTTTTCAAGAAAACTTTTCGAATCTGAGTTATTCAAGATCCTCGAATGCAAAGTGTGCGCAGGAGTAAATCTCTGAGAGGACACATCTCAGGAGGGTTCGTTTCTATAATGTAGATGAGACACAAAGGAACCGGGCTCGCAAGAGGAAGAGTCGAAGGTCGAGACCTTCGAGACTTAGAAAATATTCTAAGTCAAAAAGCCAAGAAAGCTCAGGAGGAAGAATGTCGTCGAGCGTTGGATTGCGGTGGAAAATCCCATGGACCATTTGATTTGAGTTAGGAGCTCAGGCTTTAGAACTGGGTAGATCTAGGAGGGGAAATCTCGAAGATCTGAATAGACGGTGGATAGTCCTCGAGGAGAAACTCCGAAACCCCACAAGTCGTTGGATCAGGCGAATGCACACAGAGTTTAACCTCTGGGAGGTCATGTAGGAGAGGAGTTATATGGACAGTGGAGACACTTCATGGAGAAGTTATGAAATTCCTTGGACTGTTGAATCTCATAGATCTACGAGGAGGTTAAGACTAAGCGTCTTTTAGCGTTCAGAAGCTGAGGAGGAGTAGTGATCGTTGGATGAGAAGCATCAGGAGTCGTTGATCACACACTCGAATTTCACTATTTTGGAGTTCGGGGTTTGGAGTGGCAAGTGATTTTAGAGTCACTGCATCGTGAACTCCCGGTTCATGAAATCCCAAAAGAATCTAGACCGTCAGATCTGGAGAGCAGTGGCCTGAGAGCCAATGGCTCAAGGATACATGCACAGGGTTTAGTCCCTAGGAGGTGCATAGGAAAAAGGATCTAGGCCGTCAGATCTATCACCAAGGACTGATAGCCTTCAGATCTGGAAGGAGGTGTGAGGGGTTTGATCCCTGGGAAGCCGCATAAGAGGGTAGAATGAATGGCATAAACTTTGAGGGAGAAGTGTCGATTTTCCGTGAGCCATCGGATCTAGAAAAGGTGCATGAGGTTTAAACCTTGTAACAACAGAAGGAAAAGGACTTGTCAAGTCCCGAAAGCATCAAGACTGTCCATTTTGGAGGACATGTGGCAGAGATCTGGAACTTACCAGGAGTTTGGACACCGGGAGTTCAAGGAGAAGGAGTCGTGAGACAAGAAGTCCCAACTCACGAAATTGCGAAATGATCGAGACTGGTCAAGGTTAGGGGAAAATATAGAAAGGTTGTGGGTCGTTGATCTAGTGGGATCATATTTATCAGTTCAAGAGGAATTTGGACCATTGATCTCTCAAGGAGGAGATTTCGGCATTTCGGGATCTGGGAGTTCGAAGGACCTAGAATCGTTTGCAGCCAAAATCGTGAAATCGTGAATTATGAAATCCCGAAAAGTAGACATTGGTCACGGGTAGTGGTCGCATGGTCGAGCATTAAGGGAGGATCCAACTATGGAGTTAGGCCCTATTTCAAGTTTCAGCATTTTGAAATACAGAGAATGGGAGGAACACTTGCATCGTGATTCCCCAAATTGCGAAAAATTGGTAGCGCATTGACGTTAAGCACGTGGTCACAAAGTGGTGGTCACGTGGACGGAGACTTAGGGAGGATCCAGAGATGTTAATCCATTTTTGGCATTTTGGCGACCAGGAGTTGGAGGGACAAGGAGTCAAGCCCTCCACATCACGAAATGCGAAAATCAGAGAACCGGTTGGATTTTAGCCATTGGTCACGGAATAGTGGTCATATGAGTCAGGAGTGAAGGTAGGACCTAGTGGGAGCTAGGCTCTATTTCGGGGTTCATCAATTCAAAGGACAAGGAGTCTAGGAGAGCTTGTATGCAAGAGTCCCGAAACCCCAAAATGCGAAAGGTGTGTTGGTTTAGAACAGTGAAGAGCGTTGAAAAGGGGGAGCACGCGCAAAGTTTCTCATAGACCTGTGCCAGAGGATAAAGGGACCTATGGATTCATTCAAAGGGTTCCAACAGGAGCTCAAAGAGCCATTTCAGCTAAGAAGAATATCGATCCTAAGATCGGGAGGTCGGAGAACCCTGCTGAGCTAGGGGGAATGCATCAAGGCTAATACATCATTTTCATTTATGTTCACATGACGATCCACCCAAAACTTTTGGATTTCACACATTCACCTTATGCTTAGCCACATGCATGTCTTAATTAAATAGATTGCCTTTCCCATTGGATAATCATCTGGATTTCTTCTCAACTCTCTGAATGGAGAAGGTCATCTCTACGTTCCTAGCTCTGTCTCAGGTAGGAACCACGTACCATTCTTAGGGGATTTCTCTTAGGTTTGTAAGTTGAGAGAAAGACTCACATAGCTGCAATGATCAACATCTCATAGGTTTGCAAGCTTGAGAATCTCTCACATAGATGCAATCATCAACACTTGTCTCAGTCCATCCACCCATTAAATAGGGTAAGGGCCCTTAACCTCCATTTGAAACTTGGGGTTGGCATTAAATGTTTGGTTTGGAAAGTTCCCAACAAACCTGCACTCGTAGTTTTTATAGAAATATTTGCCTCAACATATGAAATCTTTCATAGAGGGTCCTTTTCCATTTCCCTATGGATACTTTTCATCCCTTTTTTATAAATTCTAGAGCTAAAAATACATTTTTTCCACATATACACACCTTTCCTACTATACAACATGCATATACACAAGTTGTACCACTACATCCCACGTACATCAGGATTTGTGCCCAAAAATGAAAAATGGTATTGGGTTTCCATGTCATCTTGGCCTTCCATATAATGGAAATGTTCCTACACGGCCATTCAGTTCCATTTGAAGTCTATAAATGGGCCAATTTCGAGCTATGGAAAAGAGGAGAAATAATTGAACTTTGAGAACAAAGTTACTCTAGAGAAATTATTCACTTCATATTGAGTCTACATCCCTTTGTCCTTTAAGTCTAAACACAGTGTTAATCCCCCAAGCTCTTCCCTTATTGATTGAGAACTTCTTTGTCTCTCTTCAATGAGCTTTCCTTTGGTGGAGGATTGAAGTGGTGGAGGCCCAACTAGAAGGAACTTAGTTTCTCAGTTCTAAGCCATGCCGACACAGAAGTCTATAACTTTTTCACTTCTGTTGATCATATATTAATATAAATACTCTTTTCCCGTCAAATTGATATCTTGCAAATATTTGAATTATTATTCCAGGATCATATTTGTTATGTATATTAATGGATTATGCTATTGAATGTGCTAACATCATATATTATCACCATATGCTTGTTTTTCTTGGTTGTTGAGGACTAGTTGCAGGTATATTGCTTTGGGTCAAGTGGAATTCATTGAATGTATGGACGAGGTAGGCCTTTTATCTTGTCTTGCTATCATATTTGTTTATATATCATACTTGAGAATAGAGTTGATTTATGAAGTCATTTCCGTCTGTTGTGGTTTTCCCTATCCATAGAGAGATTTTCCTCGTAACACAATTGGCGACCATACTGGGGATTGAATCTTCTTTCTTAGCATTTGGAGTGTTTTTCTCCTTAAATTTCTCTCGTTCATATTGTGTTTATTGTCATATCATGTCTTGACAAACTCTGTTCACTTTGGGTCTAAGTATTTCATCCTTCTCCTTTTCCTAGTTTTGTTTTTGAAACATATACATGGGTTTTTTCTTGACAGTTGCATATATATGTGTGATGTCCTTCTGCAAGCTATGTGCATACGTAGTGTTTCCTTGAACAATCATGTACATCAACCTCATTTGCTTGTTTGCTGGGTTTGGTGGTTGTTGGGTAGGTTTTTATGATTGTTGAGTCTTCTTGGGTGTCTGTAGTGACTGTTAAGTGTCTGTGGGATGACAAGAAACCTGTCTTTGGTTGAATTTTTGGGCGAAGTCTTTCTAATAATCTTCTCTTTTTGACTGTCCTTGTACATTGGGATGAGTTTTTTTGTCCTTGGTATCCTACTTGAGTTGTCTCTTTCTATACATAATAGAGTCTTTATATATCAAGTTGTTGTTCAGTCCATGCATTTTCATTTTTCTTATATTGAAAATACAAAAATTATAGGCATTTTGCATTGATTGGAATTTTGATCTTTTGAGTCTTTGTCGTTTATCTTAGTGCATGCAAAGAAATATTGCATTTTTATTTCATAATTGCAGAGTTGAAATTGAAAATTGCATTGTTTTAAGGAGCATATCATTCATTAAAATTTGAAGTTAGGACTTTTCATTGTATTCATATTTACTTTACTTTCTGAGTCATAACATCATGAGTTTCACTACCATACCTTTTTTAGTAAGCACGGCCATTAAAATTAACACTGTAATTTAAAATTGGTTAGTAACGATTTTATTTTCTAGGGTGCACAAACTAGCTTAGGATTTAGTGCCTTGGAATAGGATTTTGTGAGTAAAATTCTCCAAGGCTATTAAATCAACATATGTGTTTGACTAAAGGAGTGGATAAATCCATTGTATAATTGGTAATATCAGGAGGCTCTTCGTACACCGGAGTTAATCACGAGGTTGCACAAGGTTGGTTGAAGGGATATCCCCCCGATACTTTCTTATTATCAAAGATATTTCTGGGGATCTATTCGTATCTGAGGATCTTTCTACCCTTCCCATACGGTGGACCTAACTTACAAATTATCTCATGTGCATTGGTTATACATTGGTTTCTTAGTTGCTTGACTTAGGTGCCATATAAGTTACTTATAGGGGTTATTTTCTAGGTACCCTAGGTCAGATAAGGGTCGGACAACACATAACCTTTATAAAGGATTACCTTTTCGGGGGGCTTTGACTGACTAGTTGTTAAGCCCGCGAGGGCCCTTATAACTGATTTTGTTACCTCCAATCTTTAGCAGGGAGTCTCAAGCCCCTATTGGGCGAGACATACCTTCTTTAGGGAGGTCGGCCCCTTTCATCCACTTCACCCTATTTGTGTGCTTATTGGTCATTTGATTATTTTTGGTGTGCTCTTTGATTACTAGTTGGCATTTGGATTTATTTTTGTATCTTCAAGTCATCGTGGAGTCAGACTAGCATCCCTGCTGGTCCCATTGGTTGTTATAGTTACCACCAGATTTCGAGTATTTTCCTTCTAAAAGGCATAGAGTTATTAGACGTGGTACACACACCTCCACTTTTCTGACTTTTGACTCTACGAGGATGAGTACTGAAATGAGTCATTAGAGTACTTGGAGCCCTTCGACTCCCACACCTACTATAGTTAATGGCACCCCTTCGACTCCTGCAACCACAATGTTTGTAGTGTCAGAGGAACCTATCATTACTACTTCCCATCCTACAATGAATTCTCAATCTATTTCCTTGAACCCATTTGGGTCTCTTGGTCACTCACTAGGCTATAATGTTCAGTCCATCCCTATTTCCTGTAGTCCCTTTTCCTATGGTATTCTGAATTTTACTTCACAGTTTTCAAACTCCATCCCAGCTGCTAGCCCTAATGCTAGAATTGGACTTGGGGGAACAACCTCTCCTTATAATCCATTTCCATTTGGTGGTTCTCAAATACCTCAAATGATTCCTAATATGGGAGGCATTCCCTCTTTTAACTCTAGGTCTAATCCTCTTTCTTCTAGGTGGAGAAACCAACCTGGTGGAAACGCTTCTGCTCAAGTTTCATCATATACCCTCACCTCCTCAATGTCAATTCTGAACAACACGTTTGGCATGACGAATCCACCTCTATCCTCTGGATTCACACTCGGAGGAGGTCAGTTTCATGCCTTGGGAAACCCCTAACCTGGAGCCACTCTGGCTGGGGGGGAATTTTATAACCCCCATCAGAACACTCCTACTGGAATGGTGACCATCCAACCCCTTATGAATCATCTTGGAGGAGGGTCTTACAATCCCGGATAGGGCCATGGTGCTTACCAGAACCATGGATGGGCTGCAGTTCCTCAAACACAATCTTTCCAGGGAGATTAGGGCCAGATGCCGCAACCCCTTCTCCCTTTTCTTTCCATGCTTAATGTTCTAGACTTGTCTAAGTTGATGAACAACCATGTGTGTCATGATCCTACATGCCCCCCCATCCCCACCAAGCTTCCTTCGAACATTCTAAAATTCGAAGGTAAGAATGGCGAGGATCTTGGTGATCACGCTACCACCTTTCACCTATGGTGCTCTTCAAATTCCCTTAATGATGATTCAATTCAGTTAATATTATTTGAATGCATCATCACTGGGGTTATTGTGAAATGGTATATCAAGCTACCTAGGCGGGCATATGGGACCTTTAGTCAGATGGTGTTAATCTTCCTTAACCACTTCCAATTGTTGGTTCATTATGATGTTGTCCTATACCTTCTATTGAATTTATGCTAGGACACAACCACTCATATATCGGATCATATTCAGGAGTGGCGTAGATGGAAGAGGTTTATTAAGTCCTCCATATCCCCTTACTTTCTTTTAGAATGGTTCCTTAAGTCTTTGCAGCCTCCTACCTCGAAGGATGTTGCTACATCCTGGGTTACAACTAAGGAAGAAGCAATCTTCAAAGCCCAACAATTAGATATTATATACTCTCAATCTAGAATTTTATACCAAATTCTTTCGGATGCACCGAGGTCAACCTATGACCCTAAAAAAAATCCCAGACCTCATGCTAATGGCATTGTAGGCTCCGCCAATGTAAAATCTATAGACTTGGTGACAAGCCATTTGAAAGAGTTGTCTCTAAACCAGTCTGTAGGAGGGTCATCTTTATCTGTGTCTTCTAGCCCCAGTCAATTGACGGATGTACATTTTGTGCAATTGTTGACCAACCCAAATGGTAATGAAAAACTAGGTGAGAATAAGAAGAAAGGATGTAATGATAATCGTAAGGCTGGGAAAAATAATAATAAACCCAAGGACACTGGTAATAATGAGAAGACGAATAATGATGTTGGAGAGGGAAAGGAAGAAAGGCGTAAGGTGAAATTTCCCTATTATATTTGTACGGACAATCACCTTACTCATTTATGGCCAAAATGTGCAGAAGTTGTGAGGCTCTTATCTCTATCGCCCACCATGCTGATGAATCCTTTCCCACATAACCAACACATGGCCTCGAGCTCCTCAAATGTTGGAAATACGGCTGGGAGGAGTCAAAACCTGTCGTCACAAGACGATGACCGTTTGTATATCAATATGGTCAATTCTCAGGTTAATGTAGCCACCTGATCTCGCGATTATAGTTCTTCACATGCTATACCTAGTCTAGAATCTCCTCCTCCTCCTTCAGACATGAATTTACAGATTAGAAAACCAAATCCACCACCTCATATTTCAAAAGGAGTATTCAAGTGCTCTACCCACAATCCAAATTCTAGAGCCACCAAGAATTACTCTATTGTTGAGGATCTGGGTCAAACCCCTGTGCGATCTCAGCTCTGAAGGTACTCCAGACGTGCCCTTCATAGAGGAATGCCTTGTTATCTACATTATTATCTCTAGACACCAGTAGCTCGAAATTTATTAGGTTTGATGTCGTGGATGTGAAGCCTCTCTTGCCTTACCATGTGGCATTCCAAATCCATGTGGGGTACTCAAAGTATACCATCAAATGTGCGGTTGTTGACGAAGGAGCTGCTACATGTGTGATGTCCCTAATATTTTGGAAAGCTCTCGACTCTCTGACTCTTTCTCAATCACCTACAGTGTTGACTATTTTTTACGGTCATTTCTCCCACCCTCACAATATTATTACTACCTTTCTGGTCCAGTTAGGTGGGAAGATGGTAGAGGTATTTTATGTGCTTGTTGATTATAACTTGTTACTAGGACGCAATTGTACTTATGCTATGACTATTATCGTATCGTCTCTCTTCCTCACTCTTTGTTTTCCACTCGATGGGAAGATCATGACGATAGACCAATTATCCTTTGTGAATGTTATCCCCAATGCATATGTTGGACCATCGATCCCCGTGGTCAAAAATTCTCTGTCGACAACTGAGAATATCATTGTCGGGATGTATTCATCCTGTATGGGTACCTTCGACTTCATGGCACCAATTCACCATGTTTACGCCATGTCCAATAGACTCATGTTGTCATAGAGGTCTGTTCCTTTCTGCACTTCCTATTTTAACGATCCTTGGATCCTACCTTCCTCGAATTCATCTTTTGAAGGTCAGTCACATGCTGGAATGGCCATGCCACTATCAACAATGGATATTGCATATCAAGTTGTTCTTGACTCTTCATCCGATCCCGGTCCTATTACCTCGTCGACAAACGAGGAGGATCCTATTCTTAAGCCCATGTGGGCCACTTCGTTGTCTTGTTCACATGACTAACTTGATGAGACTTTTCCCTCAAACGAAACCATCATTGAAGCCATGAATGGTCCTGATAAACCTTGGGATGATATGCATCATCTCTCCTATTTTCTCGTAGAGCTTGCTAGAATCAATCAAGATGACTTTTGATCTACTTTGAGCGAGATAGTAAGCCAGGCTATAGTTCCACTTGATACACACAAAATTTATGCCGAAGGAAACATGGCGAGTATCTATCCTAGCATCACAATCGATATGCCTCATACCTCTAGCAAGATTGAAAACGTACATATCGGTGCAGATTGTTCACCAGATAAATCATGATCTACACCAATCTCTTCAAGGAATTATGAGATGTATTTGCTTGGTCATATGAAGAGATGCCAGGAATCAACCTTTGTATTGTCGAGCATTAGATTAGAACTTATCTGGATGCTAAGTCTATTGGAAAACGTCTTAGATTTGTCAATCCCAGAAGGCCCCTGCTATTAAGGCAGAGGTAGAGAAACTATTTAATGTTGGCTTTATCTACACAATTCCTTTGAATGAATGGGTATCCAATCTCGTTCCTATGAACAAGAAGCAAGGAATCATCCATGCATGTATGGAATTTCTTGACCTGAACAAAGCCATTCCTAACGACAACTTCCTGACACCTTTCATCGATCATATTCTTGACGAGTGTGTGGGAAGCGAAGTGTTTTCTTTCATGGATGAATTTTTAGGGTATAACCAAATTCAAATTAAACCTGAGAATCAACACAAGATTAAATTTATTTGTCCTTGGGGTACTTTCGCATACTGGAAGATGCCTTTCGGCCTAAAAAAAATCGGTGCAACCTTCCAAAATCCTATGACCTTCACATTCCATGATCTTAAGCATATAGTCGAAGCTTACCTTGACGATCTTGTTGCTCACTCTCGTAAGAGAGCGGATCACTCTAAGCACCTTCGACTAGTTTTTTAAAGATGTCATTGTTGAGTAAAATATATGAAATGATCTTACTCAAACAGTTTCAGATACCTCTTGGCTAAAGCAATATAGATAGGAATATCACCCTATGTTTATCAAAATTGGTATCCTAATTAACAAGTATTGTTTACAAGTGCTTAGGCTGGTTTTTTTATAAATAAAATATTGGTGAAAAATTCATTATTTATGTAATTTTCTGAACATAATGAATGCCAAAATAAATATAGAGACAGAAGTAAAGACACCAAGTCAATAATCAAAATAGATGAGACATAAAGAAATTGTTTATTTCATTCCAATTCATCAAAATAATCATTCTCTTTACAAAATTTCCTGAGGAAGTTTTGGACGAAATTCAAAATTAGATGTCCCCGATGAAACATACAAAAACACTTCTAATAGAAAGTAAAAAACAAAACTTTAAAAGCTGGATCATCTTTCCACAAATTGTTTCCCACTCAACTCTGCACAATAGCCTTTGTCAGTCATGAAATCTAATTCACAAACATACAAGTCTACATAGACCATCAAAGATAGATCAACACCTATGAAAAACAAGTGTCTGAATGATGTAATTCAGCCCTGAATATTGTTGTCTACAGTAGGACCCTACTATCATAAAAAAATATTAGGCTTCTAATGAATTAAGGAATGAATGAAAACTGAATTATCTTAGAAAAATTCGAAGAGCAAACCTTAGTATGCTTCTCCTTCTATTCTCCCCTTGTTCCTCATTTTCCTTTTTCCTTTAAGAAAATTAGAATTGGTTGAAGTAGTTGAACTCTTTCTTTAGTTAAGTTAACTAAAAATCAACCAAATTTTTAGTTAAGGGGGAAAACTAATAAAATCATAGTAAGAGTTTTAAATAAATAATAACTAGTAGGTGGTACCCCTTGTGGCTCCCTTTATCTCTTTAACAATCATAACACAACTATTTAATCAAAAAAACATCCCTCCTTGTGACTCCCATCATCACTTTCATATTTGGACAATTTATATTAATGATAATTGAATTTGTTTCCAAAAATATATTACCCATATATCCAAAATAGTGTATTGTCCAAAATTTCAAAAGCCAATTGTTCTCAACAATTAAAAAATAAAAATTTAAAATCCATATTTGCTACTCTGGGAGGAAATATTTCCCTTATTGTTGATGTCACCTTTTGATCTTTCTAAATTTTCCTTAAGATGTGTGGAGCCTTTAGGCCTAATCTCACTGATCACATGAGAGCAATTATCTCTCAAATGCATGCGGGAGGACACAGATTTGTCAGAGTCATTTGAGGGTGAGGAAGGGGCTACCCCATAAAAACAAAGAGCCATATAGAGTGAAAACCTCCAAGAAAAACCCATAAGACAACAGATAGACATCACAGTTTCCACCACACAGAACAACCAATAAAATCACAACTTCAACCATCAATTTTTCCATTTGCAACGAATAAAACACACAGTCATTCCAGATAAAACTCCACGCATTTACACATTTTCCAACCTCAAGAAAAAAAATACCAACACATTACTGAGCCAACGTTCATTTCATACACAAAGAGAATTCATGGATGGGCGAAAATAACCATACCTGTAACCAATGGCCTTAAAAATGCGAGCTGGTCAAGTAGTTTCTTCCATGCCTGAATCTCAAAGCTTAACCACAACAAAACCAAATGAAAAATAACCATGCTAGCGTGACGAATAGAGGGATAAGTATGGAGGGAAGTGAATTTATTGCACATCTCTTCCATCCTCCATTTCATTTAATTTTGTAGTACACGACAACCCACCAAACCATACCAATAATCCATTCCATTAATTCCATGCATCAAAACTTGCACACATTGCTTGCCAATTGTACCACCCAATCCATGTTAACCATTGGAAAAACCATACAATTACATATATGAAATGCACCCAATATAGCTCAATACAAATCATATAGCCACTAACATTGCTAGTTATGACTAACATTAATTTATTTAAATTTCATTTGCACATAGTATAGCATAGCACCATATAGTTCACTTTCTTGGATTTCTTTTTATATTGCACATGTTGTTACTAACATGTGTCTTATGCAGGTGTTGACAGGTAATGAATCATGGTGACAATAGCAATTGTAATAATAATAACTACAAATCATTCATCCATGGAATTTAGAGCTTAGAGAAATAGAACCAACACATAAAATGAATTATCCATTTGCCATTATGTTGAAAACAAAACCAACATCTCGTCGTCAATCATATAGAAACCTGTAAGACACATTGAAACAACAACATACAATGTGTAATAAGACTATCTTTGATCCTCCAGTCTACAAGGGGGTCCCACCTACTAGTATTATATATTGTTAGCATAGTTTAAATAATAGGCTTAAGAAATACTTTGCGGGCGAAATGCTCGTTGCAATTTTAATCGTCAACAAACTGGTGACTCCATGGGGAAATTTGTTTCCAACAGATTAGAACTCAGAATGTATGGTTTTTCAAACCAAGAATAGTGGATCAAGAAGGTATAAACAAAATGATTATGCAACAGGGGGAAGTGAGTGGATTTAATGGAAAAATGATCGGGAATTTAGGAATAACTCATGAAAAATGTTAAGTATGAGGAAGTTTATCCCTGTATGCATAATCATTCAACCAAAATTTTCTCTTTACTTCAAGGAGAAAAAATTACGGACTTTCTCTTTTAATTCTCAAATGGATGAAGAAATGGTAACCAGAAGCGGGAGATAACCAATTCTTTGATAAGCCAACAGTGAAAGAAGATAAGAAATTCAATTTAGTTTCAGGGAGAACATCGTAACAATTATGTAAGATTGATTGTTATTGACTAAAAATACCTTGCAGGAGTGTCACTGTGGCATGACTGATCCAACATCTTACCCTTGACCAAAAATAAACTAGAAGATGAAAAGAAATAAAATGCATGACAAAAATGGCATTACAAAATTTAAAATAGTAGAAAATAAAATGACAGAATTTTAAAAGCAGTAGGATGCTATTAAAATGAAAGAAAAATTTAAACTACCATAAAAGAAGAAATGAAAAACAATGGTGAAAATGAAAGAAAAAATAGACTACTGATATACAAAAAATCCAAACAGCGTTAAAACTTTTCAAGTTGGTTCCACGTAGTGTTTTAAGTGAGAACCGTTAGTGTTGTAGGAAAACAATCTCTCCTGTAAATCTTTTAGAATATAAGAGTTAGTACCCAGGACAAAAGCAATCTTGAAGGGACCCAACTATAAATTTTGAAACTTTGAGAAAATTGATAGACCTTTAAAGTACACGGTTAGATCATCAAGATAAACATGAATAATATTGTCGGTCAAATCATGCAAAATTATTTGCACAAGTCTTTTAATAGTGGTACTTGCATCAGATAAGCCATAAGAAATACATTCATAAGTCAAGGTACCCCAATGACTAATAAAGGTGGTTTTGTATGTATCTTCCCCTTTTATCCTGATTTGATTGTCACCGGAAAAACCATCAAGTAAGTGCATCATTTGTGACCTTGGAGCTTGCTGCAGAATCATTTCCATGTTAGGGTCATGATAGTGATCTTTCATAATAGCTTGATTGAATGCGTGAAAATCAACATAAAATCTGATATGATTAGTTGCTTTCCGAACACAAACCAATTTGGAAATTCATTCAAAATACTTGACTGGAAAGATGATTCCATCCTTCAAGAGTTTTTCCAACTCCTTTTGAATATTTGCGGACTTTGTTTTTTTCTAAATAGTTTTATGCCTTTCTTGGTGGGAATGGCATGTTGTATAAGAGTAGGATCAAAACCACAAAGATCCTCATAAGACCAAGAAAAAACATCTTGAAATTCACCAAGCAACTTGGCAAACTTCATTTTCTCTTCATCAAAACATTGGGAACCTATTTTAACATTCTTTGGAGACTCGGGTGTCCCAATGTTCAAGGAGATGGTTTCACCCAACTTCCCTTTTGACTCCTCTTCTTTTTTTTTCTCTTTATGTCCTACACCACTCGATGAAAAAGAACTCTCTAGAGGAGTCAAGCCCTTAGGAATCTTGTTTCCTCTATGCATATAATCTCCTTGGGATTATAAGGTTCATTTTGAATTAAAGAACAAATTCTCTAATCGCTAGGGAAGACCTGCCAAGATTCTATATTTTCAAGGATATGTATATGATATAGAGATTGAAAAGTACAATCAGGTTTGTGTGGTAGAAGTTGTCAATTAGGAGAGGCTGAAAAAATAGCTAACCAATCAACCATTGAGTTCAATTCCCTCTTAACATGAGTAATGTTGAAAGATAATAGGTTTGAGAAAAGTTCCCAAATAGTTTGGGTGTATCATTTCATCAACTTGTTGCTAGGAGAGTATAACTTATGTACAAGGTTCACAACAAGCTCAGAGTCTCCAAAAATTGAAAGGTGACCACAACCAATATTATAGGTGTTTTCAATGCCTAATAATAAGGCTTTGAATTCAATGATGTTATTTGTGCAAGAAAACTCCAACCTGTAAGAAAAGTTATGAATTTTCCCCATAGGAGAGTACAAGATTATTCCAGCTCCATTACATTCACTAGAGAATGAACCATCAAATTTCATGTACCACATACCATTATCTAAATCAATTTTTTCCAAGGGAATATTATGCTCCTCAAAAAATATGGAATACATCCCTAGGTCCTCTTCTATATAGTTCATATTTGGTTGCGGGAAACTTTCTATGTAAGGTGAAATGCTTCCCTCTCTAAGGAATATAATGTTTTTACCATTCTGAGGAATGGATAAGTGTGTCCCATCAAGTGAGAGGTATCCACCCATCAAATTTTTCCAGTCTCTTCCCAAGATGATTGAGTAATTTCTTGCTGGCATATCAATTACCTGAATACTAAGGGTTGTCCTTATTTCAGGGTGTGTGCACAACACTAAGGTCACATCCATAATATCACCTATGGTCATTTGTTGTAGACTATTATAAGTGATCATGCTTATGACAT
Source organism: Picea engelmannii (assembly GCA_009831015.1). Classification (NCBI taxonomy): domain Eukaryota; kingdom Viridiplantae; phylum Streptophyta; class Pinopsida; order Pinales; family Pinaceae; genus Picea; species Picea engelmannii. The sequence continues at coordinate 13,387 of ML778723.1, read as the reverse complement.
TTTCATTTGTACAAGACAACCCTAACTCCTACATAATAATCTTTGACATCACACTTGGTTCTGAACCGCCATCAATGAGGCAACAATGGGCGATCTTATCCATAATATTTACAGAAATATAAAATGGGGTTTTTTTACAGGGTATCTAAATTTATGTACACCTACTTTATTTATATATGAATCCTCTTCATTTACCTCTTGAGAAAGATTGTCTACAATGAAATATTTTCCTTCCATGAATTATTTTAGATGGCTTTGTTGTTCACAGATGAAAACCATGTCTAGAAGGGTTACATTTGTTTTGATGTTCTCCAAATGATTTAGGATATTATGTTTGGAAGAGGGGAAAGGGGAATTAGTTCCTTGGTTGTCAGGAACCTTATGAGCCTGAGTAGTAGCAGCTAGTGAGGATGAGCTCGGGCTAGAAGAATTGCAAGGAGGATCATATTTTCCTTTAGGAGTGTAGGATTTGTTCCTAGTATTAATGATCATTACATATTTTTGCTCTGCAAAATATAGGACATCGATGGTAGTTTATGGTATTTTACCAAAGATATTATCTCTAAAGATCTTCCTTACCACACATGTGATTTCCTCGTGGTGTTCCTTGCAAAATTTACACCAACTTTGAGGCCTGATAGCTCTGAAAAATGATTTTCAATTGGACTTCTAAAGGGTGGTGTAGAAGAGGACGAAGCTCCAAGGGTGAGAGGGGAGACATTTCCCTTTCACTCATATGCTATCATATGATTATTCATGTCTTGGACTAGTTGTAAGAGGGTGGAAATGTCCACCTTGTTAACTGATTCTCCCTGAGGAATACCTGTTCTTTCAAGTTGTTCTTCATAATCTAAACAAGTATGTAGAGTAGAATCGAGGTTATAAATGGTGTTTTCCTGAAGCCTATGATGATCTGGGGAAGGTAATGCATGAAAGTGTCTTCGTTATGAGGTTTAATGAGTTCATTGATTCGATTGTATAACTTAGTGAAACGCAAGTTGAAGGACTTGATAGTCTCACCATTCTTATAGGCGATGTTATTGTACTCCCATAACTACTCAATAGAGCTTTTACATTGCTCATAGGTGGATTTGAAACAATAAACTATCTCCATAAAAATAGACAAAATCTTAGGAGGAAGGTCAAAGAAACCGGCCACAGCCTTTCCTCCCAAGGAATTGACAAATATGTGCATGCAAGTATCGTTGTCATTGGATCCTATGTTGTGACAAGAATTAGAAAATTCCACTAGGTGTTCATTTGTAGTGACAATGTTATTCCCCAGAAACCGAGGAAGATGCTCTTTGAATTTAGGAAGTGGATGAGTAGTAGGTGCTAGGTTAAGAGAAGAGGAAACATGTCATGGTGTGCTTGTGGCGTCCTCTTCAAAATGAAAAAGCCCATACTCTTTGATGACTTTGGTGGGATTTGTGGTAGATTGGATAGGGATATGGTTTCTATATAAGCTACCAATCACTTACGAAGCTGAAGACTGAGAGGAGGAAGCACTTCTAGTGCCACCAGAGCCACCACTAGATGTCATCTTGTGGATGATAGGTAAGGGAAAAGAAAACAAACTGGATGAGTCAGACAAGGTTCTCCTTAGAGTACTTAGTTGGGTTGATAACACAATGTTCCTTCTTCCTATTTCAACAATAGGGTTAATTTTAGGTGATAAGCCTCTTCTTCTCCTAGAAACACAAGAGTCTAAGGATATGAAAGGAAGGCCAAAGTTGAAGGAATAAGAAGGTTATTGCTGATTTGTAGGTTGTCTATGTCTAGCTTCCCAACATTCTTGGGCACTAATATCTCTTTCAATTGTTTCCCATGAATGATTAAGTTTAGACCAAGTATTAGCAGTGTCTAAAATGGTGTTAAACAAATTCAAAGGAATGTTGGTATGATCTTGAAGACCGAGCTCAATATTGGGATTCCTTGCAAGATGTACAATCACTAAGAAATAGAACAGTCAAAGAATCAATATTGGAAAATTAGATGTATTCGATGATAATCGAGAATAAAAATCAACCATAGAGATATTGAAGATCTCCCCAGTATGGTCACCAAATAAATGTTGAGGAAAAGATATGAAATGATCTTACTCAAAAAATTTCATATCTTGTTTGGATAAAGCAAGATAGACGAGAGTATCAACCTATGTTTATAGCCATCAAAATTGGTATCCTAATTGACAAGTATTGTTTACAAGTGCTTAGGATGTTTTTTTTTAAATAAAATCTTGTTGAAAAATTCATTATTTATGTAATTTTCTAAACATAACAGATTCTGAAATAAATATAGAGATAGAAGTAAAGACACCAAGTCAATAATCAAAATAGATGAGACATAAAGCAATCATATATTTCATTCCAATTCATTAAAATAATCGTTCTCTTTACAAAATTTCTTGAGGAATTTTTGGACCAAAGTCAAACTTAGATGTCCCTGATGAAAGATACAAAAGGACTTCTGACAGAAAGTAAAAAACTAAATCTTAAAAGTTGGATCATCTTGCCACAGATTTATTCCCACTCGACTCTACAAAATAGCCTTTGTCATTCATGAAATCTAATTCACAAACATACAAGTCTACACAGACTATCAAAGATAGATCAACACCTTTAAAAAATAAGTGTCTGAATGATGTAATTCAACCTTGAATCTTGTTTTCTACAATAGGACCCTGCTATCTTAAAAACAAATTAGGCTTCTATTGAATTAAGGAATGAGTGAAAACTAAATTATCTCAACAAAACTCAAAGAGAAAACCTTAGTATGCTTCTCCTTTTATTCTCCCCTTGTTCATCCTTTTCCTTTTGACTTTAAGAAAATTAGAATTGGTTAAAGTAGTTGAAATAATTATTTAGTTAAGTTAACTAAAAATCAACCAACCTTTTAGTTAAGGGGGAAAAGTAATAAAATCATAGTAAGGGTTTTAAATAAATAATAACTAGTAGGTGGGACCCTGTGTGACTCCCTTTAGTTCTTTAACAATCATAACACAACTAGTTGATCAACAAAACATCGCTCCTTATGAATCCCATCATAACTTTCATATTTGGACAATTTATATGAATGATAATTGAATTGTTTTCCAAAAATATATTACCCATATATCCAAAATAGTGTGTTGTCCAAAATTTCAGAAGTCAACTGTTCTCAACAATTAATAAATAAAACTTTAAAATCCATATTTTCCACTCTAGGAGGCAATTTTCCCCTTGTTGTTGTTGTCACCTTTTTATCTCTCTGAATTTTCCTTAGGTTGTGTGAAGCCTTTAGGCCTAATCTCGTTGATCACATGAGATAAACAATCTCTCAAATGCATGCAGGAGGACATGGATTTGTGAGAGTCATTTGAGGGTGAGGAAGGGGCAGCAGTGGATTTTCCTTTGTTAGTAGCATGGAGGGCCTCAGTTTTTAACCTTTCTCTTTGATGGGAAGATTGTACTGGTGAGTTGACAGGGGCATCTTGGACAATTTGATTGATAGGTGGAGGAGAAGTTAGAGAAAATTTAAGCAAGCCATGATGTTGGGAGACTGTTGGGTGGACAGTCTCTTGCCATTCGTTGTTTTCGAGGACTTTAGGTTGTAGTAAGACATGATGGGGCATCGAGGGACCTGTGGGGCTTGGAAGGGAAGCCTTTCAGGCCTATTTTGGACCACTCCTTGTCTAATCCAATTAAAAAATCTAGCTTGAAATAACTGGACTAACTCTTGCTAGTCTGCATCAAAGTGTATAGAGAATCTTGGCCTTCTAAGGCCCCTGTTCCAATTCCTCTTCCTCGTTTATCCCTTCCATGGCTACCTCTACTGAAAAATATCATTCTTGTATGCATAATTGATTAGCAAATAGTCTCTTTAACAACCATACATGAAAAATATTTTAAATATAAAATAAAATTTGTGTTAGCAACATATCAGACTCATGGAATCCAATCCATACAAATCATTTAATACTTGTCAATGAGAAGGGGGTTAACAAGGGTTTTGGGATATGTGAGGGATTGTATTGAGTTAAAAGTGTTAAAATGAGGGGGAAAATATCATTATTACTTCTCACAGACACCAAACAATCAATTGTATCGTAAACCAAAAGAATATATCATTGTAATTCATCCTTGTGTGATCTCTAAAATTGTTATAATACAACATTTATATTAACCATAATTAAATTTTAAGAACAAGGAGTGTATAATGAATATGGGATGGAGAGGGGGATTTTAATGTGTGAAAAGTGAAAACATGGTAGGGAAAAGAGCAAATATTATTCGAAAAACCAATTAAGTAATCCATAAAAGTAGTTATGTATTCAACACAACTATTCCAACACCAATTAAACATTTTTTGTGACCAAATAACAATTGATGTGTGTTAAAACTTTTTCATTGTACCACATCCAATTTCCTTTTAAAATGTTTCAATTAATAGAGTGTATAATCATACTCAGAATTACTATGCCTTTCAAACATCTTGTTAAAAGAATTTTGTTTCCTTTTATTTCCTTCCCTTTTATATTTAAAACAAAATCCAAAGGAACAAACAGTCATATTGCTTTAACTGTGTTCATCATAAAAAACATCAACCATTGTCCATAATTTATAAATCCTCAAATCAAACATAGATGCAGGTCTTTCCTAAGTTGAACAAACTCTTTTAAAATGTGCCCGATTCTATCCTTTGACAATATTAACAATTAAATTTTCAATGAAACCATACTACCAAAACCTCGTGCTTCATCTATGATGGTGAAATAAAACAAAACGATGCACGATGTCTCCATAAATCATACACAATAGACAACTAGGTCACAATCATCAACTCTTCAAATTGCAATAATCTTGATCGAGCAAGTTAAACACATAGGAACCACCATTTCAACTTATACCACAATGTAGGAACATATAGACCAATGCATAAGAAAAAGAGGCATCTCTGTGACTGTACATTTATCCTTACTCTCAATCAACCAATTAAACAATGTTGAGTTATCGATTCAACTATCATAACAAAAGGATACAACGACCATATACCAATTATCATCTCCAATTACAACTCTCCAAAAACTGATCAAACACCAAGAACACGTAGATTCATAACCCTCGCACTCTTCTCAAGAGTCGAGCCAACACATAATCATTCCGATGGAATTGCATACCCCAGGTACTACCAAAAACCCTAAAGCATACTTCTTGGCATAGTGGCCACCCAATAACCAACTGTGTTGATGCCAATAACACCAAAACTTGACCACTATCAGGTGAAAAGATATACAATGGCCAAAAGGTGGATCGAAACATACACAACAACCCCATACCACCAAATAGAACTGGATATGGTTACCATAAATATGAGGAGATGAATGGAAATGCTAAACAGAATGAAACCCTCCAACAAAAACCCATAAGAGAACAGAGGGCCATCACGGTTTCCACCAAACAGAACAACCATTGAAATCACAACTTCAACCATCGATTTTTCCATTTGCAACGAATAACACACACAGTCATTCAAGAGAAAACACCACGCATTTACACAGTTTCCAACCTCAATCAAACACATACCAACACATTACCAAGCTAACATTCATTTCATACACAAATTGAATTCATGTATGGGCGAAAATAACCATACCTGTAACCAATGGCCTTAAAAATGCGAGTTGGTCGAGGAGTTCCTTCCATGCCTAAATCTTGGAGCTTAACCAGAGAAAAACCAAATGAACAATAACCATGCTAGGGTGATGACCAGTTGTAGAAGTATGGAGTGACATGCATTTACTGCACATCTCTTCCATCCTCCATTTCATTCAATTTCATAGTACACGACAGCCAGCCAAACCATACCATTAATACACACCATTAATTCCATGCATCAAAACTTGCACACATTGCTTACCAATTGCGCCACCCAATCCGTATTAACCATTGAAAAAACCATACAATTACATATATCAAATGCACCCAATATAACTCAATACAAATCGTATAGCCACTAACATTTCTAGTTAGGACTAACATTAATTTCTTTAAATTTCATTTGCACATAGTATAACATAGCATAGTATAGTTCCTTTTCTTGGATTTTTTTTATATTTCTCTTGTTGTTACTAACATGTGTCTTGTGTAGGTGTTGACAAGTAATGAATCATGGAAAAAATAGAAATCGTAGTAACAGTAACTACAAGTCATTCATCCATGGAATTTAGAGCTTAGAGCAGCAAAACCAACACATAAAATGCATTATCCATCTGCCATTATGTTGAAAACAAAACCAATATCTCATCGTCAGACATATAGAACCATGTAAACCACATCGAAACAAAAACATAAAATGTGTAATAAGACTATCTTTGATCCTCCAGTCTACAAGGGAGTCCCACCTAATAGTATTATATATCGTTAGCATATGCTTAAGCAATACTTTCCAGGAAAAATCGTCATTGCGATTTTAATCGTCAAAAGTCATTACTATAGAATCTGGTTGAACCCTCATAAGTGCATATTTTACGTTAGGTCTGGTCATCATTTTGGATTTCTAGTTTCTGAGACTGGGATCATGGTAGATCCGTTAAAGGTTTAGGAAATACTTCGGTTGCCTCCTCTGCGCACTGTTCAAAAACTTCAAGGTTTACAGGGGAAATATAACTTTTTACGTCGGTTTATAGTAGACTATTCCAATATCACTAAGGGTTTCAAGCATCCTTCTAATAAGGTCACCCATTTCATCTACTATCTTATTCAAAACTTAGTCAGTCCTGAGATCAATTATTCTCACGTTGAAAAGAAATCTTTGGATGTCATTCTCGCATTCCAACGTTTACGCCATTTTATATTGCTTTTTAAGACTACCTTAGTTGTCGATGTCAATACATTTCAATACGTCCTTACCAGGAGTATCATAGGAGGAAAATATAATAAATGGATTGTCATTTTACAAGAATTTGATCTCGATTTCTCTTGTGTGAAATCCAAGAAATCACTATAGTTCATGGAGTTAATGTCCGACTTTCCATGATTAGATGAGGATTTTATCCATGTTGATTCATTTGCGGATGAATACATTTTCTTTGTCTCATCATTCGACCCCTGGTATGGAGACATCGTTCTCTATCTTCAAACCTTGAAGTTCCCTCAACATATCGTGCAAGATGAACAACGGTGTGTACGATACCAAGCTAATAATTACACTATCGTCAATGACACTTTGTATCACCTAGGAGTAGACAATATCCTGTGTCATTTTTTAACTCACGAAGAAACTGAGTGAGTTCTAAACGATTTCCATAGTGGGGCTTGTGGTGGTCATCTATCTGGGCCTGCGACAACCTAGACAATTTTGCGAGTCAGTTATTTATGGCCATATATCTTTAAATATTATGTTGAAGCAGTTAAGAAGTTTCACCCCTACTAGGTGTTCACTCTAAATTGTGCTCGCATCCAACCCCTCTTCACCCAATCATTATCATCAATCGCTTCACCAAGTGTGGGGTGGACTTTGTGGATTGCAACCCAACTTCACTTAGGGAGGAATCAACAATTTATCATGGTCGTTGACTACTTAACTAAGTGGGGGGGAATAAAAAATTTATCATGGTGTTCCCTGATGGTAATGGCATGTCAAGTCCCTCTCTAAAGTCGATCCCTACGTACGGATAGTCATCCAGAGAAATGACCTGTCACCTACACCAGTACAAGAAATCATCATTGTAGTGTGTGGGCACCCTACCTCCCCCCTACCATCTCATTACCTTGGTCCATTGTGCCATGTCAGGATCATGAGGTCCTCTTGGAATGATCTTGACTCTAGGCCCCAAACCTAGAACTTGCTTAAAGAAAAATCTACATAAGATAGAGGAAAACCCGAAGTTCCTCTTGTCACCTTGTTTGCACTGTGTCAACTAGCTCTTCATATTAGCAAGTAGTGAGGTACACCAATCATATACAGTGGGTCTCAAGCACTCTACAGAACAAAAAATTAGTGGTCTCGATTCTTGGTGCAATGAATTCAATCCTGTGATCCTCGTCAAAACGAGGACAACAATCTTTAGGCTAAGATTATTTATAGCTCTGATGGGGAGTTGAATCCTGACCTTCTCGGTCCCTGCTAGATAGTGAGCATCTATGTACTCCTCTATATTCATCACGCTCCAAGCTCCCTGGGATTTGACATTCACCACCTCACCTAGGCATGATAACCCAGTCAAAAAGTATATATCCTTGACTTCAATCCTCAATGGTTTCCCATCAAGGTTGAAGCTCTCACCGTCAGGATCCCAGTAATCCACGAGCAGCTCAAGCAGCCTCAATTATGCCCTCATCCCTTTGAGTGCCCAAAATTTATACAAGCTGCATATTTTCAAGGCCATTTCGGCCCCCAAATCTCTTTCCACAACAACATCTACATCCACATGCTCCCTTTCCCTCCATTATAGCACCATCCTGCTAGAAAACAATCAATTTTTGAGTTAGCAACCATAAAAAACCTTGTTTACATACTTGTACGTAGGTTGCATCCTTCATAGTCGTGTATAGGTCTGAGTACACGCGTACTGTATTTTACATAGTTACTTATAACCTCACGTATATGCGACCCAATGAATGGTATCTCGCGTACATCGAAAAGCCCTAATTTACTCAAATTTTGAAACCTAATTTAAAAATCCAATCCACTAGAAAGGAAGAGGAGGGGAAGAGGAATTACCTGGTCTAGACGGTCTTTGATTTCATTGCCCGAAGCTCCCGCAATAAAATATATTCCACTAGAAAGGAAGAGGAGAGGAAGAGGAATTACCTAGTCCAGACGGTCTTTGATTTCGTTCCCTGACACTCCCGCAATCACCATTTGAAGATCAAAGGTATTTAGGTCCAATTTTCACTATTTGGGTAAAATGTAAAAAATGACATGGTAAATTTTGGTTTTGTTACTATTTATAGCAGTTTTTACCCACTTTCTATAGTTTCGAGTCATTTTTCGCCTAATGGACTAATACAACAGTGGATTGAGTTGGTTTTTCTAGTTTTTACTAGATATTCTTGTGGATTTCAACGTCATATTGACCATTCGTAACCACAGGCTGGTATTTTCGATACCCAACATATAGCATAGGTATCCATTCCACCATCTACATTTTCATTGTCCTATAACTGTGACTAATATGCCTTAGGTACGAACCCATTTGTTGTGACATAGAACCTTCCATCTGCTATAAGACATGTTGTTATCAAGTAGTAGAGACTTACCGAACATGGGTACCCTAGTTATATCCTCTGTTTCATTTGGTGCCCAGGCAGAGATTTTTTCTGTAGGACCAGGAGTCCCTTATAGATAATACATGACTTTGTGTTGAGCCACATTTGTCACTCATAAACATGTTTCCTTATACCTAGAGGACTCCCAACCGAGTTTAATTTAATCTCGTTTCCAACTCGTCTTTAGAAAGTGAAAAGATTGTCAAGTGAACTTGTCTTTTTCACACTCATAAATTGGTTTCGAAAGGACATCTATTTGGTACAATTTTATCCCTTTTTCACACCAAGTAGACTAAGATTATGAAAAAGGACATTTTTTGACGTTAAGTTGTGATTGCATCTCATGACCTTGCTTGCAATATTGAGCCTATAGCCGGTTCTCGCTTTGAGTTATAAACCGTTTCCCTCAGCAGTTTTGCATCCTCACCCAAGCAGAGCCTTGTTTATATCCTTCTCAATTTGACACCCTATACCTAAGAGGGAACATTCCCTCGAGTTTCCATATCCCACATGCACCTCCTTACATTGATCATAGGTATCTTCCACTGCTGGAACTAGTTTTTCTTACTTGCGATACTCATTTCCTCCTCTGTACCATAAAAATCATTTCACTATGAAAAAACAAAAAAAGATGGGCAGGAAGGGAGTATTATCTTATATTGACATAAGTCGTGTCGCCTTTGAATAGAGAACAAATTTATTGAGTCCATTTGTCATCATAATTTTGGGTTTAGCATGGCCTTAGGAAGCTGAGCTCATTACAGAGAGTTTTCTCCATGGACTGGTTACTCTTCCAGTCCCTATGGAGAATTTCATTGATGTCTCCTGCATCTCATGGTTTTATCATTGAGTCTATGATGCCAGAATCTTCCATAGGTCTCATGCTCTTGTTCAAAGGAATTCTATCAACCTGTGTAACATCCCCCAACCTACAACTCAACCATCGGGGCAATCCTACTTGCGCAATACCTTATCTTGTACATTTAGCTCTGATCTATGACCACTCCAGCCTTAAACTACTGGGTTATTCCAAACAAAGATACTTGCGGAAAAACATACACATACATATAAACATAGAATGACTGTTCTACATATATATAACATATTATTGCGGAAATAACAGTAAGCCTACACATGCAACATATACAACATACACATGCAATACTCATCAATTACAACATATGTACCATTACACAACATGTAAATGAATATAAAAGAAGTACTTACATTTTATTAGAATACCACCAACTGCGTGCAAACCTTCCATGAACCTCCCAACCTTAGACCATGCTTCTCATCAATCTCAGCAGTAGGTCACCCCTGAGCTGGGACTAAACTCCACTGGGCAAGGGAATTCTAGGCTTGGCAAGGATAAAAAGGAAGTTGCAAAAAGCAACGGGAAGGATATTTTATCCCGGGATCCACTTACACCCACAACCCACAGACTCTCATTCCCCACACACCTTGTCCACTCCAGGAGGATACACCTTCACTAATACAAGTCCTTCGGCTAGTACACCTCCCTTACCTTGGGCTTCAACAACAGGCTAGACCAGAAGTCTCAGAGTACTATAGCTTCTACGGGACTCCATTCCAGGAGAAATCACTTTGTAGCAAACTCTCTCACATGGGAGATTTTCTCACAGGCCTGACAACCTACCTCTTCAACCAATATTCGACTCGGTGATAGCTAGGTATGGGTGACAATAGAAAAAACAACAACAACAACGGGGAAAAATGGGTATGGACACCCAAAAAGAAAACATCCTAACTCTAAGTCACAACATGACTCATGCAACTACAATTGCATCGGCTTCACAGGAAGAAGCATAGGATGGCTTCATTGTTTTTGGTTTCATATATGTGTGAGGGTATGCAGAGGTAAGATGATGGAGGTCTTAGGTTTACGGGCAGGATGGGAGAATGGAAGGATGACCTCAAGCGAAAGAGGGCATAATGGGAATCCCCCAACACTAGTTGATGCCTCAGCTTTAACTACATGTGCCTAGGTCGACACTTGTCTTCATCGAGATGCATGTGCTCCATTTAGCCTATGTCCCACTTTCCAGGAACTTAGGATAACAAAAACATATCATGTCCACCCTAGTCTTCAGGAAATAATATTAAAATATTATTCCTGTAGAGGCAAGCCCCCTAGCTTAGCCATAGGTCCAAATACTTAGCATCCCTTCCTTACCCTACCTAGTAGATATTATCCCCCCATAATGCTTCTTCCTGGTTAGTCTACACGCAACAACATTTATATTTTTATTAATGTTCTGCATAATTACATATACAAAAATCAGGCTCATTGGCCTTGGCATCTAGCTCACCAGCCTAATAAACACATAAGTCTTTCAGCTTACAACCACTTGGCTCACCATCCTATAAGAAAAATTACAATTCATAAGGGGCTCGACCTTGGGGTATTACAATCCCCTCCCCTTAGTTTTTCACTGTCCTTGGTGCAACTTATTTAGAAAACAACAACAACATTTCCAAAATCTTCAAAAAGATGTGGGTACTCTGCCTTCATAGCATCTTCATGCTCTCATGTTGCATCCTCAGGACTATACCAGGTCCACTGGAATTTTACAAGCCCTATGGCTCAATTTCGAAGCTGCTTTCTTTTTCGTTCTAGTATATGCACCGGATGCACCTGCAAGATGCCTTCTTGCTCCAACTGAATCACATTCCAATCGATTACATGATTAGCATCAGGTATATATTTCTTAAGCAATGAAATATGAAACATGCTATGTACAGTCATGGATATAGGTAATGCAAGAATATATGCAATGTATATATATGTATATACAGGAAATTTTAATAACATTATACCTGTATACAAGATACACAACATACAATAAATAGAGAATTGATACTTGTCTTTTGATTGAGAAGACCTTCCACATCAACATGGTCTATACCAAGGTACCAAACATCACCAACACTCCAACCAATGGTCTCTCATTCCCCCGCATGTGTGTCTCACCCCAGGAGGGTAAACCTTCATTGTCACACAGTCCATCGGCTGCTACACCTCCCTTTCCTTGGGCTTCAGCAATAGGCCATCTCAGGAAGTCTCAAAGCACCATGGCTCTTGGAGTTCCAACTTCCCTAAGAGATTTCCAATCAACATCTTCCCCGAGCTACTCTTATAGTCAACATTCTAACTTTAATCAACATAATCTCATCTGCATCACCCACATGCAATTATCATGAGAAAACATAAAATAATTCATTTAGGAACTTCAATTAGTTCAAAAGGGAATTCAACCTTTTCCCCACATCATGAAATTATATTTCATAATTCATCTTGGTTGTTTCCATATTATGAATACAACCATCCTTGTGGTTTTCCACAGGCACCAAACTGCATACCATTTTTCATGTAATGCTTCATCTTGCATACAGTCAACAAATTGTCAATATTTGTTGTACATCATAATATAATTGCAATATGTAAAAAATATTATGCAGGGATCTTAGAATTTCCTACACCTAGCAATTCAATCACAATTACCCAACAATTTATTAAACTAGAACGACTCATCATTCTATGAATATGCATGTTCACAGTAATATCTGTAAGTTCATTACTTATTTTTCTGAAGAAGAAAATTTCCTATAGTCAATGCTCATGTGACTACTTGATGTTAGAAAAACAGGACCGCGGAGCAATAAAATAAAACAAATGCAGAAACAAAACACAGAAGACACACAATACAAGAGAGACACAGATTTACGTGGTTCACCCAGTGTGGGCTACGTCCACCAGAGAAATTGCCAGGTCCTTGCTTTATTATTATCCAGCAAATGAAGGGATGCAACCTACAGCAAAACCCGCTGTAACTTCCTCTTCTTTCTCTCACAGTCTCCTCGCTCAGAATACAATATTCACCATCAATCCATAGCAGCAATACATTTCCCTCATAAAAGAGGGTTGCCTTCTAGGGCAAAAAACCCTAACATAATCTCTACCGTTAGATATGCGACCTTATAATGAACGGTCCAGATTTACAATGAAATTACATATAATTTTACAAGGCAATTTTTGCTTCGGGGGCTTCGCCCCCGAACCCCCGCTGGGGGCCCGCTTGCCCCCAGACCCCCCAGCCGGGGGGATCTCCCCC
>ML778722.1:412762-446268 GCA_009831015.1 Picea engelmannii | reverse complement strand
CACATGTGCTAAGGAGGGAAAACACATGGGGAACACCTCCCAAGGTACACAAATCAACATATATTGGATGTTTGGCATTGGTTATTCGTCAGATCATTCTCTTCTCTCTTGTTCTCTAGTCTAGAGGCTTTTCTCGAGCAAAGAAGTCATTGTACCAGTTGTAGACTTGCCAAGTGTGGCGCAAAGAGTCCTCTTGTAAAGCTTCACCAATAAAGAAGTGTGTGTTTGTCTTCAAACATCTTTCTTGGCGGTATTATGGTAAATTTGTGATCTGATATGTTATTTTCTGAACTGTTCATTATGGTTAATTCTGATATTTTTTAATAGTTTTCTTCTTCTTTCCAATCTATTATCATTGTGTAACCCTGCAGGTTCCCTCCAAGCGTAGAAGATAGTTTTTCCGCATCGTTTTGGACTGCTTTTACACATTGTCCAAGACGAACAGCTTGCTGTTTTGTAGGTTTTACACGCAGAAATCAGACCTAAAGACAGCAGCAAGGCACTTCAATGTGCCTAGGGACTCCCCCAGAGGCTAGCAAGCACTAGCCCAAAAGGAGAGGGGTTTGGTCAATGACAATTTGGGGCCATTCAACCTTTAATTAGCCAAGCTTTTACCGCTGTCATAACAGGTTTATCAGCTCAGATTGGAGGGCAGAAATTTGTGCTAACAGGCAGTTAACAGTCAACCTGGGTAAAACCAAGGTTATGATCTTCAACGGGTCGAAGATGTCTGTAGACCTTCATTTCTTCTTTAGAGAGGAGGAAATCAAGATCACCAACACCTACACATACTTCGGAGTACGGTTTTCAAGACCTTGTTTCAGTTTGCGATCGTCCCTCCAACCTCAGATCGCCAAGGGTTATGGGTCTTTATCCCTTCTCGAGAGACAGTGTTTTCGCCACCATTTTCAAGACATCTCATCCAAGATGTCTCTCATGGACTCACTTATCCGACCCATTGTCCTCTATGGCTCAGAGATTTGGGGGCCTTCCTTACTGGAGTCTAATTGGACCTCGGTGGAGATTGTCCAGACCCTTCTCCTCCGACGCATCATTAGATGCAAGCAGACAATTCCTCATCACATCATCCTAGTAGAGTTTGGAGCTCAACCCCTCCGACTTGAGACAGTGTTCGGACTGGTCTCTTTTCTACATCACATCTAGAGATTAGCCGACTCAACGAAGGGGCGAGACCAATACTCGTACTTGGCTTACTACTCTTCTGAGACCATTCCCTCTCTATCCCATTGGGTCGGGCTCGAGGTTGGATGCACCTGGCCATCTCCTACCGACTAGACAGGTATTGAACAAGATCATCAGAGGTAACATTTATAGGCATTCTATCCATATCACTTGGGTTAACCCCCCTGGTGGGTTACACCCAAAGTGTAATGTCCCTTTCCCAGTGATGGTCTCTACAAAGAGCGACTTAGTAGTCTATATGTTCCCATAGACTATAGTCGAGATAAAAAGGGGAATAACACCTCTAATTAATGTCATTCCACCAAAGTCAAACCTGAAAGTGACATTAGGGAGTTAAAAGGACAAAAAAGGGTGTTTAAGTGACTTAATTGATTAATGAGGTGAAACTTAGGGAAAAGTCACTTAAGTGGTAAAGTGAACGTCTAATTAGAACAAAAAGGGGGTTTAAATGACTTCAGTGAACATTAAATCATAACTTAGGGAAAAGGTCATTTAATTAAGTGAACGGAGAATTAGACGAGGATGGGTATAAAGGAGGAGAAGTCGACCTAATTCCTCATTATGATGATTTGTGAATTGGAAAATAGAAACCAGAGAGGTGGAAGTCACCATTCTTGTGTTTTGTGGAGTTCTGGACTAAACCACAGCCATTGACGGAGTTCGATGTTGAAAGACACACCCTAGTTTGTTGGAGGGGCCATACAGGTTCTTCATCGAGCTTCGGCTTCTATCTATAGCAGCAGAGAGACCCAGCGCAGGCTAGTGCGCCAGCGTGAGGGTTTGAGGAAGATTTCCAACCTTCAGGGGTCGCTAGGCCAACCAGATCAAGGGAAGCAAATCCCTTCTGACCCAGTTGAGAGTAGGCCAAGACGCATTCAGTGAGACAGATCCCATGGATTTCTACTGGGTAAAACACCCAAAGCGCACCATTTAGTTGAGGAAGTATCTATAGCAGCAGAGAGACCCAACGCAGGCTAGTGCGCAGTTCTTCCAATGCAGGGTGAGGGTTTGAGGAAGATTTCCAGCGTTCAGGGGTCGCTAGGCCCAACCAGATCAGGGGAAGCAAATCCCTTCTGACCCAGTTGAGAGTAGGCCAAGATGCATTCAGTGAGACAGATCCCATGGATTTCTGCTGGGTAAAACACCCAAAGCGCACCATTTAGTTGAGGAAGTGAGTGTCTATAGCAGCAGAGAGACCCAGCGCAGGCTAGTGCGCAATTCTTCCAATGCAGCGTGAGGGTTTGAGAAAGATTTCCAGCCTTTAAGGGTCGCTAGGCCCAACCAAATCAGGGGAAGCAATCCCTTCTGACCCAGTTGAGAGTAGGCCAAGACGCATTCAGTGAGACAGATCCCATGGATTTCTGCTGGGTAAAACACCCAAAGCGCACCATTTAGTTGAGGAAGTGAGTGGGGGTTTGAGTCCATCTGGGGTTCTGACAGGGCAGCAGAGGACTGATATTCCATGTCTGAGATAGGGAGAGTTGGTTAGAGAGCAGGGCGCTTCATTTGAGATAGTTTTTAGGCCAATCCAATGAGTATAGCTACCATGGCACATTTGCCCAGTTGCAGCAACAATTTTCCGGCATATTTGCAGTTGCATGCAGCGCATTCTTCCTTGCGCGTAGTAGATGTATACTGCATGCATCAGATCCATTCATTCGATGTTATCATTGGTATTTTTCATTCTCATATTTTGTATTCCAATTAAGATCATTTTTTGTTCAGATCTAACTGAAGACATTTATTTGATTTTTCCGCATATTGCTTGTAATCACTGTTATTTTCCTTAATGAAGTTGTTGAGTTGTTTTTGGTCCCAAATACAATTGCATGCATGATATAAAACAACTAAACACAACAAAACGCATCCAGAAACCTTTGAAACCCAATCAGAAACCCCCAACATATCAAATCTACAACCGAGACCCCAGTATTTAGCAATTTATATCCAAATCTGGGATAATGGATATTATAGTGTTATCAGAGCCTTCTTCCTGCCAGCCTGTGAAGAAGCGCTTAACTCACGACCCCATGATTCCGGGAACAGGTGAAGAATACCTAGAGGGCAAAGGTCACATCGGCGATGAGTACATTCAATATTGTAGGGGTCATAGTAGAGACAAAGGGGGAAAAAATAGGAGAGACTACATTCCCTTCCATATCCATTCAGATACAGAGCCAGAGACAGAGATCATATCAGCTCAGAGACAGAGGTTGAATTAGAAGGTAAGATGGGTTACAGACATGTTATTCCAGAGGGCAAGGGGAAAGGCCCAGAGGCTCCTTACAACATTACCCAGGCTATGTTGAATGATCTTGCTAGGGGACAACGAGGCATGATGCACACCATAACACAAATGGCAATCAGTAATCAATTGATCCAAAACAGCATGGGCACGATGGGTGCAAAATAGCAGGTGGAGCGAGTGGTTCCATGGGACACCATGGAGGTGGAGCCAGTGGATCCAGTGGGAACCCAGCAGGGTCAAGTGGACACCAAACACCCACTCGCACCTATACCTCAGCGAGGAAGATTCCCAAGCCGCTCTTTCCGCAGTTCCAGGGGGAACAACAAATTGCACATCCAGGACAGGGGCAGCAGATGGGACAGGTTGGCCAGTGGTAGATAGGCCCGACAAATCCATTTGCAAAGTACAGAAGAGACTACTTGGCACTCGGGCCAGAGTTCCACGTTGACATGAGTTTGATGGACTATTGTTCGATCAGGTATCGAAACAGGCCCAGAGAGGCGCAGAGGGGTAACATGCAGCCCCAGAACATGGACTTTATCAAGAAGGTTGGGAAACTGACCATCCCTTCTTTCGACGGTTCATCCAGGTGTTCAGCTCAGGCATGGGTCCAAAAGCTTGATACCTATTTCAAGCTTAACAATATGATAGAGTCAGAAGCTATAAGCTTCGCTACCTTGCACTTGGAGGGGGGAGCCCACGAGTGGTGGTATCATGGACTGGTGACCTTAGGTCCCAATCGTATCACATCCTACTTGGAGTTCACGGAATGATTGATGGAGAGGCTTGATAGGAGGGATCGAGAACTCCATTTCAAAGACCTTACACAGCTGCGACAAACCGGATCGGTCGAGGCCTTCATTACAGAGTTTCAGAGGAAAGCAATAGTGGTGTCTAACATATCTGAGCACAGGTTGGTGATTCTTTTTACTAGGGCACTGACAGATCCATTTAGGGGTTGCGTAAAGGCCTTCAAGCCTCACACCCTACAGGATGCCATATTGAGCACTAGATATATGGGAGACTCAGTGCAGAAACCAAAGACCTTCACCAAACACTTTGTTCCACAAAAAGACAAGGATCATAGAAATCCTCCAAGGGAATGGAAAGGCAAAGACAAATTGGACGATGAGACTAGGTGGGAACTGTTGAGGAAGAATTTGTGCTTCAGCTGCAGGGATCCATGTTTCCCAGGACACAGATGCTTGGGCAAGGGACAGATACGCTACATTGAGGTGGCATCAGACAATGAGGAGGAGGAGATCAGCTCCACATCAGATATTGGCTCAGAGGAGGAGCATACACATGAGGAGGGGAAGCCTCCAAAGAAACCTCAACCGCAGTCAAGTGGGATGACAAAGCCATGAGTACCAATGAAGGGTGGAACCATAGCAACCCTTTCAGGAGTTCCCAGATATGACACCATTAGGTTCAAGGGCCTCATTCATGGACAGCAAATCACAGCATTAGTGGATGGTGGGGCAACCCATAACTTTGTAGACGCATCCTTAGTATCCAGGAGGGGATTACAGACTAAGGAGTTCGAAGGATTCACTGTAGCAGTGGTAGATGGGCACACCATGACGTGCTTGGACAGGGTATCGGATCTGGAGGTTAAACTAGGCAACTACACCGTGACAAACACTCTCTATGTAGTTGACTTATCAGATGTTGATGCAGTATTGGGCATTCAATGGTTGTACTCACTAGGTGAGGTTGGCTTCAGTTACCAGACCCTAACAATGAGCTTCAAAGATACGAAGGGGTCAAAGGTGGTCTTGAGGGGCATGTCTACAGGAGCACCCAGGACAATGTCGACAAAGAGGATGGAGAGGATTTTCAGACATGGAGATGTGGCATATGTTGTCGAGTGTTTGATCACCATCATGAGGGATTCAAATGGAAAACAATATTATCATCCTGAGATCAGGGAAAATTTGAGTCAGTATGAACCAGTATTTGGGCTGATACCACCAGGGCAGCCACCAGACAGAGGATTTGAGCACACGGTTGAGATAGAGGCGGGGGCGACGCTAGTGATCACCACACCCGACAGACATCCTAAGAGGTTCAAGGATGAGATTGAGAAAGCAATTAAGGGCTTGCTTAAGATGGGGCTCATCAAACCCAGCACTATGTTTGCTTCATCAGTAGTTTTGGTCCTGAAGAAGGATGGCACACTGAGGATGTGCATAGACTACCCCATCAAAAATCAAAAATAGGTACCCCATTCTGCATATAAATGAGTTGATGGATGAGCTTCATGGGGCGGTCTTCTTCACCAAGATAGACCTCCGCTCGGCTTACCACCTGATCAGCATCAGGGAGTAGGATATTCAGGAGACAGCTTTCAGATGTCACTTTGGGCATTTTGAGTTCTTGGTTATGCCCTTCGGGTTGACCAACGCCCAAGCGACTTTATGAATCACATTTTCAAGGAATAGTTGTGGAAATATCTCTTGGTTTTCTTCGACAACATCCTTATATACAGTAGAACTTGGAAGGAGCATCTAGCACACTTGGATGAGGTTTTGAGCATTAAGCAGTCACAATCCTTATATGCCAAAGAGTTCAAGTGTGAGTTCAAAATGAGAGAATTTTTGTATCCAAGCCATATTATCAATGAACAGGGGGGTACAGGTACTTCAAGAAAAGATCAGGGCCATTCTGGATTGGCCGACACCAAAGAATATCACGGAGTTGAGGGGATTCTTTGGGTTGTGCAGTTATTATACGAGGTTTGTGAGGGGATTCTCACAGTTGGGGGCACCACTCACCGATTTGACAAAGAAAGGGGCTTTCCACTGGACCGAGGCATCACAGAGCACTTTTGAGAAGATGAAGGAGGTCGTAAGCACATGCCCAGTTCTAGCACTTCCCAACTTTTCACAGCCCTTTCTATTGGAGTGTGATGCATCAGAAGAGGGGATTGGAGCAGTATTGATGCAGGAAGGTCACCCCATAGTCTTTGAGAGCAAGAAGCTCAGCAAGTCAGAGAGACTCTACTCTATCTACGACAAAGAAATGTTGGCTATCATGCACGCCTTGAAAAAATGCAGACAATACTTAGTTGGCAGCAAATTCGTGGTGAAAACTGATCACAATAGCTTGAAGTATTTCTTGGATCAAAAAGACCTCAGTGAGAGACAACGTAAATGGGTTTCGAAGATCCAAGCTTTTGACTTTGACATTGAATATGTTAAAGGCAAGAGGAATGTCATAGCAGATGCCTTATCGAGGAGGCCAACGAGTTGTTCGATGATGGATATATCTACAGATTGGAAGGCACATTTACTGGTTGAATATTCCAAAAACAAATTCGCCTGTGAGGCAATGGATGGGCAAGTGGTAGAGGAGAGATACTAGATACTAGACGATGTCATCTTCTACAAAGACCGGATCTACTTAGTGTCTGAATCAACACTGAAAGAAAAGATTTTGAAGGCCAGTCACGATTCGCCCTTATCAAGACATCAGGGGTACTTCAAGACATACATGCATATTAGGGAGAGATTCTCATGGAAGGGTCTCAAGCATGATGGATTGAAACACATTCGAGAGTGTGTGACTTGTCAGCAAAACAAGTCCGAGCAAACACACCCGGCAAGGTTACTTCAGCCTCTACCCATTCCGGAGCAGAAATGGGAGAGCATTTCTATGGACTTCATCACAGGCTACCTAAGGCGCAAGGTAGGGGCTGTATTTTTGTGGTGGTCGAAAGACTGACAAAGTTTGCGCACTTCTTTGTGATACCCACTGAGTATAAGGCCACCCAAGTGGCAGAGTTATTCTTCAAAGAGATCTTCAGAATGCATGGGCTACCCAGGCAAATAGTTAGCGATAGAGATGGGTGTTTCATCAGCATATTCTGGCAAGAGTTATTCAGGCTAGCAGGCACCGAGTCGGCTACAAGTACAAGTTACCATCCACAGACCGACGGGAAAACTGAGATAGTTAATAAATGGGTGGAAGGGTTCCTGAGGAACTATGTAGGGGGGACAACAACACACATGGGTAAATTGGCTCCATCTGGGTGAGTACTGCTATAACACATTATATCATATGTCCATCAGGATGACACCATTCAGAACTTTGTAGGGATATGACGCACTATCATTCATGGAGGTAGTGTTTGGGGACAGTAGCGCTCCGGGAGCCAAGGATTGGATAGAGAGATAGAAAATTCTCAACACAGTGAAGGAAAATCAGCAGATAGCACAGAACCTGCAGAAGGTGTATGTGGATCGACAGAGTAGAGCACAGTTTTGAGGTAGGGGATTTGGTATTTCTAAGACTACAGCCATAGAGACAGTCTTCTTTGAAGAAGAACGAGCCGAAAAAACTGAAACCCAGATTCTATGGACCTTACGGGATCACACGGAAGATTGGACAGTTGGCCTATGAGTTAGAGCTACCAGAGGGGAGTAAGATCCACAATGTGTTCCACGTTTCTTGCCTCAAGAAAGCAGTGGGACAACATATTACTACTTCAGAGGAGTTACCACCATTGGACGAGGAGTGCCAGTTGGAGTTGGTGCCAGAGGAGGTTCTGGAGCACAGGAGGTGCAGGTTGAGGAGTCGAGTTATCAGAGAGTGCCTTGTCAGATGGAGGGGACTTCTAGTGGAGGATGCTACATGGGAGGGAGAGCAGATCCTACAACACCTTGGCTTGATGTTGCTTGAGGACATGGAATCTCGGGAAGGGACGACTATAATGTCCCTTTCCTAGTAATGGTCTCTACATAGAACGACTTAGTAGTCTATATGTTCCCGTAGACTATAGTCGAGATAAAAAGGGGAATAACACCTCTAATTAATGTCATTCCACCAAAGTCTAACCTGAAAGTGACATTAGGGAGGTAAAGGACGAAAAAGGGTGTTTAAGTGACTTAATTGATTAATGAGGTGAAGCTTAGAGAAAAGTCACTTAAGTGGTAAAGTGAACATCTAATTAGAACAAAGAGGGGGTTTAAATGACTTAAGTGAACATTAAATCATAACTTAGGGAAAAGGTCATTTAATTAAGTAAGTGAACGGAGAATTAGACGAGGCTGGGTACAAAGGGGAAGAAGTCGACCTAATTCCTCATTATGATGATTTGTGAATTGGAAAATAGAAACTAGAGAGGAGGAAGTCGACCTTCTTGTGTTTTTTGGAGTTCTGAACGAAACCACAGCCATTGACGGAGTTTAGCGTTGAAAGGCACACCCTAGTCTATTGGAGGGACCATATAGGTTCTTCATCGAACTTCAGCTTCTATCTACAACAACAGAGAGACCCAGTGCAGGCTAGTGCGCAGTTCTTCCAGTGCAGCGTGAGGATTTGAGGAAGATTTCTAGCCTTTATGGGTCGCAAAGCCCAACCAGATCAGGGGAAACAAATCTCTTCTGACCCAGTTGAGAGTAGGCCAAGGCACATTCAGTGAAGATGGATCCCACGGATTTCTGCCAGGTAAAACACCCAAAACGTACCATTTAGTTGAGGAAGTGTGTGGGGGTTTGAGGAGTCCATCTGGGGTTCTAACAGGGCAACAGAGGACTGATACTCTAGATCTGAGACAGGGAGAGTTGGTTAGAGAGCAGGGCACTTCATTTGAGACAGTTTTCAGACCGATACAACAAGTATAGCCACCAGGGCGCATTTTTCAAGTTGTAGCAATAGTTTTCCCGCATATTTGCAGCTACATGCAGCGCATTCTTCCTTACACGCAGTATATCTATAGTGCATGCATCAGACCCATTCATCTGACATTATCATTGGTATTTCTCAGTCTCATATTTTGTATTCCAGTTAAGATCGTTTCCTGTTTAGATCTAACTGAAGACATTTATTTGATTTTTTTGCATATTGCTTGTAATCACTGTTATTTTCCTTAATGAAGTTGTTGTGTTGGTTTTGGTCCCAAATACAATTGCATGCATGATATAAAAGAACTAAACACAGCAAAATGCATCCAGAAACCTTTGAAACCCAATCAAAAACCCCCAGCGTATCAAATCTACAGTCGAGACCACAGTATTTAGTAGTTTATATCCAGATCCGAGATCCGGGATATTACACAAAGATGGCCTTTTATGTTGACCATTTATCGGAGCTTAGGGATGGGTTCATCGTTCGACTACAGCATACATTCCGACACTAGGTACATGCTCTTCACATTCCTCTAGACAAGTTCAGAGTGGGCTCTCATAGACTTCGGGTAGAGACAGACAACCAGATCGACCAACCAAACAGGATTTGTTAGTAATGCCAGCTAAAGGAGGTCGAGACTGAGGAGCACTTCATCTTCTAGTGCTCCATGTACTATGAGATCAGGGGGTGATTTCATTGTTTATTCAGGGGGACTCAAACCCACAGAATTTTTAAGGTATCTGGATCAACGATGTTTAGCCTTGTACATACAGGAGGCCCTCATGCTTCAAGCCCATACTCTTCAGCCTCCTACAATACCAAACCCTATTTGACAAATCACCTCCTTCTTCCCAGTACTACCCTCAGAAAGGGGCACTAAGAGACAAACCGACACTAGCGCAGCCCCGAACTGCAGATCAGTGCAGACCTATGGGACCTTTCCTCGTCACATGAGATTTCAATGACATGGCCCGACCAAATCCCCACCTAGGAGAGAGACGAATGAGATCCCCCAGACCTCGTTGATGCACTACCTCTACTAGTTAGCAGCGCAGCGAATGATCTAGGCACCCCACTAGGTCCCCCTTGAGACAAACGACTATACTCAGCTTTCTTCATTCGACCTCAGATGGTAGGAGAGATGGATCCATTCCATAACAAATCTACTTCCTTTCTTCTGGTTCCTCTTGTCCTTAAATCTTCTTCTCCTACGATGCACCCCATCATCAACGCAGGTATCTAAGTTCGGGGTTGAGGGTTCTTCATGCCTCAAGGTAGATCTCACTCTCTACTACTCTACCTTATTGCACTTTACTTTCTACATCTCGCCTTTTATAGGAGACCTTTTGATAGACCTGCATTGTATCGACATCATTGTACTCAGCAGTCCCATTGACCTACTTTGTGGTCATTTGTTGGACACTAATATAATTATCTTATCTTATCTTAATATCCTTAATTATATTTCTGCAATTTAGGACTTTCCAACTTTAATAATCATTTCTTCTCATTATGATAGTCTATCATTAAGCCTTGATGTGACCCCATTTTTCCAATGAAAAGACACTAGTCTACTCATCCATCTTATTTCTGAAAACATACCAAACTGTTTTGCTGGAATTTACTCTTCATTTCACTTTGCACTCCAGTGTCTAAAATTCTAGCAATCCTATTTTAGGGAAGCCCCCCTTGTGTCGGAGGAGAGCCGGCCTAAAGTGTGAAAATGGTTGGTGAGGTGACGTTGGTCTCCCTCTTAGTTCCTCCAAGGCCTTGCATGAGCTTTAGGACTTTATCTCATGAAGTGAGGATTTGAGAAGTAACAAGACTATGGAGATATCATGTGGCAGATTCATACGAAATGTTGGACAGTGGAGATATCAACACTGACTCAATTTGGCATTAACAACATGGGCATCTGTGTTCTCCACATATTTCTCTTATGAGTAGGTTAGATATGGTTGTTGGACAACCTACTATTCAGAAGGCAGGCAGATGGGCAGCATGTTTGGCAGTGATGCAGTGCAAGGGTGTTGACCACACGGGTAGTGACTGGAGAGCAAGCAGAGTGCTAGTGCTTGTGCATGCGGAGATTTGAGATCTGCAGATCACACCAACATTGTCAAGAACCAAGCACCTTTTGCTTCTTGTTGATGACTTTTCATATAGGTCTTCATTCTTAAAGAAAAGCCAAATGCCTTAGATGCTTTCACGAAGTTTGAGGAAGTAATAGAAGATGAATGTGGTAGAATAATAGGCACTCTCGAGATAAAGAGTAGAGAGGAGCTCGATATGTTTGTTGGCTTTTGTAAGAAATAGGGGCCTTAAGGACAAAGAAGTGATGGTGAAAGAAAAGGTAGAATAGTCATAATAATGGCACAGAAGATGCTGCATTGAAAATCAAATCCAAGTTCCAACTATACACTAGGATGAAGCGATGCATACAACGTTATATCAGATAAGTGATAGAAGTCACCCCTAAGGAGGCCTGTTTCAGGAAGAAACCAAAGGTGCCATTTGAAAATCTTCAGTTCAGTTGCTTATAGTGATCCCACAGGTAGAAAACTGTTTTTTGTTAGATATTTGATCAAAAAAATGCAAATCGGCTTTTGGATCCTGGTACAAATCAAATAATTCTAAGCAGGGATGGAAGTAAGAATTGTTGGGAAGTCGAATCTGAATCAGGTTGATGGCGGCTGGCTTGAGGCTGAAAAATCAGCTCATTTGCATGGAAGACAAGTGCAAAATGGTAGACAGTCATCAGCTGATGATGTGCAGGTAGCAGAAGAGCCATGCCAAAAATGCCTCCAAAAAGGCCGCTAAAGTTATTCTTTCAGATGGTCAAATAGAGAAGAAAGAGCTTCGTGATGAAAAGGAAGAGGAACTTCCATAGTCCAATGATGGAAGAACAAGACAAAGGCAGGAAAAATAAGGTAAACAATGTGTTTAGCAGGATTTTGTTGGCATGGCATCTATTGATTTGTCTTCTATTTCAAATATTTTTGAGTCCCAAGTTGATGAGAAAGAACACAAGGATGAGTGAAAGAAGGCACTAGGGGGGTGCAATATGCAGGTTGGATCAGCCACAGGAAGGCCAATTTGCAGGTGTTGATGACAACTCTCTACAGTCCATGGCAGGCCCCAGAGGCCTGTTTCTTGCAGTCTGGTTTACTGTGGTAACTAAGTGTAGAAATGAGCATCTTTTTCGAGTTGATATCAACTTCTACATCTGCAGTAGGTAGACTGAAAGTTTCAGCCCACACCGACTCTCATCCGACTAATAGTCAGCAGTTGATCATGTGGTTGGTAAGGTAATTTACTTGGCATCAGCCACGCTGGTTATATGTCATGCAGTTAGCATTACCTTTCAATTGGTAACAACTTCAAAACCCAATTTTTGGAGTACATTTGAGAGCACCATGTCCTGTATACAGAGGGCATCGAGGTGTGAGATTGTGGATTATCTAGCAGGATGGAGGATTGCCAACAGTTAGATTTCCATTATTGTCATTTCCAATTGCTGATTCATTGTGAGTTGAGCTGCAGATAGTTTCTACAACCTACCTTCGTCCAAATCATGTTTTGGGATAAGTAGTTATATGTAATAGGACCATCAAGGGAGAGTATTAGAGTATATAGTTAATGCTCATATCTAGTACTTAGATATTTAAGTTAGAAAGTACACTTTGGAATAAAATCAACATATTATGACTTTTAAGTTTTGTTTAGCTTGAGTATTTGTTTAGTGTCTAATGAAAGGAATATGAAAAGGCACTCACTATATGTATTCACATAAAAGATGTATTTTCAAAAAATGAAAAATGGCATTCATACGGTTCTCTCTCATTTGTTGCTCTGCAATTACTACTATTGTTATATGTGTTATCTATCAAGCAACCGCTATTGTGGGGCTTCCTGATATCTTCAGAATCCTCTAATTGATATGACCTCTTCTTTGTTTTGATTTCTTCGTCAAAAAAGATCAGAGAAATCTTTGATTTTATCAGAGAATTATCAATGGCTCCGTCGGACTTATATATTCTTCTCTTCGGAACTTGTTTTTATGCAGTAAATCAGTTCTTTGGCCTTTGAAACATCTTGCAGACTTGGAGGCATTCAAACCTCATAATTGAGCAAAGAGTCACTAGCTCCATCTGCCTTATATATTTCTAATTGAGCAAATTTCTAAAAGAAATCTCTCATTTCAAGTGATTATTAATACCTTATGTGTCCAACATCATCAGACACCTGTCTTCACACCAAATTCTCAACTGCTATAAAATTCAATCACCATCTGTGCAAGGTATTAGAAGAATACTCAATACTTCTGAGGTCGTATTACTAACTAGTTTAAGCATGAAGTTACATTTTTTCTCTACTTTTTTCTCCTGAATTTTTTAGTTTATTACTTCCTTTCAAGCAAGATTCTTCTTTGGGAATGCCACTGCATAGTCCTCTGAAAGAAAGAAAAAAAAGAGGCAGCTTTTGCTTCCTGCAAACTGAATTCCCAATTATATCCCACACAAGGAAGGTACCAACTAATCTTTGTAGATATTTGGTTTGAGCAATTTTTCGCTACAGTACCCCCCCCCCTTGGTCTAGTTCTGTAGCTCTAATTAGCCTTTCAGAATCAAAATGTAAACAAGAACCTTTTCATTGAGTCAAAATAAAAACTTCCTTGTTTGAAGCCTTTATATGGCTATCCTAAGAGACAAAGGCAATATGCAGTCACTTTCATTTAAAAATAAAGATGAAAAAATCCTTGCTTGTGAGTCAGATATAATTTCTAGAGTTACTTGTCTCCATGGGAGATAAACAAAACAGAAATCCCAAAATGTCTCCTTGAAGCTTAAATTCTTGTAACTTTCATTGGACCTTTTTCTCTTGTGTTGATCCAATTCTCTTTGGAAAAGCCACGTACGCAGTCTTAATGTTTTTTTAGTTTTCTCGCAGCAGCAATACAGTCACTTGCCTCCATGAGAGAAAAACAAAACACTTATAATCTAATGTCTACACGTCCCCAAATAATATCTTGTGGCTTGAAGTGTTTCTAAGCTTTCATCAGACCTCCCATTGCGTTGATGCAACTCTCCTTGGAGAAGCCTCTAAAGCAATCTTCAAGTCTCGTTAGTTTTCAAATAGCAGCAATACAAAGTTACAAACTACTACTCTGTGATCAAAACCAGTGCCTGTCTAAACTCATGCAAGATTATGGAGAGCCTTCTCTGTGAGCAGCATAATCAAACCCCTGGATTCAGCTGCATTATGTCCAGACTCCAGAGTAGAAAAAATTTAGGAAAAGAGAAAACAATGCCCACTCCCTTTATTATTTCACCAGACTAGGAAATGTTGAAGGCGAGAAGTAGTTACATTCTGTGTGGTATATAAATGAGACCAAGAGATCAGCCATTACATAAAGCATACAAGCAGAGTCGCAAACTCCGGTCACCAACCTCAAGCCCAGCAGGCAAGATCAAACACCAATCTAGGGTCCAGACCTAGACAACAAGCAATGAAGATTAAAAATGCAGCGTAAACACCACGACAGACATGAAGCTATCTAACTTATACGCTTTCCCATTAACACTTGTATCTATCACTTGAGATTTTGTGATGATACCTTTTGTTGTATTGTGCTTCTACCAATGAAAGAAAATACTGAATAGCTAAAAATAACTGGGCAACTTGAAAGTAATTCATTAGAATAGTGTATCACCATTTCAAGCAATGTCTGGTAGTAGCATATACTATCATAAGATCTATCTCAACCCCAAATCTATTAAGCGCTGAGAGAGATCAAGAAAACCTCAAGGTGCAAACCTCAATGTCCTTTGATCCCCTCAACACATAATAGATACAAGTTTGAGATGGGTCTATGCTAGTGTACTGATGGTTGTTGTCTAAATATAGTAAGATATATAATGCATCAGCTCTGTCCTTTTTTTTGTATTTTAACATTATGGTAATTAAGCGAAATAATACATGGGGGCTCCTTTTTTTCATTTTCTAGTGTTACAAACACACACAGAAACACACATGAAATATTGATCTTCCCCCACCCAGGCTGTAGACCACCTCACTTTTCTTGGTGCAACAAATGTGCATATAGCATGTTTTTCTATCAAGCACCCACCCCCCTGCAAAATAAAAACTGAAAACTGAAAATTAAATCAGGTTTTAACTTAAGTTCATTGCAGACATATGGCCATCATTATTCTCCAACCGTACAGTAGGCATCAGTTAGGTCTCTGAAAGGTTGCATCCATAGTGGAATGCAATTAGATCAAAAACTGAGGTGAATTGCTAGATGTGTTGTTTTAATATAAAAATTAATATACCAAAATAAATGAACATCCAAAAATCACAACTGTTGAGATTATGAGGATACTGATCTGATATTTAGACCTTGGGTAATACAGATCTTCACATTTCGGACAATAGATCTTCACAGTGCCCTGTCTAGGAATGTCTGACTGACTTGCAGGCAGGCATGGTTGCCCTCCACAACAAACTCTTGGGCATCTTCCAAAATCAACTCTCTTGTATTTTTCAAGCTGCAATAAACAACAACGGACCATTGCTCCATGATTAATACTAAATAACAAGTATTAAAGGCCTATAAGATGGCTAGGAGTTTATAAATTTCTTGGGCAGAGAATTATTACCTAACTTAACAAGATAGATAATGATAAACTATAGTTGACTAATATCTTATATGACTAGGATCATACCATTGCATTTAGCCCTTTACTTGTCAAGATATAGCGAAGATGAATAAGCCCATACAATAATTCCGCTGCAGACTCTACCATTTCATTCTGCTCTTCACTATCTATATCCCCTGAAAAAATCCAAAAACAAGAGAAATGCGTAATCATGCAATTTAAAGTATAAACAAAACTTGGATTTGTATGAGAAATATCAGAACATAATAGGTTTGTAATCAATTTATAATTCTGAATATAAGCTGATAACTAAATCCCATGTATGCTAAGAACTATATTATAATGCAAAAAGATAAAGGAGAAACTGCACAGCCAACTGTGAACTCAACATTCTGAAAATAATACAT
Source organism: Picea engelmannii (assembly GCA_009831015.1). Lineage (NCBI taxonomy): Eukaryota > Viridiplantae > Streptophyta > Pinopsida > Pinales > Pinaceae > Picea > Picea engelmannii. Next base: position 430,117 of record ML778722.1, on the reverse strand, counting down.
CCAGAACTGCCATGTGGAAATATCTTAGAAATCATAATTATTTTTCTCAGAATTTCATCATTTGCACAGAAAAAGCAAAGCAAGGAATTTCACATCCTAGGAACCTTCTGCCATTTGAGCTTTAACCATCAAATTGGTCAAATTTACAACCTTCGGAGTAAATGAAATATTGGCAAATAAAATATATGGTATAGATACGTAATGAATATTCAGCAAATTCTAAGCATTACTGATATTCACATTCATCAGACTACAGACAGACAACTACACCTCCGCTTTAACATTGAAAAAAAATTGCTTTTAGTGTGGATAAAAAATTGCCACCTACTGGAAAATACAAATGCATTTTGAGAATTGATTCAAATCTGGACACTTCGTAAAAGGCATTCCTTCTTTGTTTTTTAAGGGGAGGAGAACTGTGAATCATCAAATAAAATATTGCCATCAAATATGCGTTAACTAACATATACCTCCATAATTTAATTAATGGGTAGTTAAGAGATTAACATAAAGGGGTCTCTAATGTAGAAAAGGGGTCTCTAAGTAGAATAGCAGAATATCCCTCCAAATCAATGCTCATTGTTCCAGCAAGTTTCCAGGACATGGAGATGAGGGAAAAAGGAAACACATCCGAGGGAAGCGTGGAGACACCCCCAAAATTTTAGGGACATCCCTGGCATAAGGGACCCTGTCTAAAATACTAAAACAAAAGAAAATAAATAAATATATGAAAACAATGGTATTTATAGTTTCAAGCTTCGACGGGGTACCCAGACATCCCCATCTTCAAGCAACAGTGCCCAAGCATCCCCCAAAAAGGGAAACGTTTCCTTTTTGGGTGAAGCATTTCCCAACGAAAGGGAGCATCAAAAAATGTTTCACATGGGATTTCCCCCTCCTGAGAGGGTGGGGAACATGTCCCCATTTAAAACTGTTCCAAATAGCTGTCAGTTATCTTTTGAAGGAGACTAAAAGAAATCATGTCAAGTAACAGTTAGGCAAACTATTAAAAATTCCCAGGTTCTCATTCTTCTCACTTTTCAGTGTTGCTTTAGAAGAAGCAATCAATAATGAAGCTGAGTAGTCAACCTTGATCACAGGCTTTAAGCTGGATCTTACAATTGGCATTTTGAAACCTTGCACAATGGTATCCCTTTCTACCCGTAAAACTAAAGAACAATCAGAGAAATACAATTAGATAACTTGAACCTGCTCAGTGCTGAACAAAACCAAGAACTCGGGTGAGCACATGTAATCATAGAAACATTTTTTGTGCCCATCGTGTAACTGCATAAATATTATAAATGTGTCAGATTAGTCTCATAATCTTTCAAGTGTTTCCTTTTCTACCTGGAAAACTAAAGAACAATCAGAGAAATACAATTGAATAAGCTTAAACCTGGTAAACAAAACCAAGACTCAGGTAAGCACATGTAATCATAAAAACAATTTTTTGTGCTCATCGTGTAACTGCATTAGTATTATAAATGTATCACATTAGTCTCATAATCTTGCAAGTATTCTTAGAGATATAAACATAAAATGTTACGCATATTAAATATTATTTCTACATACAACTGTTAGAGATAATGGTCATATTTAGAATTTAGGCGAATTAGGACTTAGACTAGACACATAATAAAGTCTCACTAATAAAGTGATGTAATAATGAGGCATTTAATATGGTAACTAATGTAGTGGTTATTAGTCAGGTATTTGGGAGTTATATAACGTACTCTGCTCCTCCTGCTATGCAATGAGATATTGCATCATCTAATGAAATGAATCATTCCACTCTTTCTCATTATGTGAAGGAGCTGAGGGACTATTGTGTTCGAAGAAGGTACCAAGGGATTGCAATCACACACAATTGGACAGAAGCGAGACAGAAAAAAATAAAAATAAAAGTGGTGTTAGCACTGTTATAAGGGTCAGGACACATTTTTGCAAGTCTCAAAAAGAGGAGACCGAGCCTGAATTTGTAAGGTCAATCCCAATCAAAATCACTAACACATTGTCTACATGAGATATTGCCAATCTACTACAGGAATATGGCTGTGGGTGAATTGAAATACACCATGAGGAATATCGAAAAGGTCAACAAAGTAGGATTCATCATGAGGTATTTGTTGAAATATTGTAACTTCGAAGAATATTCTAATTATATGAGTTATTATTGTATAGATCAAATCCCCTTTTGCAGATTGATCAAGTTGGGTCTTGTATAAGATCAAATCCCCTTTTGTGGATTTATATGGTGGTATTTGTAAAGTAGGCCCCTAGTAATTATAAAGTGGTTTTAGACGTTTGTAGGAGAAGTCGGTTCCAACAAGTGAAGAGACACAACCCTAGCGCCACCTCAACTTGTATTTATATGTGAGGATGGTGTCTCATTTGAACACTCACTCACTCATCTAGTGCACATATCTAGAAGGCAGTTGCAGTTGCAGGAAGAAGTCTAACGAAGGAGAAGAGAGGCACATGCTTGGTCTTGGTCTGTCTTTGGTGTTTTGGTCTTAGTCTTGGCATTGTATTGGCAATCTATTATTGAGGAAGTTTTGTTGGGTTTTCCCAGGATAAAATGTTGCGTACCTTGTGATTGTGTTTCTTTCAGTGATCCTCTTTATACTGTTGTTTTGGAAATGCATTGAATGCTCATTAAATTTGGAAATAACCTAATAACAGCAGTAAAAACTTAACAGTATTTGTGGGCAAAGAAACATATAGAAGGAATAACTATCATCAAGTCGCAGAGTAAAGGACTCATGCTAAGTGCCAGGTGAGGCTGCTAGAAAGAGACAGTCTGACAACCCAACATGGAGTCAAGCCGCCAAAAGGGATTTCGAGAAGGGATTTCGTGTGAGCCGCCGGGTGAAGGTATAATGGCTGAGTAGGACAAACCACCATTGAACCAAGCCACCAATTCAGTAATGGTATAAGCGAGTTGTCATGTGATAAAAGGGGAACCGCCAAATGAGTGAGCCGTGTTGTCATTGCCATTGAGAGATTTATCGATTTGAGCCACTGAATCGTTAAACAGGAGCACTGACAGAATTCTATTGTGGGAATTGAAGGTCAATTTCAAGAGATCTAAGGAGCAGCCCATGTAAAAACAATAAAAAGACAAAGCCATACAAAGGAATTTGTAATCATACAGAGATTCCACCCACCTAAGAATTGAAGAACTGTACAGTTGGAAAATGAATTGACTGAGAAGAGAATCAGGCCAATTTGATGAAGAACAGATTAAAGATCGTGTGCCTGAAGAATTGAAACAAGTTTCATGATCTGAATCTGTATTCACATTAATTCTGAACACAAAAATTTTAAGAGACGATTTGAAGTGTATAGCTAGCCTGCATTTTGTGGAGTGTGTTGTTGTTCGAGACAACAGTAGGTTTTCAATTGCGGAGTTGTAACCTTGAATCTAGATTTGTTTATTTAAATCATTAAGAAAGGTCGGTTTAGCCCATATAGTGTTGAAAGAAAACATTCATAATGTTTATTTAAAACATTAATAATGGGCAGTTTAGCCCATATAATGTTGAACGAAAACGAAAAGTTAAATGGTCAAAATTTAAATTATGGAAACAAAGGATGCTTGCCATATTTGGGTACAGATGTTTGGACAAACTAGTATTGGGAAAAGTAATCTAGAGTGAAACCGATGTAGATGCTCAAGAAAAATATTATGCAAAGAATCAAGAGATTATGATGTTGATCAAGCTCTCACTAAAGAATGAGATGCTTCCCAAAGTACAAGATGGTAATAACGCATTTGTCATGTGGGGAAATCTATGAAAGATGCATGAAACCTCAGAGAAAGGTAGAGTGTTTTTTCTTAAAATATGTTGTTCTCAATTAAAATGGAGGAATTTGACTTTGTTGCATCAATTGATAAAAATCAAGGATATTCAAGATCAATTGAAATCATTGCCAGGACAATGGAAGAAGAAGATATGGTGGTTATAATTTTGAAACGTTTGTCTTCTTCCTATACAAAATTTATTGAGACTTTGAATATTACTAGCACTCATAAAGAAATAACGTTTGAGCAGTTTAGCACAAAGGTCTTGCAGCAAGAGCTTTGGAAAAAGTAGTTTGGGAATAGCAATGTGAATGAGGCTCCTGTGATAGCACTTGCAGTGAAGTTTAAGAGAAAGGGTACTAAACAGAAGGATTAGAAAGATGAAGATAAGTCTTTCGAGTCAAGTAAAAGTAGAAAAGCATTTTTTTCTTTTATCGTGGAAAAATAGGGCATATAAGCAGAGTTTGCGAGAAGCGGTTGTGGGATGAAAAGCATGGCCAAGAGCATTCTTCAGATGAGCAATCTGGAAAGAAACATGCTAATGTGGATAAACACAAGGAGGAGGAAGAATTATATGTGTTCATGGGTAGAAACAAGGATTCAAAGAGTGGTAAGGTTGATTGGTACGTTGATTCAAGAGCATTTAGACTTTTCACTAACAGTATCGATTGCTATGTTGATTTTGAAGAGGATAAATCTCAATCTTATTCTGTTGTGTTGAGTGGCAGATAATCGCATTAATGTCCAACAAATGACCACAAAGTAGGTCAATGGGACTGTTGAGTACAATAATGTCCATACAAAGCAGGAGTACCAAAATGTCTCCTATATAAAGAGAGAAGTACAGAGGGAAGGGATCCAGGGACTAGATGATGGTCCACTAGATCTATCTCTCCTATCGTCTGAGTTTGAATGAAGAAAAATCAAGATAGAATGATGTCTTGCAGAAGAGTTGGGGGGAATTTGGACCACCTACTGTGTTGTTGTCTAGAAGAAGTAACTCGCCTTTGATGTCTAAGTGATCTCGTCTACCTGCTGGTAAGGAATCTGGTCTGGCAATGTCCCTGGGATCTCTGAGGTGGGGGAATGATCCCTCGAGTCCACACTAATCTGGGGTCAGATGCAATGTTGTTGTCAGTTTGTCTCTTGATGACCCTAGCTAATGGGAGAACCATAAAGAAGGAAGTTATCTGCTGAGTGGGATTTGGTCTAGGAGGAGACTAGATAATGTGGCCACAAAGTCTGAGGGCCTCCTGCATGTAAAGGGCTAGACACTAAGTCACCTGACACGTCCAAACCCCTACTCATCTCGCGTATCCTACGTGTCGAACACAAAACGGAAGGACATGTGTTGGATACGCATTTAGAACGTGTCATGTTCACAGGACAGGCGTGTCTTGAAAATAGGGCACGTGTCCTGCTCAGAAAAGGACCTTGACTCATGTTTTATCATGCAAGTTGCAACTATGAGGTGTTTCAGTGTGCAACTAAGGGTTATTTTTCCTTACTAATTCTATTTAAAGAGGTCCCCACCCCCTCCATTTCACCCACCCTAGTAATTAATGGTAATATTACTTTTACTTAAATTTTTAACATTACCATTAATTGTTTGAGGATGCTTGAGAATGGTTCCAAACTCATTGGACTTCATATGGAAAAATTAGAATTTTAGGTCCCATTCCAAATTCAACAGACTTAATGGTTTTCAGGATTTCAAGATTGGCAGGATTGCAATGTTTCCACTAGATTCTACCATGTAAGAGGGTATGGAATTGGCATTTAATCAAGGGCACCATGCCCTTTATGTACCTCGATGTTGGTGGCATTGATTGTTGAACTCTTATGTCACGACCCCGGTAAAAATGTACCCTTCACTCAAGTATAAACTCTTATGTTCAACTCTTCTCTTTGTCATCGTGTCAAGTGACTTAGTGGTGTATGTGCACACCAATCTCTATCTTATTTGCAGGCACTGGGCAGAGAGAAGAGTGGTTGAAGGGAAAGAAAAAGATGTGGGATGTGTTTCCTGATGATATGGGTTTGGACAACGGTGTTGAGTTGGCATTGGCAATGCCATCATTTATGTTAGTAACTTAGTTGCTACTAAGTTAGTATTAGTTGTATGATTGAATTTGTATCATCATCATGTAAATGTTTACAGTTTAATTATTTCATTTTTGCATGTGTAATTCATAATTTAAATTTTGGTATATAAATTATATATAACGTGTCCTTCGTGTCTTGTTTTTGGGGGTCGTCATGCCCATGTCGGATACTCGTACTTTTGTGTCATCCGTGTCCCGTGTCCCTGTGTCAGGTGACTTAGGCTAGACATCTCTAGTCTGAATACTGATAGAACCTGGAGAGGGTCTAAATCCCTCTTAACAAACAATGAAATCTCCCACGGATCTCATAATAGAGGGGGCAGCGAAAAAATGAAGTACTCCTCTGTCTCCACCTTATGAAGATGGCATTGCTAGTAGATCGTCTCTGCTCGTACAGTCTACTGGTCCATCTCAACTCGAAGTTTGTGTGAGCCCACTCGAAATTGGCCTAGGGGAATACAAAGAGAATGCACCCAATGACAGGATGTATATGGGGATTGGATGATGAATCCATCCCTCATCTCTATAAAGTGCTCAACATAGAAGGCCATCTTTGGACGTAACACACACTGGGAGTTTGTCAAAGTAAGTTGCACGAACTATCTACAAATGTCATTCCYGATGATCATGTTCAACTCCTATCTAGTAGGTAGGAGGTTTCCAAGTGCATCCATGGAGTATTTGAATGGAGGAAGTCAATCCATCGAAATACGAGACTCCAAAAGGGTTGAGACCCCTACAAACCAACACCTAGTGCGATCGCRACGGCCAAACAAGGAAATGGACTCTGATGAACAATAGGCCAGATACAGGTACCTGTCTCGGCCCGTTGCAGAATCGACAAAACTCTGAATGCAGTGCAAAAGAGAATTCAGGAGGAAAATAGTCTCGAGCTGGAAGGGCCAAGCACCAAACTCTACAAGGATGATCTGTTGGGGTATTGTTTGCTTGCATCTAATGTTGCGTCGAAGGAGAAGGATCTACACTCGCCCGACTGAAGCCCAATCAGTCTCCACTCAACAAGGCCCCCAAACCTTTGAACCATAAGGAACTGTGGGTCGAATAAGGGAATCCGTAAGGAACATCTTGGACGAAACGTCCTGAAAACACTGTCGGATACACTGTCTCTCAAGAGCAGCTAAGGATCCATAATCTTTGTTTACACGAGGTTGGAGAGCATGTTGAACGCTAAAGCGAGGCCCTGAGAATTGTATCCCAAATAAGTATCGGTATTGACGATATGAATCTCCTCTCCTCTGAAAAGGAAATGGTGGTCTAATAGAACCTTCTTTGACCCATTGAAAATCATCGCCTTGGTTTTACCCAGATTGACCATCAATTGTCGAAGATCACAAAAAAGTGCCAAAGCAGAGAAGAATACAAGGTTAGATAAAAGGGAAATGTCCTACTTCAGGGAAGAGGAAAGAAGGTAATGTTAAATATGTCCATTATAATACTTGTTTAAAGAAAAATCTACTTTCACTAAGTAGTATAATGAAGCATAGCCCACACTTGCATATAAATTTCCTTGATAATAGTTGTTTTATTGTTGATAAAAATAGCAAAAAGATGGTTACTATGGGTGTGGAAGAACATGGTTTATTCCAGTTGTTAGACACTAAGAATACAGGGTTAGTTCAGCAACAATATGGCTGTAATTTTACTAAAAACTCTACCGCAATGCCTAGGACAAAAAAGTGTATGATGAGGTCATCATTGCTTGAAGTTGGAGCTATTATTGGATTTCTATTCTAGGATATGGGCCTTGTTCTATTATTGATTATAGTGCTCAAACTTTTCAAAGTTATAACCACCATATCTTCTTATTCCATTGTCCTGTCAATTTCACTTGATCTCTAATATCCTTGATTTTTAGCAAATGATCTGCAAGGAGTCAAATTCCTCCATTTCAACTTAGTATAACATGTTTTTAAGGAAAAACACTCTACCTCTGTCTAAGGTTTCATGAATCTTGAGTAGGTTCCCTCACATGACAAATGCATCATTACCATTTTGAACTTCAACAAGAAACTCATTCGTTACTAAGAGCTTAATCAACAACACAGCCTCTTGATCCTTTGCATCATACTTTCTTGGGCATCTATGTCGGTTTCACTCCACGTTTATTTTCTCAATACAAGTTTGTCCAAACATTCGTATTCAAATATGGCAAGTATCTTCTATTTCCATAATTTAATATTCTGACCATTAAATTTTTCATTTTTGTCCAACATTATATAGGATAAACTAGCCATTTTTTCTAGGGTTTAAATACACCAAATAGATCTGATGTCGAAATTACAATTCGGCTATTGATAGCGATACTGCTATCCCAAACAAAAAACACACTCTAAATGCAAGTCTTGAACTTCTTGTCAATCAAGTTTGCATAAACCTTCTTCAGAATTAATATCAATAAAGGCAATAAATATCAAACTTACTAGTATGGATTCTCCAAGCACAAATTGTCTTCAAATTGACTCGGTTCTCTTCTCTCCTCTACACGCTAATAGGTAGAGGTAATAGTTTAAAAACTCCACAATTGTTCTTACCTCGATGGCTTCACTTTACAAACTGAACCAACTGACAACTTTGATGGCAACTATACTTTCAATTTGACAATATATTTTCCTTCTCTCAACAGCTACACCTATCACAGTAACTCTAACTTTGACAACTACAGGTTTTTATTTTATGACTGGCAGTTTTTCTTTTCAAAGACCCCACATGCACTCGCCTTCACAGACTCACATATCTCCTAACAGTTTAGGCTTATCTGATGAATTGAAACAACAACTTCTTCCTTTGACCGCTACTAGTGGAGGGTGACTTCATCACTTTCTGGCAGCTCTAGTTCACACGACAAAGGCTCCAACTCTATTCAGCAACCATGAACTTCGACAATTTTCCTTTGCCCAGTGTCTAATCTTCTACACACGGGTTTTGAAATCGATCTACAGCTCTACTCATTCGACCTTCTCACAGAGGTCAGCATAAAATGCCTAAACCCTCGACGTCAACCTACAATGACTCCCGTTACAGATCGAAACTGCTTTTAAGTTCTCTTTTGACCAGCTCCTTCACCCACTTCCTCAGCTTCTCCTCAATGTGGCTCTAATATGGATACCATGTGAGTTTTACACATGCTTGGATAGGAAAGAAAGAGTGGAAAGATTCTTACATTAAATGATGCAATGTCTCATTACATAGACGAATTAGGAGTATGTTATGCAACTTTCAAATACCTAACTATTAACCACTACATTAAAGGCTACATTAAATGCCCCATTATTACATAACTTTATTAGTGAGCATTTATTATTCGTCCAAGTCCTAATACACCTAAAAGCTCTAATAAGACATTTCCCTCTATTTGTGTGCATAGAAAAATCATCAAAAATAAGAAATCTTCATTTAATTAGTGATTTCCTGCATAAAAACAGCAAAAATAACTTGATGTCTAGCTCCACTTTTACACAGAAATTGGCTGTCCTAAGGTTTGCATGCTCATTCAAAGTAAGCATTTACTGCATCATTTTCATGTGTTTCCAGCAGTTTTTTGAGTGATTTCTGCTGGTTTTCCTGCACTCATCTACAACAGTACAGCAGGAAACTATTGTCTATTTTATGCATACACTTGGTGATATAGCATAAAAATTCATTTTCTTCGATTTGTATGTCTGGTGCCCACTTTATCACTTACTGTTTTATTTCGGATTTATTTCTGAACAGTGGTTTTGTTTGTTAGTTGAGGTCATTCTTATCCAATTTGAACCCCAAACCACTTTAATCCAAAAGGTAGTATGTCAACCAGTTGTACTCAAGACAATATTATGTCTAAAGCATGGAAGGAGAAAGGGGCACTTTTTAGTACATGGCTACCCACCAAGCAAGGAGCTTACAACATCTTTAGATTTGGGTGTTGCACCATAAATGCTTCAGACTGCCAAGTCACTTCCAGTTTTAGTAGACCCCTCCATTTGATCTTACACTCTATACTTTTCCTTCTCCACTCGTTCTTCAAATTCACCTCAAGGGTGCCCCTAGGATCTAGTATTGGCTCGTCATCTTCATCCATGAGAGGGCCATCTATTTGAATAACTACTTCACTACCCAACTTCTTTAATGAGGATACGTGGAAGACATTATGGAGTCTTCTCTTGTACTGAATGTTTGGTGACTAAGTTACCTCACCTACTTTTAATCACATGTTATATGGGTTTTGGGCCATAAAACATGGGTTGAAGCTTGTTCTTACCCTGTTGTCAAAGAGTTGTTTGTTTGGAAGATTGCATTAGGACAGAGACCATATATCAATCTCAAATTGTCTTTCTGAGTGGTACTGATCAGCATGTTGTTTCATCCGGTTTGGAATGTCTGGTGACTAAGTTACCTCACCTACTTTTAATCACACTTTATATGGGGTTTGGACCATAAAACATGGGTTGAAGCTTGATCTTACCCTGTTGTCAAAGAGTTGTTTGTTTGGAAGATTGCAATAGGACAGAGACCATATATCAATCTCAAATAGTCTTTCTGAGTGGTATTGGTCAGCATGTCGTTTCATCCTGTTTGTTGACATGGATAAGTTGTCCTTTAGGATGTTGAAAATGTCATGCATTTCCAATAAAAATGCAACCAGGAATTGAACATTTTAAATGACCCAATCCTTAGGTGACGGGGGTTCATAGCAATGTAATGCTTTAAAGGTGGTCATTTTGGTGGTAAAGTAATATATAGTAGTATACCAATTTTGGCCAAATGCAACCATATCTTCCATTGATTTTTCTTATCCAATGTGTACATCCAAAGGTGGGGTCATTTTGGTGGCAGAGCAACATGTAGTATTATACTAAATGCAACCATATAATCCATTGATTTTTCTTTTCCATACATACATCCGAAGGTACCCCTCCATGGTGTTATTAAAATTTATTGCCATAAGTGACTTACAAACACGGGATCCCTATCATAGACAATGCAATCAGGGAGGCCATGGAGTTTATAGACATTCTTAAAGAAATAAATCAATGACCCCAAAAGCTATAAACTTGTTAGTCAAAGAGATGAAATAGCCATACTTGTAAGTTTGTTGAAACCCACATGATCGATAGAGAGAAATGCATGCCCATGCTAAAGAGCTTGTTTTGTAAGATGAGAAGCTTGTAAACAATGTTATCAAAACCGGACTGGAACAGGCAAAACCAGCCAATTCAACCAGTTTTGGGGCCATTCCAGTCTGGTACAAGGTTTCAAACTGTTTTTGGCTAGTTTCGTACCGAACCAACCGGTTCAATACAAAACCGACCTTAAAGCACCAAACCGGTCAGTTCTATACAGTGTCGTATGGCGCAACTAGGGACCACCAAAACCTAAATTAAAAAAAAAAAAAAAAAAACACAATAAATTAAGTTATTTGCAAGAACAATACCTAACCCCGGGGCCCTATTAACATTATTTAAAGAGGTCCCCCCTTCCATTTCACTCACCCTAGTAATTAATGGTAATATTAAATTCTTAAAGTAAAGTTGGCATTCTCCTTTATCTTTCACTTTCTATCCTTTTACATGAATTTTTAACATTACCATTAATTATTTCAGGATGTTTGAGAGTGGCTCCAACCTCATTGGATTTCATTTGGAAAAAGTAGAATTTTAGATCCCATTCAAAATTCAGCAGACTTAACTGTTTTTAGGATTTTTGCAACATTTCCACTGGATTCTATCATGTATGATGGTATGGAACTGGCATTTAGTCAAGAGCACCAAGCCCTCTATGTACATCAATGTTGGTGGCATTGATTGTTGAAATCTTGTCACGACCCTGGTAATGATTTTGATGAGATGTAGTTATTTGTTGTAGCATGAATTTTTTTGGACTCTAAAGGCCATTTAGAGCCTGTTTGTTGATGTATTTAGGTTCATATATGTATTGCACTCGTGTTATTTTGGTTATATGCACCCTTACTTGCTATATAGATGAGAAACTTTGCATTCTTGTGTATAAGATAAGAAAAGTTAATTTTATTAATGTCCAACTAATGACCACAAAAGTAGGTCAAAGGAACTGTTGAGTACAATGATGTCAATACAATGTGGGAGTACCAAAAGGTCTCCTATAAAAGGAGATAGGAAAAAAGTAAAGTGCACAGAAAATATATGTTTTTTCTCAAAATTCGAAAATTTTATGTATTTTTTGGTCGACTGGTTATTTGGTCCCATTTCTTTTCCGATTCTAATCCAGTTCAAGTTTTTGAGGTCGACCAATCTGGTTCTAATAACATTGGTTGTAAATGATGTGATTCTTAAAGACAATGGCATTGTCCTTAATAGTCCAAGGCTAGCTCTTCCTGCCATCAATAATGTCCTATTGAAGTTGAAGCATAGTATGATCCACTGTGTAGTCAATGATGAGCACTTGTACTCAAGTAAGCTCGTTGACTGACATGGAGTTGAAGGTGTCATCCCACTGAGATAAAGCCACTACAACAATATTCTTCTCACCCTCCACACAAATGACCTCAAAGACATTAGCTTGAAGACAATCAATCCACACTTTTGTTGCTCCTCCAGTAGAGTACCTTGCATCAACAAGTGCTTCAGGCTTAAGTGATCAGTCTTAATAAAAAAATTATTACCAAGGAGGAACTAATGCCACTTTGCAACTGCATAAGTATGGATTGCCTAAAGTATGGCCAACATTTATTTGTTGTATTGGACATGCATCATTCTATCATCTATGTTTTTCGACTTCCTACTCTCAAAGGCAATAGTTGAGAAATTTTGTACAAAACAATAGAACCCTACTAATCCCAAAATTCTCTTAAGCTTCTTGAGGGCCACAAGCACTAGCCCCTCTTGAATGACTTGAATCTTCGCAAAAATAGTGCAAGAAGTCTTACAAATTCACACTCAGATTCTTTTGCATAAATCTTATGTTGTCCTAAAGTAGCTAGTACAAGATCCAAATGCTCAAATTTTATATGAATGTCCAATTATATATGAGAATATTATCAAAGAAGACAAAAACAAACTTGCGGAGATATTTACCAAACACTTTGTTCATTAAAGCCTAAAATATAGCAAGAGCATTGAAAATGATGAATGGCATCACTTGAAATTGGCAGTGGCCCTAATGAGTCCTTAAAGCAATCCTCTTGCTATTGGAGATGTATAGGTATCTAATAATAGCCAGATCAGAGATCAATCTTAGAAAAAAACTTAACACCATGTGGCTCATCCAACAAATCATCAATGCAAGTCATGGGGAACTTACTTTTGATAGTGATTCAATTATGTGCTTTGTAATCAATAGAAAGGTGGTACAAACCATCATTTTTCCTCACCAAGACAATTGGAGCAACTTCATGGCTCTTGCTAGGAAAGTGGCCATGTCCATAAGCGACTAAACACTATGGGTCCTTCAATAGGGTCAAGCTCAATAACATGTTCCATAACCCTGTCAAGGGGATGCACTATCAACACCTCCTAAAAGACCACTTTATATTTATGGAGTAAGATAGAGAGAGGCATGGAATATGCATTTGTTGGGAAGGATCTGCCACCATACAGTATGTTATCCCCCATTCCTAGGGATAACTAAGGAGATGRTGTCTCGAGGCCCTCAAGGTGTAGACATGGAGTTCTGAGAGATGGATTGRCCGATAGTGTCCACTTACACAGATGAAGCCCCACCTCACCACCATACTTCTCCATTCRTCRTGATGGCATTCACCACACCAACTTGATACCAGAACCGGTGGATCTTGCTTCATGAGGTAACAAGACAAGTATCATGGTAAGTGTCACTTTAATACTTGGGGCATTTGAATATGTTGCATTAAAACTTCTCTTGATTATGGAACATTTTGCTTGGAAATTATGCTTTTTGTCTTATTTCACTTTGGTGAGGGTCATGATTTCCTAGTAAGTGGCCACGCTTGGGGAAAGGGTTGTAACCAGGGGTCTTCCTTGAAGGGTTATCGTACCGTCCCCACTCATACTTACCACTTTCCATTACTTCTACTCTTTTGTGTCCCCGTCTTTTAGGTCATCGGGCTTATTGACCAAGAAGGGCATGTACCTCATTTCATGGGAAGAAGGGGCTGAAGGCCCAGAGGCTTGTAGCTGGAAAAAGATAAAATCCAATCATAAACCTTCTAGATGCTCGCCTGAGGATCCCGAGGACAATGGAATGTTTCTTGAAAAAATGTTAAAGGACCCCTAAAAAATAAATAATTAAAATCATGCCAACCAAGGTAGAGCGGTGTGGGCTTTGTTTTTATCGCTTAGTTTAGTGCCCCACATTGTATTCAACTTGGGGAAGCATTGTGACCAGGGTAGAGCGTATGTGGGCTTTGTTTTTATTGCTGAGTTTAGTGCCCCCATACATCTTCAACCTGGAAACACTCTCATAAATTAATGGCAAATGGGCTTGGAAAAATGTTGCATTGCGAACGAAGGGCAGCACACCCTCTACAAAGGCACCCATAAATGAGACAATACAAGCCCATGTATGTCATGAAACCCCATACTTAGAAGTCTAACCCCATCCACCTCACATCCACTACATAACTTAGAAAGGATTGTCCTTAAGAACCTCCCCTACTTGAGGAATTGGTTCACCCAATAGAGCATTACGACACACCTCCCATATCTAAAAATTTGGCAAATTGCATAGGGTCTTTGAGCACTCGTTTAATTTGAAAATGTAGATTTGATGCACATGTTTAGATGGCTCTTGTATTAAATGTGATTTTACTTGGCATGATACGTTTGACTCGAGACCCTTGGAGGGTGTATTTACTTGTCTTTGCAGGACCTTGCTTGGTGGACATTTGTGGAGAAACAAGCCTTGCTTGGGACTTCATTGGGGCATGAAGCCCATAGAGTGGATGCCATACCCCAGACCTTGGGACAAGCTAGATGACGAACGTTCACTTTGGAGGCATGAGAGGACATCCCGGAGAAGGAAAGCTAGCCCCCTTTTTCCCAACGTTTGACCTTGGAGGCTCAAAGTGTCACTTCCTCGAGCATGACGTCTCACTTGGGAGCTAGGGTTTGATGGTGATGGGTGATTTGATGATGACTTGGCATGTTTTGATGGAGGAAGACCCCTACACCTTAAAGATATGGCCTTTGGAGGCCCAACGTCTCCCTCAAAAAGCTCAACGACTTGCCATTTATGCCAAAACATCACCCTTAGGGGGGATGACGTCATCATTTAGGGCTTGCTTATTTTGTAAAATTGAATTATATTTTATAAAGGGGCAAATTAGGAGGTCGGCCTCCCTAATTTGTGCTTTACCCTAACTTAAAGTGGACAAATCATTTTTACAAGGTAAAGTATAAATAAGACCTTGTCACTTTCATTTTGACATACAACACACTTGAGAATTACATAAGTTTTGGGCTGAAATTTTCACCCTACTTGGGCAATTCGCACTTTCTCTCTCTTATGATATTTTGGATGCTAGTTGCTTGTCTCTTGTGGAAGAAGTGGTGTGCTATCTCTCTTGGATGATTTCTCTTGCTTTGTGGTGGAAATTACTTGGTAAAGAAGGGTTTAATCTTTTGTTATCTCTTGAAATTGGTAAGGAAATTTCTACATATTGTTAGTGCTTCTTATTGTTTCATGGTTATTCTTGTCTAAACCCTTGGATGAGTATAAAGGCATACACCCTCCACTAAGTCTATCACATTTGTCTTTGGATAAGCTACTCAACAAGGTTGCTAGCAGGTGTAAAAGGGATTACACCCTCCTAGATTTACGTTGCTAGTTGTGTTTGCCCTTGGGAGTAAAAAGGCTTACACCCCTAAGGAGATAACACAACTAGTTCTTACAACAAGAGACCCCATAACCCAATTGATAAAGACAATAGTCTATTTTGCATTGGAGAAACAAAATCATTTGCATTGGAATACGTGAAAAATAGAGATTTTGCAATTGTTCAAGTTGGAATCAATTTGCATGCTTAAGGCATCTTGGTACCCTAAGAGCGTCTAGCTTAGTCTAGTAATTCTTGCTGCTGTTATAAACTAAAGCTACAGCCATTAGTGCTGCAGCAAAATCATCTCTATTTTATCTATTGATCATCTTTCTACCGCTGAAATTTGTTTACAAGCTGCCATTATTAAACTACTTGTCAATGGCTATCTTTTGGGTGGAATGTTAGCTGATTTTAGTGGCTAGAACTTCTTGTTGTAGCATTTGTTTGCTACAGCCACTTGGCTGTTGTAATACTTTCTGATAACACTTAACAAACAGCCCTAAATACCATCTAAAGTCTTGCTCTTTCAAGTGGAAGTTTGGCAAGTTATTGCTAGCTTAGTTTCCATCATCTTATACTTGATTTTAGTGGTCTAATTTGCAACTATTTGTAATTGTTTCTTGCTGATTTATAGACATATATACTGCCGCAATTTGGGACAGAAAGCTTATCTTGTTGATCCCCTTGATATAAGGCTTGATTTATGCTCATTTGTCTTGTTCTCGGCAGGGCTAACGCTGTTTTGTAGGTGCACAACTATTGGCAAACATTGCACAAGACTCGTTCTCAAGCCATCCTTCATCTCCAAAATTGACCTATAGGGGGTTTCACTCATCATCGCATCATTTTTCATCTCAATCCCCCTAGGGCCACCAGGATTCCCCCCTGGTGGTGACTTATCATCACTAAAGCGAGGGGAGTGTCTATCTAAGGTGACAGTGGGTAGGTACTCCCATAGTTGTCTCACTTCCGTGGTTTGGTTCGGGCTTTGCCCAACCTACAATATGTGTGATAACACAATACAAGCGAACCATGAAACCAAAGTGGTCGTTCTTTGGAAGTTTGGACATATGTTTCGGGTCAACAACCGAAATACCGTTAGGTGGTAGGCCTTTGATAATGTATTAGTGACCATCTTAGTGAAAGGAGAGAAATTTCTCTCGATTGTTAGAGTAGGTTCATATAGAAATAAACCAGTGAATACCCAGAAAAATATCTACACCAATGTCTATAACATAAGATTCATCCTTTGGTGTGTCTTTATTTCTTATTGTAGGCATAAGACTTGAAAGAGTCAAGACTACCCAACACAACTTGAGCCATATACCCTCACACAAAATATGTTTATGGCATGGCATGTTGATGGGTAAGTGTTACAGTGTATCAAGATGGAAGCACAACTACCTAACATGTTTCTTATCAAGAATGTTGAGAATACTACCAAGATCAACTAAAACAAGCGGCATGTGTTTCTTAATGTAGCCACAAAACTTGAAGGTATCAAGACTACGCTGTTGAGTTTTGTACCTAAGGAGGTGTTCCCCATGTGTTTTCCCTCCTTAGCACATGTGGGAAGGTTTATGGCACTTTGTCCTAGTACTTTATGTCTATTTGTACTTTGACTTTGGATAAAGTACATTATGTCACTTTTGGCAAAAGTGAACATTAAATTA
>ML778722.1:398465-411492 GCA_009831015.1 Picea engelmannii | reverse complement strand
ACAACAACCATAACAAATCAGCAAAACAAAAACTACAGTTGGCTGTTATAAAACAGCAGAAATTAAAACTTATGACAGCAAGAAACTTAGAGTCTTAGCTTGGTCAAAGACAGACCAAGAAGACAGCTGATAGGACCTGGAAAATTCTACATACGCAACCCAATCATTGCAGCAAGGGAGACTAAGGGTTCCCCTATTTCTAATCCTGGAGGGGGTTGGTCTTGTGGCCCAATGTTATTATCTTCTTTTTCAAGGGATCTTCCTCGGATTCAAATTAAGAGTAGCAGTCGAATAGATCTTAAGCCATAGAAAGACCTGAGGGTTGCAGACATGTCCCTTAAAACAAGGCTAAGGGCATTTACAAGAGATGTTTGCGGTTAAGGGGCTAGGTTTTGGATAGGTTAGTTTTAAGCCAAAATTGCACTTCAACATAACATGGTTTCCCAAGCAATAGCAATCGCAATCTTCGTTGATCATTTCTGCAACTAGGTTGAGGGACAAATCTAGTTATAAATTGTTGAATTTAAAGCAGCCGCAAGGGCCATTCTCTGGGAGGATGGCAAAGACCCTAGCTGAGATCTAGGGCCCCCAGCACTCCTGGGGATTTGGTTTGGGACCAAACAATCAGTGCCATGGCAAAAGACCCTTGTAAAGGCCCCCAGTAGATAACTGGGGTTCTTGGTCTAGGACCAAGCAGTGAAGACCCTTGTGAGGGCCCCCAGTATATAACTAGGGTTCTTGGCCTGGGACCAAGCAGTTAAAGTCCCTAGATATGTCTAGGGCCCCTGGACATGTTCCAAAGTACCCATGTCTGGGACATGGGTTGATCCTTGGTCTTGTACCTTGGTGGATAAGACCCCAGAGATGTTATGGGGCCACCTGGTCTTTGATCAGGTGTTTGTTGGTATATGACCCTCTTTGAAGGCGGGCATGACCACATGAGGGATGTATCCCATATGCAATGATGATAAATTTAAAAAGGTCACCTTGAGAATGAATGGACAAATATTGCCACCAAGTCACCCCTCCTAAACCCCCTTCACCCTTGCTTGTGTTTAATTGGGGTTTTTGTTTATTGCTTTAGGGGTTAATGTGAAAATATTAATTAAATGTTTTAATTATAACATGTTTAATCAATATTTATATTAATTAAACATGTTGTTTTTAATTGTTATTTTTAATTATTATTTTTATTAACCTACCCTTCATGAGCACTCTTCTGACTTCGTTAATGATTGTCAAGGAATGAATGGATGTCTTGGTAAATCTGTATGGGAAAAAGGCCCCAAGTCAGAAGAGGAAACTTAATCACAAGCTTAACTATTTGAAGATGGAGAAAGGTGAATCAGTAGCATTTTCCTGTTCCAGGATAGCCCAGATCAGAGATCATCTTTTGGTCACAGGGGTCAAAGTGGATAATGATGACTTAGTGCAGACCATATTTGATGGTCTTCCTTCTTCATGGGAGACTTTTTTATCCAGTGTGAGTGGGAGAGAGATTCAACCCACATCTAAGAGGTCATGGCATGACTGTCTTCAAGAGGAGAGAAGCACTGCAACCAGGAGCGAGCCATCCAAAGAAGAGCATCGGCATTAGCATCAAGATTCAAGGAAAAGAAGAAAGTTGCTTTCCAGAAAAGCTCTCAGAAGAAGATAAATACTAAAGGTACGTTCAAAGGAAAGAATATTGATACATATAAGATTAAATGTTTTAATTGCAATAAGTTAGGTCACTTTGCTAGACACTACTAGTATATGAAGAAAATCCAAGGAAAGGGAAACATCATGCTTCCACTGTTGAGGATGACGAATCCAAAAGAAATCAGAAAAGTCCTTCTAATGAAAGAGAAAATAGAAAAGAATATTACTTGGTTTTTGCTTTATCCAGTACAAATATCACAGGGCCGAAAACTTGGTTAGTAGACAGTGGTGCATCAAAGCACATGACAGAGTACAAGGAGACCCTTTCAGATTTCAAGAAGAAATCCTTTGCAGAGAAAGTTGAGCTTAGGGATGACAAATGTTACAAGATAGAGGGAGTAGGCTCTATCTCCTTCAGATTGAAATCTGGGGCTATGCTTCATGTTGATGAAGTATTATATGTGTCAGGGCTCAGGAAGAATTTATATCAATTGCAACCCTTGAGGACAAGGGATATTGGGTGATCTTCAAGGACAGGAAGGCACTACTGTGGGCTAAAGGTAGACACCTGAGTACAGTAGAACCTATTGGTACTCACAGAGGAGAACTGTAAGGTGTGACAGGACAGTTAGTTCA
Organism: Picea engelmannii; assembly: GCA_009831015.1. NCBI lineage: Eukaryota > Viridiplantae > Streptophyta > Pinopsida > Pinales > Pinaceae > Picea > Picea engelmannii. The sequence continues at coordinate 409,215 of ML778722.1, read as the reverse complement.
GGCATTAGCTCATGATGCAAGTAGTCCCAGCGAGTTGTGGCATAGAAGGGTTGGCCATCTTTATTACAAAGCACTTACGGATCTGCAGAATATGGTATGTGGCATGCCCTCTATTTCTTTTAGTAAAAATAAAATTTGTAAAGGATGCATGCTTGATAAAAATATAAAGAAATCATTTCCTAGCAGTGACAGTAGAGCTCAAGGCATCTTAGATCTGGTTCATTCTTATGTATGTGGTCCCATGTCATCTCCCTCTCTTAGTGGTTGCTTGCATTTTGTCATTTTTATTGATGATTGCTCTAGAAAATATTGGATCTATTTCCTTAAAGCAAAAAGTGACACATTTGATAAGTTTAAAGAATATAAAGCCTTTATTGAAAAGCAGACAGGAAAACACATCAAAACTCTTAGAACAGACAATAGAGGAGAGTTTGAATCTCTACAGTTTGAGGATTTCTGCAAGGAAGCATGTATCAAGAGACAGTTGATCGTTCCATATAACCCTCAGCAAAATGGTGTTGCTTAGAGGAAAAAAAAGACAATATGTGAGGCAGGGAGAACCATGATGTTTGACCAGGATCTGCCAAATTCCTTATGGGCATAAGCTACCTCCACTGTCGGGTATATTCAAAACAGGTGTCCACATGCTATCTTGAAGGACAAGACTCCTGAAGAGGCCTTCTCAGGGATCAAACCTTAAGTAGGCATCTAAGGATATTTGGATGTCCTGTATATATTCATGTCCCTAAGGAGAAGAGGACAAAGATGGAACCCTCGGGCAAGAAAGGGGTTTTTGTGGGGTACAGCGAGAACTCCAAAGCTTACAAGGTTTATGTACTAGGTCAGAGGCAGATAGAGGTAAGCAGGGATGTGACTTGACATGAGGAAGCCGCATTCAAGAAATCCAGAGAGCTAAAGCAGGAATCAGAAGCAGTTTAGCCAGCTTCACCCTGTTCTGAAAGTGAAGAGTCAGATGATCAAAGGGAGGAACCTCATGAAGGGCCAAGTGATGAGCTCCTAGAACTTGTTGAAGAGTTGGAAAGAACTCTTGAAGAACCTCCAGCCAAAAGGAAGCCAGGATGGCTTAAAGAAACAGTGCAAGAAGCAGAAAAGATAGTTTCACCCAAAGGAACTTTCAGGGAAAGTAAGAGGCCTCACAGGATTGGAGGCTATGTTGCATTGATGAGCAGCGTCAGTGATGTCGAACCTTCTTCATTTGAAGAAGCAGATAAATTACAAGTGTGGAAGGATTCCATGCTTGAGGAATACAGGTCTATTCTAAAGATCAATGTCTTGGACATTGTGTCGTGGCCAAAGGTCAAATCAATGGTCTCTTCAAAATGGATCTATAAGATCAAACATGCAGTCGATGGGAGTGTGGAAAAGTTCATAGCAAGATTTGTAGCCAGAGTCTTCACTCAGAAAGAAGGAATTGACTACGACAAGACGTCTACCCTTGTAGCCAAGTATACCTCCATTCGAGTTATTATTGCATTAGCTTCAGTTCTTGGTTGGAAGTTACATCAGATGGATGTAGAAACAATATTCTTGAATGGAAAGATTAAACAGGAGGTCTTTGTGGATCAACCAGATGGTTTTCTACTGCATACCAAAGACACTCATGTATGCAAGCTAAGGAAGGCCTTGTATGGTCTTAAGCAGACTCCTAGAGTTTAGTATGACAGGATTGATGGCTTTTTTAAGAGCCTGGGCTTTTAGAAAAGCGATGTTGATGCGAATTTGTACTTCAAGGTAAGAGGGAACCATCCTGTTATATTAATCTTGTATGTTGATTATCTCTTTCTAACAAGAGATGAAGGGCTAATAGCCTGGTGTAAGAGGGAGCTAATCTCAGAATTTGAAATGAAAGACTTAGGCTTGATGCATTACTTCCTAGGATTGGAATTGTGGCAAAGACAGGGCGAGATATTTCTGGCACAAGGTAAATACACAGTGGATGTGTTAAAGAGGTTTGGTATGATGGATTGTAAATCCATGTTTACTCCGATGATTACCAACCTGAGGAAGTTGCATGATTCTAATACAAGTTCATATTTGGTGGATCCCACCATGTCTAGGCAGTTGATTGGATCATTGATGTATATTATCCATACCAGGCCAGATATATGCTATGCAGTGATTACAATGAGTCGGTTCATGGCTGAACCAAGACAGAGACACTAGGTGGCAACAAAGCACATCTTGAGATATCTCAGAGGGACCATTACCTATGGTCTAAAATATACATCCAGTGGTGGTTTGTTTCTGCATGGGTATGCAGATGCAGACTGGGCAAGAAGCCCAGTGGACCAGAAAAGTACTTCTGGATACTGCTTCAATTTAGGATCCGCTATGATCTCATGGTCAAGTAGGAAACATGGATCCATTGCATAGAGTACAATAGAGGCTGAGTACATTACAGAAAGTGATGTTAGTAAGGAAGCACTATGGCTCATAAAATTGGTTTCTGGATTGTTTGGCGATACGCTAGAGACAACAATGGTTCACTGTGATAATCAAAGCTGCATAAAGCTGACAGACAACCCGATATTTCACGACAGTGTTGAAATTAGTGCAGGTGCAAGAGCCATTGTCCTGGAGGATGGCATAAGACCCTAGCTGAGGACTAGGGCCCCTAGCACACTCCTAGGGTTTCTTGGTATGAGACCAAGCAGTGAGAGCCATGGCAAAAGACCCTAGTGAGGGCCCTCAGTATATGACTGGGATTCTTGGTCTAGGACTAAGCAGTAAGTCCCTAGATGTGTCTAGGGCCCCTGGATGTGTTCCAAGGAATCCTTGCCCGGTGCTTGGATTGATCCTTGGATATGTTCCTTGGTAGTTGATGTAAGTCCCTAGATGTGTCTAGGGCCCCTGGATGTGTTCCAAGGAATCCTTGCCCAGTGTTTGGATTGATCCTTGGATATGTTCCTTGGTGGTTGATGTAAGTCCCTAGATGAGTCTAAGGCCTTTGGATGTGTTCCAGGGAACCCTTGCTTAATGCATGGGTTGATCCTTGGTCTTGTACCTTGGTGGATAAGACCCTAGATGTGTCTAGGGCCCCCAGATGTGTTCTTGGTTAACCTGGTCTTGGACCAAGTAGATCTTGGTGAAATACCAATATGTGTTGATGTGTGATCCTCTTCCTCTCTCCCAGGATGGTCCATGAGACCTAGGAGTGCCTATGAAGATGGACATGACCACATTGTTGATGTACCCTCTTATGCAGTGATGATAAAGTTTATAGGTCATTATGAGACTCATGTGGACATGTTTTACCATTATGGACCCCCCCTAGACTTTGTCTTAAACGGTACCCCCTTGTTGTTTTGCTTTCCCTCTTGTTTTATGTGATTAGGGTTCTATTTATGTGATGGGGATTTTATTTATGTGATTGGGGTTTTTTATTATTATATCTACCCTAACCCCTCTCCCTAACTATAAATAAGACCCTACCCTCTAGCATTTTAGATACACACACTCTCTCCTCTCTCTCCTTGCTGCGGCTACCTCAGTGACTACTCTCTTTTGTTGGTGCGACCTCTCTTTTGGGTATTAGTTTCAAATCTGAGATTGTTGATTGGTCTTGGTGTTGGCTGGCAGCTCCTCCTTGGTTTTTGTTGGTGTATAGGGTGCAGGTGACGCCTCTTTCTTTGACAGCGAGTAGCTTCTTTGACTGCCAGATCTGCATGGAAGAGTTGCGGCCCCCTTCTCCTTAACTGCCAACATTGTATAGAGTGTCGCGGCCCCTCTATCTTTGACAGCCTATAGCCACGGCCTCTCCTCCTAGCTGTCGTGTGTTGAACTAAAGTCCCTGTGGGGTTTTTCTTCTTGTTGTTCAAATTTTTCTGTGTGGAGGGTTTGCCATTTTCCTGTATGGAGGATTTGTTGTTTGCTATGAAGGGTTTGCTATTTTGATATGGAGGGTTTGTTGTTTGATATGGAGAGTTTGTTGTCTTAGTGTTTGGAGATCTTGTTGTCCCTTTTTGTGGTGTTCTTGTTGTCCCTTCTTGTGGGGTATCTGCTATTGTTTTATCAGCTATGGTCAATACCTTGTTGTCCCTTCTTGCGGGGTACTTGCTACAGTTGTCTTGTGATGGTCTATACCTTGACAAAACTGTCCCTAAGTCCTTATGACCGAGATCAAACCCTAGAGGTTTGGTCCATGAACCTAAAACTATTTCTGAGCATATTCTAAAGGTTTGCATCCACAGATGTGATAGTACATCTTTCATAGATCATGAGGTAAGCTTGAGGTTTGTCTTTTCACTCAGAAATTTTGTTTATACTCGGAATTTAATTTAGATATGTTTATTTCTTTTCTCATGTATGTTGATCTAATGAACAGAAAATTAAAAAGGCATTATTGTTTCTATTTTTTCCCTATTTCTAACAAGGTCAAAGCACATTGACATGAAATACCATTACATCAGAGACTTGGTCCAGAGAAAAACTGTAAAGCTACAGTACATAGCCACGAGCGAGTAGGTAGTTGATATCCTAACCAAGCCATTGCCATTGAGACAGTTTGAGCAGCTGAGAAGCAAGCTTGGTGTGGTTGAGAATGACTCCCTCGCTAAGAGGAAGTGTTAAATTTGGCAGAATCGGCAGTCATTCTCAAATGAGAGGCCATGTGGGCCACCCTGAGGCGAGCCAGGGAGAATTAGAGAATCAACCAGTCTTGTGAGGTATTGACAAAAGCCAGGGGGAACGTACAACCTTTGTGAGTCAAACCAAAAGTCAAGACAAACGAGATGTTATATGATCTTGTGAGTCTAGCCAAGGCAAAGGTATAAGCTTTGTAAGTCTAAGACAAAAGTCAAGATGTAAGTCTAATGCAAAAGTCGAGGGGAACGTACAACCTCTATGAGCATAGACAGTCTAGTGCAAAAGTCAAGGGGAGCGTACAACCTCTGTGAGCAAAGACAAACTAGTGCAAAAGTCGGGGGGAACGTACAACCTCTGTGAGCCTAGTCAAGCCTTGTGAGCCATGAGCAAGAATCAAGGCATCTAGCAAAAGTTAGGTTGAACGTAAAATTCCTATGAGCTAGAAACAAACAATATTCCTTATGCAAATAATGTAAATGTATTGATCTAGTGCGTTGGCACATGTAACATCATCCACCATGAATAAATTCGAATTGCCATGTAAAAAGTCGAGTTGAATGACAATGCTAAGTTGTCAAACTAAAGTTGTAAAAGTCAAAGTTGCATGTCTAGGTCGAAGCGATCAAAGCCAAAGTTGTCAAGTCATGCATGTCATGTTGCATGTTGCATGCATGCATGATGCATGACGAGTTGCATGCATGATAAGTTGCATGCATGCATGTCAAGTGCATGTTGAGATGCTTTGCATGCATATCCAGTTGTATGTCGAGTTGCATGTCCAGTTCTAATTCGAGTTGAAGTCCAGTTCTAATTTGAACTAAGTGAAGTCTCAAGTCCAGTTCTAATCCGAATTAAAGTGTAAAGTTGAGTTTTGAAACACATGCAAACTCCTGTCTAATCCGAGCTCACACCCTCTCACTCTATGCACCTTCATATACAGAAGTCGACCCTCATTCTACACACCTTTTGTTATGCAGCGTGAGGTAAAAGGAGTAAAGGTAGCAAAGGAATAAAGGGAGCGAAAGTATTCTTGTAGCAGCGCTGGCGTATATCAGCAGAAAGAGGACAGCAAGGTTCTTGTAGCAGCACTGGTATATATCAGCACAAAGAGGACAGCAAGGTTATGCTGTATTTACAGGTCATACAGTCAGGTCAAAGTCATCTTGGCAAGCTTATTCAAAAGCAGAATTTCATGGTGGATGTTTTGTAATTGATCATACATTCTATTTGCAATAAAAGGAGATTGTTTGCTGGGGTTTTCCTCCCTGTATAGGGTTTCCCCAGGGTATATGTGTTGTGAATATGCATGCTCATAAATCTATATGGTTATTGCTGTTCAGTTTTGATTATGCATTGTGAATCGTATTAAGTTAAATTCAAAGTGTCGCAGAATTTAAAGAGTTAACCTCCAGATCAGAAATCAAGCTCAAAATTTAACACTTGATCCCTTGAGGTGACCAGGGAAGCCTCCCTTGTGTTGGATCTCCTTCCTTCACTAAAACGAGGTAAGTATTTGCTTAGGTGATAGTGGTGGATACCTCCAATTGTTACACAAAATTGGGATCTTGTGGAGGGCTTTGCACAAGTACAAAACCTGTGATAACAGAAGGTTATAATTTTGAAACTTGGAGACAATTTTAAGCACACTTGGAGGGCTTATAAATACAAAGGCTCTCATTGTGACATGTAGAACCATTTGGAGACCTTGGAGCTCTTGCGGAAATGAAACAGAAATCACCTCAAGCCTTGAGAATGGCTTGGTTTCCAACATATGGTCCTCCAACTTGTACGTATTTGTTGTATATGTCTTTTGATGGATGAAGGATATGTGCTATTTTAGTTTTTTAACACCATAGATCTTGATTTATTGACTTGTAATGTTGATTTGGAGACATTGGAGCTCTTCGGGAAATGAAGCAGAAATCACCTCAAGCCTTGAAAATGGTTTGGTTTCAAACTTATGGTCTTCCAACTTGTATGTATTTCTGGTATGTGTATTTTGATGGATGAAGAATGTGTGCTATTTTAGTTTTCTAACACCATAGATGTTGGTTTATTGACTTGTAATGTTAATTTGGAGACATTGGAGCTCTTGGGGAAATGAAGCAGAAATCACCTCAAGCCTTGACAGTTGGTTTGGTTTCAAAAATATGGTCTTCCAAGTTCTTGGTAAGTCTTGTATTTGTATTTTGCTGTAGGAAGGATGCATGCTATTTTAGTTTTCTAACTCGAAAGATGTTGGTTTATTGACTTTTAATGTCGATTTCTTCCATTCTTAGGTAGACTCTTGTTTTCATACAACAAATTTTTGCCAAGTTTTGCTCATGTTATGTTGCAGCTTAGCTTCCATTTCAGGTATTTTTAGTTTGTAGGTTAATTTTTCAAGTTTGGTGGTCCACACAACCGATGTTAAGGTTCCTGAAGCAATATGGTTGCCAGGATTTACCAGATACCATTGCTTCAGGGTTTGGACGTGGCCACCAAATCTGCAAGCATCCACACAATTAACTGCAATAATTCAATAGTCCCCTACATTGGCTTTGATTTTCGATTTTACTGGGATTAGTGGATAAAATTGAGTTCAGTTTCTTTCATATTTCCTAGTTAAACTTTCAGATTCATTTCATTTTAGAGCAAGTGCAGGGGTTCTCCAAAATAATGCAACGGACAGGATTTACCTGGCCATTGCCACTTCAGGCTCTTATCTCATTTTAGGTTTCAGGTCTACCTTATTTTCACATAATATATAAAATGCTATGTTTCAAATAATGAGTCACAATAGCCAAATGGTTGCCTTTAGCAGCCTTAGCTCCCAGTTTTGTTAGGACTTGTGCAACAAAATAACAATTTTCTATTTTAGCTTCATTTCAGTTTTGTAACTTTGAATCAAAATTGATTGTGTAGCCTAGGCACTTTGATCCCAAACCTGTGTAAGCTTTCAATGAGCTTCCGGGGACCCACCAAGACCTCTTTAGTCGCATAAGTTGCCAACACATAGTCTGACCAAAAATATTTTCATTTAGATTAGATTTTGATTTTTCAGTTCATGGTTTAGAATCTTTTCATTTGTTGGTCGAAGTAGAATCGATGCTTCGAATGCAAATACAGACTATTGTTCACTTTGGAAGTTGACAAGTGGCCTTGATTACCAAACTACTTTTGTTTCAGCTCAACAGTCTTGCACTTCGATTTGGATTTAAAAAGCTGATCTCTAACTTTAATTTGGATTTAAAATCCAAGTAATTTTATTTCGGTTGGTCCCTTCTGCCAACATGTACATACAATTTTTTATTTCCAATTTTAGATTAGCTTTTAATATTTTGCTAGTCACTTGTGCCAGTTTGTACATACAGCTTCCAATTTCAGTTTGTACATAGATTTCTAACAAATGTCATTTAAAAATTACTATATGTAGATTCATAATAGTTGAACTAGGGAATCCTCAGACATGGGTCTCCTCATCAAACGAATCCTCCTTCGTAATACTTGAGTGACGAATACGTATTCTTGAAAGGTGTAGGTTAACCATATCTCAAATTAAGAATTACCCGACTTGAATAAGCCAATGAACTGCCTTGGGGAGGTGCCCTAGCACCTTCTCTTTTGTCTGTATCTATCTCATTTGAAGTGGCTTTAAGAACCAGCAAAGCGAGTGCCAAGTAAGGCAGCTAAGTTTCCTCAAGGGAGTCATGCCCACTTCACTAGACTGCAACATACTTCCCTCTCCCTTTATGGTCTCTTTACAAACTCATATATTACTTATTGATAACTTAGTGTCATGGGATAACAGATGATGTACATGCTTGGGGAACCTTTATAGCACATGGTCAACTTTAACTGCTCATGTTGTAAACAAAATGAAATCTACTCTAAAATTAACTCTTTAGTACCCAGAATGAGGTCACTATACCTCAAACCACATTCAACATAATGATTCCCTAGATTTCACTTTAAACTGCAAATGAAACCCCCTTCTTCTCTTCTCAATCTCTTTTTCCTGCTTTTGCTTTTTGGCTTTTTGGCTTTTGCTTTTCCCCATTTGTTGCTTGAAACCCACTTTAAGCCAAGCATTGTACCTATCCAGCATAGCTTATGGGGTGTCCTGTCAACATCATGATTTGCAACAGATTTTGTCGACAATGGTGGGCAGCTAGGGTTTTTGAGTTGAGACATTTCAGACTTTCCCTCTTCCTTGGCCCTCCTATCATATGCATACCCCTTTTTACTAGAAACAAGAATCTTTTTCTTTATAGCTTCAACATGACTCTACTCTTTTATCTACAATAATGATCCTTTCCAAAGAATCAGATTCAAATATTCTTACCTTAGTCTGGATTTTTTTCCTCATATTTGAGATGTAGATCTTCCACGCCAAATTTGCAAAGAGTTTGGCCTTTGCCTCCAAGGGTTGGAATTTCTAAGTGTATTCTTTGAATGTCATGTCCTTCTATAACAAGTGTGTGACCTGAACATCATAAGGCTCATCCTGGTTACAGCATGCTCTCTGAATTAATGCATCTACAAACTCGCCAAAATCCCTTCTGGGGTTTTTAGCAATCCAACTCTCGCCCCTGAGTATGGACTACAACATCCAAATGTTGTAGGGCCACATTTAACATATACTCCTGGTAATGAATGTATTGCACATTAAATGTGAATTTGATCTTGCTTAACCATCTATGCACTTCCTCCTCCAAAGTTCTATTATATGGGATCTTCATCTAAATGTTGAAAGTGACTCTGTGAGAGTTCTTTGTTGCTGTAGAGTTTGGAGGGGTATTACTTCTCATTCCCCAAGCGTTTACTCTTCCACCTTATAGCTTTTGGGGTTGTGGATTGAGATATTTGGGTCAGCATCCATGATCCCTTTCCCTAGGGTATATAGTTGCATCAACTACCCCATTTCTTCAACAAACATTTTGTAGGATTTCATCCAGCTCTACTTTAATTACATATTGGGATTTTCCTCTGAACATTTTTTTAACTTTTGAATTTACACAACAAAAGCGCAAATGAAGTGAACCTCTAATACCAACTTGTAGTGTTCCTGTACCCAAAATAGAACTAATACAACAGAAATAAAGAGCCAAAATGGGGAAAATATGAGGGTACCTACATAGTCAAGGGTTTATTGCACTCAAAAACCCAAGCAATATAGGAAGATTTTGCCAATAAATTGGTTAGTTGTATTGATACAATGATAAAGAGTTAAAAATAAGAGGGATACATCTATTTATACTAAAAAGTGTTGATGTTTTGGTAGCTGCGGGAGGTATTAACCTCCATGGATAAACCTTTGACTAGAATATAATATTTCAGAAGCAAGAGAAAACCTAAACAGATGTGTGAAAACCCTAGAAGAAAAGTCGGCTCAGCAGAATAAGTAATATTGAAGTATTATATGCAGAAAAGGACAGGTCGGCCCTGCTTGAAAAGACACATGTTCACCTAACTAGATTAGTATAAATAGAAGGCACTTTAGCTCATTTGGTAAAAAAAACACACACTCACTCAGTTGGTTCGCATATCTTAGAAGTGAAGTAGCAGCAAAAGTAGTGCGCAAGTCTAGAAGAGGAGCAGCAACAACTGCAGTGGTGCAGCGCACTCTTGTTCAACCTTTTGGTACTCTTACTTGTGCGCTACCTTGGAGAAGGTGCGCTCTCTTGGTTTATTCGTTGGTTCTAGTGTGGCTTCCCTGAATCATTTTATCTAGCAAAGGTTAAGGTGCTCGACGGTGGCTTTGTGCCTATGGTTGGGTGACAATGGTGTAGCATTGTATATGGTGAAACGAGCACAATATTCTAACAGGTTATAGGTCCACACCACCTTCGGAACAGTCTAACCACTGGAAGGTAGATCCGCAGCTCTCTGTCAAGCTCGTTGTAGCACAATTCCAGTTGCAACTAGGATTTTTGATCTTGCAGCAGCAACAAACTGTAGCCTAATTGTTCGGGCACTTTAAGTGAAGCATTTGGCATAATTCTTAAATATCCTAGTGCGCCCTAACCCAACGCATCTCCTGGTGCACTCGACCATCAAAAATGTCAAAGTCAAGGTTTGATTGGTCAAAGTCAAAGACAGTCATGACTTCCTCCATGAAATCAGAGTGACATAGCAAACGCATGGTCTCTTGGTAGAGCATGGA
>ML778722.1:306334-385127 GCA_009831015.1 Picea engelmannii | reverse complement strand
GAAATGACCAAAAAAAAGTCAAAATTCGGCCTTATGCCCGCGGATTAAGACGCCCAGCGACTTTTTCCATCGAACCGCGACTTTTAGGGTAAAAGTCGCCGACTTTTACAAAAAGTCGCGACTTTTTCAAACTGGTAAAAGTCACGATTTTTTCAAGGGTAAAAATCGAGAGGGGGAAAAAGTCGCGAAAAATCGGCGACTTAATCAACACTGGTCTGGAGAAAGTTTAGCCACTCAAGGCTAATGTTTCTCACTCTATTCCTCTCACTTTCCATATTCTCACTTTCCATGCAATCAATTTCTAAAATTTCTCACTAAACTACTTTTAAACGCAAAATTCCTAAATTTTAGGAAATCCCTAAAAAATAGGGCGAATTTCCCTTTAACTCATAACTCCCTCATCCCTTGGCCAAATTTAGCAATCTAACATGCGTTGGAAAGCTAAAATTATCCTCCATGCATCTTAGTCATTATTTAACTCACCATGCACATACACTCTCACTCACAACTCACCCATGCCCATTACTCACTCACGCGTATTCCCTCATGTGCATTAACTCCTATTTTCTTCACACTCCTCTCCTATATATTGGATGGTCTTCATTGGTTATCGGTCGGTTCATTGCAGCAGCAGCATAGTGTTTCATTCTCATTCTTCTCTCTCTCTTAGTCTAGTGACTCATAGTATACGGTTTCCTCGTCGTTTTGGATTATTTAACACGCTGTCCAAGATGAACAGCTTGCTGATTTTTTGTTTTAAGTTTTAACACAGAAAATCAGTCTAAAAGGACAGCAGCAAGGTACCAAGGGTGCTTAGGGACTCCCCCCAGAGGCTAGCAAGCACTATCCCAAACGGAGAGGAGTTTATCCCATGACAATTTGGGGCTATTACTCCTTTAATTAGCCATTTTTGCACCGTTGTTATAACATGTCTATCGGCTCAATTTGAAGGGTGCAAAATTTGTGCAAACAAATTGGCATCGTTGTCGGGGAATGCCAACCTTGGGACGACTCCACAGGGGACTTGCACACAAATCTCCCAGTTTCGATTCCCTCACAAAGTCTAGTTTCGAGCTTCAACAAACCCAAACATCGTTTCCCGAAACAAGACTATCCCTTCACCAAGAGTATCAGCAATGCATCGGTCCTCAATAACATAGTCAATGGTCACGACCCACGACATGAAAATTATTGATGTGAGAAGCAGTTGAGCACCAAAGTCAGCTAGTACGTTTTAATGCAGAACCATGTTCTTGGCATGAATGGTTTTTCAAAGTAATGTAGTAAGAACCCTCTCAATACAGTTCCCACCTGTTTGCCTCATACATGGGCTCCAAACCTCACAGGCATACAGAAAAGAAGGTGCAACTGAAGTGTGAAAGGGGCATATTTTCACCTGTACATCCTGGAAGTACGGTAGAGTCTGCAGTCAATGATAGACTAGCTATTTGGTTTCTCCAGTACGTATGCAGGCCATGGACTTCGACATATAATGGGGGCCGCCAATCTTAGATGAAACATTGGTCCAAAGAACAGTGGGATACCATCATGTTGCCATAAACTCTTAAAGTCCATTTGCAATGCATTATTGAGATACTGAATTGCTTTCCAAGCATGGCAACTAAAGCTATATCTGTTGAGATTAAAAGAAATTTCACCTTATTATCAATGACACAATTAGTAGAGATCACAACATCCGGAAGCTAAGAGAAGCTCACTAAGACAATCACCTCTGTTCTGACTATTACAAAGGGATCCTCTGCAATTCTCCTGTCAGATAAGATGTTCTATTCAAAAAGAGATGCAGGGAAAAGAACATTTCCAAGGCATTCTACTCAAGGTCCAACTTGTCAGAAAAAAGTTAAAACTTGCAAACACTTAAAGAGGACCCATGGAATGAATCATTTTCACAGTAATACAAGTATCTTTGTTCAAAAATTACAAGAGAAAATGAAGCAAATGGAAGAGTCTAGGTGTGCTTGTAGACAGGTCATTCAGTTCAATTGAACATCTGTTTGATGATAACCAACACATAGTAAGACATTTAAAATAAAGCAGAAAATGGGAAAAACTTAAAACAAAGAAATCAATATGCAAGATTTGAAAGTTCCTAAAGTATCCTCGACCTAAATCTCAGAACATCAATTGTAAAAAGACAATAAAACAAAGACAGAAGCACTGAAATGTTTTACAATGCCATTCTTTTGACTTGAGAACCTGTTGGAAGATAACCAACATGTAGTAAACTGTAAGACATTTGCAAATTGACCAGAAAATGCATGCATCAAAGGTAAAATACAATAGAGCAAAAATAGAACCGCTCAAGTGCTTTAGAATGTCTACTGGAGTCTAACTATAGGAAATGCAGCTGCAGACAAAAATAGGGCTACTTAAGGGAGACCAGTGAATGGTAAATGAGGAAGACATGGAACGAGTACTTGCCACAATAGTTCTCCACAGGTATCCATATTTTGCCATGGTCCCACATATCAGGCTACTCCATTATTAATGAATATCCAATTGTTTAGTGTTTCTGAATAATACTTAAAAGCAGCATTGGGAGAGATGACCAGCAATGAAGCAGCAACTAACTGTGAAGCTCAAAGAGACCCTATCCTCTATTAATCATGGCTATAGTACCAATAATACCCCTCTGTGTCTACATCTGACAGTAATGAAACTAGTAACTAGTAATCATGCCACACTCTGATATTGCACCATTACCAATCTACTATCATATCTGCACAAACAACAGTGGGTTTCTATCTGGTATTGAGAATAATCTGAGACTAAAAATAGGCCTGTCTGATGGTCCGAGTTGTAAAGAATGTCCCAAGTGCCTGCTAAGTATGAGCAGGCTCCTACATCACTGCACACCATGCAATCATCACCCTTTGGAGAACAGGCACAACAGCAATCTACCATTCATTTTCATTGTAACAGTTCATACAATAGTCTAGGCAGTCTAAGTTGAATTGTTTTCTGTCAAGTAGAAAGTTTCAATGTGCCAGAAAACAGGTCCCCTATGTAACTCGAAAACCAAGAGCACTTACATGATACTCCCTTATTTATTGTCCTTGTTATTAGCACAGCAATCAATTCTACATGCGACAAAATAGAAACAATAGAGTTTTTGAAAATATCCACTTGAATCATTGATTAGATTACAAATAGCTGGAGATGCAACTAGATGTATAGTTGGAAAATGACAATTTATGAACACACAATATCAGAAAATTTAAGCAAAGTAACACATAACCAATGTGACAGGATTAATAATATAATGAGAAGTTAAGGTAAAAACCATACCACTCAAAGCATCATTGTCAAGAATCATATCAAGAGCATAGTCATAGTATGGCACTTGTCCACTAAGCCCACATAAATTAAATTCATCATGAATATAATCCTCATCAATTTCACAGAAGAACTCATTTCCTTTTAATCCGCAAAACCAGGAAATCCAAGATGAGTCGTCTCCCTCAGAACCACTAAGATCCGTCTCTTCACTCTCTGTGTCTGAAATTTCTTCTGCAAAATTCCATAACAGACCATAAACTACAAAGTGAGTATGTAAGATCGCAGCTGGAAGTCTTTGAAACTTATTCAGGATTTCTTTCACAGAAACCATTAATCAACTTCATAACGGTAAATTATAATAGAATTTCTACGATCCCCAAGAGAAGAAAATATGTCAGATAGAAAAATGAGCATAAAGATACTAACTGAGAAGATGCTGTAACACTACTGACAGATATGGCCATTATAAAATGCTTTAAATGTACTGACTCAATATTTAGGTCTCAAAAAATAGTATTAGATGGAGAAGAACGACAGGAATTAAACCTCCAGGATCTAACCTGTATGCAAATTTCAAATATAGATAAATATATGTCACAAAACCAGCATATTAAAAATCTAATATCCAGCCAATGGGGGCTTGGTTCAATGGTTTGGTCAAATTATTAATCCATCCAATTGGGTTCCATTCTAGCTGGTCTGCCCCACCCAAATGGCATGTTAATAAAGGGATAGGGCCAGGTGCATGTCCTGGGCAAATTTGGCAGAAATAGATACCCCTTAGACCTAGTGCCTAAGCTAAAGGAAGTCCATGTTATCCACAGTGCAGCCCACGAACTCAGGGCGTGTTTCGTGAAACAACTTCCAAAAAAATCAAAATATATAACATCTGGTTCTTTATAATTATAGAACCTGAAGCAGATGAGAAAAAATCACTGTCAGCAACAAGATTCCAAAATATGCACTCAGACTCCCATAGAAAAAGGATGGAAGAAGATAAAAATATAATATTTGTCTATGAAGCATTTCTTCATATCACAGAGGAGACATGAACTGCATGCATCCCTTCTTCATTCTCCCAAAAAGCTCCAAAGCCTTTTAGCATACTATTTTCCGTGACCACTCCCGCCTCCCTACAGACCTTGACCCCCAATCCTTATTCACCCTTACAAACGCCCTTTATGATGTTCCCAGGCAGCCTCTTGTTCTTGTCACCTCCCCCAATCCTCGTGCCTTTTGTTTTACTATACACATATCCAGCAAGCAGCCAGGGAGGTGAACATCAGTAGAGCAAATAATGAGGAGGGAATTCTTGCAGGATTCTTCAAACATGGTATGCATTCTGTTGTCGATTGCATTGCTGATTTATTTAACCATGTTGTTTACTCAAGATTTCCATGGGCCTGATCCCACCATGCTATTAACCCAATACACAAATCAGGGTCCGGAACTAATCCAAACAATTATCGGACGAGCATGGTGGGACACACAMACTCCAAGCTCTATGCTACCGCCTTTCATCTACAACTATCAAAGGAGCTTGAGAGATATCACTTGCAGGCCAGAGGACAAGCATGTTTCCACCTTGGGCATTAGACTTGATCATATTCTCACCTCAAAGCCATCAGTGAGGAAGCAAGGCACCACTCTTCAAAAGTCTTATGTTGCTTTGTAGAGTTTCAGAAAGTATTTGACTTAGTTTCATGGGAGGCCCTATTTCAGAAACTTTGTGACATTGGCATATGAGAAACCCTCATTACTGCAATTATGAACCTTTATGAGTCCATTCTTAACCAACCTGCACTCAGGAGTCAGCACACCAATTATCTGATTTTATCCGAAGCACCACTGGAGGGAAGATGGGATGCCCTCAGTCCCCTACCTTGTTTGTAATTATATCGGCAAGATGGAGGAGTTCCTTCATGAGCATATCAACCCAGGGATGGTTGTCTTCTTCGTCAGGTCTTGACATCCATCCTCTTTGCATACAGTGTGGTCCTCTTGGCCTATACCCCATAGGATTTACAGAGATAATTAAATGCCCTCTCCAACTTTTGTGATCTTCAATAGATGACCATCAACCTGGTTAAAACCAAGGCAATCATCTTCAAGGAATCAAATACTATCCTTACAGACTTCAATTTCTTCTTCCAAGGGGAGGAGGTTGAGATCACCACGACCTATACATACTTGGGGATTCACTTTTCAAGGTATAGATTTGGGTTGAAGAAGGTACTGCAACCCCAGATCAAAAAGAGGTATGGATCGATTGCTCTCCTTGAGTGGCAATGTTTCCAAAACCACTTCCAAAACATATCATCCAAGATGGATCTCATGGACTTCATTATTCGTTGATGACTGGAGTCTTTACTTCAAGAACATATACAGTGCAGTGTTGGTTGTCTTTTCTATCGAGTCTTATTATCCATCCTCCTCCTCACAAACGATATGATCTTCTTGGCCTATACCCCAAAGGGTTTACAAAAACAAGTAGATGCCCTATCCAGTTTTTGTGATCTATGATAGTTGAGAATCAACCTGGCTAAAACCAAGGTGATGATCTTCAACGAGTCAAAGGACGCCCTTACTTCCATTTCTTCTTCCAAGGGGACAAGGTTGAGATCACCGCAGCACACACATACTTGGGAGTTCAATTTCCAAGGCTTGGGTTTGGGTTGAGGAAGGCCCTCCAACCCCAAATCAACAACGGGTATGGATCCCTTGCTCTCCTCAAGAGGCAGTGTTTCCAAAACCATTTCTAAAACATATCATCCAAGATGGATCTCATGAACTCTATTATTTGGCCCACAATTCTTTATGGATATGAGGTTTGGGGGCCTAGTCTGCTTGAGTCAAACTGGACCAAGACAAAGAGTGTGCAAACCCTCATGCTTCGCTACATCATCAAGAACAAGAGGACAATGCCCAACCCATTATTCAAGTAGAGTTTGTGACCCAACACTTATGGCTTGAGACCATTTCCAAGTTCGACTCATTCTACATCAAATCTGGAGTTTTGCTGACTCACCAACCGGTAGGGACCACTATCTGTACCTTAATACTCCCCGAAGGCCATTGCCTCGACCATACCTACTAGACAGGTTTATTGCATGCTTTCTACGGTTTCGGGTCTTCTTTGGTCAACTAGTATTTTGATAGGTCGCCTCCCTGCATTCAAGGATTT
This sequence comes from Picea engelmannii, assembly GCA_009831015.1. NCBI lineage: Eukaryota > Viridiplantae > Streptophyta > Pinopsida > Pinales > Pinaceae > Picea > Picea engelmannii. Next base: position 378,643 of record ML778722.1, on the reverse strand, counting down.
TTTGGATGCCCCTAGACACGTCTTATCGAATAAGCTAGCACTGAACAGGATTATAAGAGATAACATATATAGGCAATACGTCCAGGTCACATGGCTCCACCCACCACGAGGGTTGAAGCCCAAGATGGCCCTCTATGCAGACCACTTCATGAAGCTAAATAACAGCCTTATTGTTCAACCTCCTTACACACTACAGCACTGGACACACACGCTCAAGATCTCTCTATACCAATTTCAAGCAGGTTCACACAAGCTTTGGGTGGAGGCCAAGCATCCAATTCCACAGGAGGACAAGATTTACTAGCTCTATCATATGCATGAAATAGAAATGGAGAAGCACTTTATTTTTCAACGCCACATCTACTATGAGATACAGGGATGTTTCTACAACCTCTTCAAGAAGTATCAAAAGTCCCACTCCAGCATTTTTCAGTACCCAAACCAATGGTGCTTAACCTTGTTAATAAGGAAGCCACTTGATCTCTAATGTCACACTTCAACTAGCCCCCAGCCAGATATTATTAGGACAATCACATCCTTCATTCCAGGGGCTCCCAGTAGACAGGGGCACCCAAGAGAAACACAGTTAGCAGCACCATTCCAGCAAGGTTGAGATCCATGAGATCCCGAGGGGTCCCTCCACCAATGAGACCCTTACAGAGATGCTGACTCAGATCCATGAACATGTCTCACCTTTCCAACAAGCAACCTTCTGCATCCAGACCTTTGCAGCAACATGCTTTCTCGAGATGACAATAGACGTCATAGACTAATTCTTCTTCCAACTCTTTTGGATAGTGTTCTATCTTGAGTTTTTTCTCTCTGTCCTTGGATGCTAGGAGAGACACGCATACAAAGCTCAATGACCCGCAAGAGAGCAATTTCTCCTCTTCTTCAAGGGATAGGTTCAAGGAGCACTAAGACTTCTGAGATTTCTTTTCTCTTGTACCCTCTTTTGAGGCATCCCTACAAGTCATTTGAATTTTGGCCCTCTGCAATCCATGTATTACTCATGTTTCCAACATCGCTTTCTTGATCATGGAGATTAGATCTTAGAGTAGATTTTTTTTGGTCCTATAGAGGAGTGGCCCTTGTGCTCCCAAGGTGTATTGATACTATTGTACTTAGCAGTCCCATTGACCTATTTGTGGCCATTTGATGGACTTTAATAAAATTATCTTACCTTATCTCATGAAACAAAGCTAATCTTGCCTCATGTTCTAAAGGGATACTCTATCTACTGTGCAGATGGGGCGATTGGAAGACACTATGTGCAAGATTGCTAGTCCAAGACAAGTTGACATACAAGATAAAAAGGGGAAAAAGGTGGTACTCCCTGTTATCATTCAAAAGTGTAAATGCGAAGGTTCGTCCCAAGGAAATCGAATGAACATTTGGGGAAAGTGCCAATGTCACCTTGTACAGTGCCTCTCACTTTGGGCTAATGCTTGCTAGCCTCAAGGGGAGATCCCTACCGATTTGACATCAAAAATCTTCAAGTGCACCCAACAAAAGACTTCAAATCTGAAATATGTACTTGCTGAAATCTCAGAAGTTATTCAGTTGCTGCCATTAAACACTTGAGAACAGCAAGTAAACTCCATATTTACAGGTTACAATGTCAAATCAATATTTACCCTTCATAAATCAGCAACAATATATTTCAGATCTGCAACAAAGAGCTGCAGATTTGCAAATAAAGCACCAAAAAATCAGTGAAATAAATTGTTTTAAAGGGTTTTTCCAAGCAAAACCTTCAATCCAATGGATAGGGAGTCGAAAGAGAAGAAAAATGACAAGGCAAGTGTTACTTGAAGCTCATCCATTAAGAAAGTTCCATATCAAACCATTAAATTCATCTATAACAAAGAGTTTGCGACTAAAAGAGATTCTCCTTTATTTCAGTTCTGTGAACACAAAGTTTGAGAATATCAGATTGACAATCCAAAGGTGTGGTGACCCAACCTGCCTCACGAGTTAATAATCCAAAATACTTGTAATATAAAGATATTCATATAGGACAGTAATATATATTAAATAATAATGTATAAGAATATGAGATAAAATGAGATGATTACAATTGAGAATTAGGGTTGTTTATAATATATATACCCATGCAAGGGTGCCCTTTCAGTAAGAGATGTATCCTTTGATTAGGATGTCATGTCTCTTCATTATGTATTAATTAGTATTTGTTATCATTATTATTTATATTATCGTATGTATATTCATGTTATTTATGTTCGTAACAAAAGGACTCAAGGAATTGTAAAGTCACTCCAGTAGTACTTTACTCTCACAATACTCAAGGACAACGGCATGTCAATACTATGGGTGCAGCTTCCAACTCTTGATCAAAAACTAACTCAAAGATTTCACATGAAAGGACTCGGAAAGTGGAGTATGGAAGTGGAAGAATGAAGAATGAGAGGATTCAAAAGTCACCATTCCCTATCTCAATGAATTTTCCATCTCTTATAGCATCAGAATGAAAGTGTATAAAGGAATTCTCCAAGAATATCTTAAAACCTATAATAGAAACCCTAAAAGCATGGTAAATCAATTCAGAAGAGAGCACCTTGATTTGGTGGTTCGATCCTTCATCCAAACCTTGAAAGGTCAACAAAAGAGGATCGCCCAACATACGCATGAGATTTATCTCAGAAAAGCAACTAGAAGCTCAAACCTATTCTAACAAGTCAAACTCATGTAATAACTTGCACTAATAGGGCACAAGTAAAACTTCAAGGATTAGATAAGAGCCCTCATCCATAAAATGGCACAAACTCCGATAATAAACTTGTACACATGCTCACACTTGCTAAGTGGTCAAGAATATCTAAATATCATAAATAAATGTGCTTTTGCCGCGAAAATAATACAAAAACAACCACAAAATAGCTTCAAAGCTTGCATGATCCCATCTTCATAGAAGCATGCCAAATATATCAACCATGGATTGATCCATTAGCTCTATTAGGCCATGGTAACCTGCACTCACAAGTAAACATAACCTACTACTCCATGTACAACTCATTCCACCCGTCATTGCAATTATTAGACCTCAAATCAAGGGCACCTAGCTCAAAATAGTTAAGAAAAGATCTAGGAAAGGCACTCTAGAAAAGATTCCAAAAAGCAAGAAGCATATTGGATAAGATCCCCTTTGCCAAAATTATCTCCTCATGGATTGATACCCAATCATGGAAACCTATGCTCACAACTAACCATAAACCATTGCCCCATGTACAACTCTTTGAACCTGTTGTTATTTTTTGATATGATACCTTAATTTTGCACTTTCTCAAAATTACTTGAAATTTATGGGTTTTCTTCTACATCACTACAAGAATCCATCCATGTATAGCACTTTCCAAGAATAGAGACCCTAGAAATAGATTCTCTGCTAATCACGAAAAGTCACACACATCCTCTCCTCCAAAAAGGGTAGTAGCTAGAAACATAATTGGTTTCCCAAAACAGTAAGTTTCTAAAAATAGAACTTTCCGAAAATAGTAAATTTGAAAATTAAAGATTAGCCTTTTGGAAAACCACTAGACGGGTACTCAACACTGCAACCAAATGCCAAAAATAGTAGTTTCTAAAAATACAAACCTTCCCAAAATAGCATATCTCAAAATCGAAGAATACCCATTTGAAGAACTCTCCCATGCATGCTCCAAGGGTTGCATGTAACATGAATGCATCGAAACCCTACTCAAAATAACCTTGAAGTGTGGATTGAAACCATTGAATATGGTGTTCCCCGTGTTACTTTGAACATATAACTCAACCTGATCTCAAATGTTGGAACCAAATGATCTACTCTTGAACATGTTGAAGTCTTAACATTGAATATACCTAGGGCAAGTTCAATGTCAACACTGCCATCAAACCTAAGGTATTCATATATCTTCAACAACACGAGTGGAAATTTAATCCTTGATAATGCTTTCCCTTTGCCACTAAGCATAAGGTAAGACTTCTAATTTCCAACTTTCATACATCTTTAGCAACACAAGTGGAAATCTAATCCTTGTGCATTGCCTTCCTATGTTTCCACAAATTGATTTATTCTTAAGGCACCTAATGGTTATCAAAGACCTACATCATCTTGTTATGAACACAAACGTAAATAAAATAGATATAAGAAAATAATGATTAGTAATAATAACTCATACTCAATAACTAAATATGTTATGGGGGCTCTTTTACAACCTCTCCTTATGCTTTGCAGGGCTTGTTATGCCTATTTTGTGCCCTTTTGACTATATGGTATTGGACTATCCTAGCTTCCTCTGGACTAAATGGCTTGTCGATTGAGCCGAGCTAGACTAAATGCATGACTCCTCATGCATTCTTCAGAATGTAAATTTTGTCATTATGAATAAAATTTACACTTTTTTTCCTTGGAAAAAAAAAATAAATATGTTATGTGTTATAGCGCAATTTGTAGGTTGGGCAAAGCCCAACCCAACCACTGAACAAGTGCTACAACTTGGGAATACTACACCCAATGTCACCTCGATGTAGGTCCTGCACTTCAAGGGTGACTAGGTCACTCTAGGGAGGCGATCAAGGTGACCCTAGGGGGATTGAGATGGAGATGAAGATGGATGGAAATGAAGCCCCTATAGGTCAAGTCTAAGTGGAGCGAAAGGTATAACACTTCTCTGGATGATTGCACCTGCCCGAGACACAAGAAAAGACACTTTGCAATAGTATATGTTAGTTGGATCAATTGTGATGTCTCGTTCCCTAGAGTAGGCCAACATGGAGTGACTTAGTAGTCTATGTGTTCCCGTAGACTATAGTCAGGCACAAACAGGGAACAAGATGGAGAAATAAGGGTGAATTGATGGCTAAACGATGAATTAAGCCAAAATACTTAGGAAAAGTCACTTAAGCCTAAGCCCATGAAGAATTAGAATGAAAAGGTGCTAAAGGGGGACTTAATTAATTAATTGTTCACCTTAGGAGGAAAAACGCCTAGCTTAAGTGAGGTCAATGGTGAATTAGGATGGGAATGATATAAAGGGAGGAATTTGACCTAATTCCTCATTATGCATTGTAATGATTTGATGTTGAGAGTTCCCAGAGGAGGAGAGGATTCGACTTTACTGTTTTGTGGATTTATGGAGGAAACCACCACCATTGATCGGTTTCGGTGTTGAGAGACACACCCTAGCCCATCGGAGATACCATCCAGGTATTTCACCGTGACATTTAGGAGCATCCAATTACAGGGGGCGCAACTCAACCAGTGAGGGCGCAAGTCAGATTGAGGGTTTGTGGAGCTGCACGAGGACAGATCTCTGATTACATTTTCCTTCCAACCCAGTTGAGATCCAGCTAGGGCACTCAGATTGAGCTACTTCCCATCAGATTCCACGGTGGAATCATTCAGAGTGCACCATCTAGCCATTTAGGGCGCAACTCTTCCGGACAGACATTTGGGGTTGCATGCAGAGTATCAAAGCAGATCCGAGGAAACCCTTCTGACCCAGTTCAGCATTTGGCAAGACAATCGTTTTGAGCCCTATAGCAGCAGATTCTGTTGGTGGAATCCTTTGGGGCACATCCAGTGTCCCAAGAGGTGTGCAAACCCCCCAGGGGTCCAAATCCAGTGCCTCAGAGACCAGATCCGAGATCCGACACTCATCCATTTCAGTCTAGAGGCCAAGGCGCTTCTATTGGAGCAGTTTCCAATGCATTCCGACGGTCTATCCTTCCGGACGAGTTTTCCAGCTGGTAGCGGTTATCGTACTTCTCCGGAATCGCATATTTTTGTCGATCTATCCAAGAATGCATCAGATCTGCTATCATCTTCTGATCACGGGTATTTTGATGTTATTTGCTTATATTCCAGTGACGATCCATGAGATCTAGCTGACAATTATATTCTATATTTCCAATATGCTATTGTATTTCCATGCTTGAATCGTATAATACATGTTATTGAGCAGTTGATGTTCTTTACTTCTGCATGCATCCTTTATATGTTGTTTAAACCATAAATACGTAACATGCACATGCAATAACCAACATACACATGTAATAACCCATATGCACATGCAATAACCATCAAGATCTCAAACATACAACTGAAACGCATCCAAAAACCCCCCAATGTATCAGATCTACAAGACAGAACATTAGATCAGTAGCAAATATCTTGATCAACGGGATCAAGGATATTTCATCAACAAGTTAAGCTTGTTGTCCCTAATTTGCAGCAGTAGATAACAGTATATATCAGCAAGAAAAAGGTACTATAAGCTACTCAATAAATGCTAAAGATCAAGTAGAAAATGCAAAAGAAAAACTAGTAAACGACTAGCTAAACTCAAGATGAAAAACCAATACTCTTAGCATAAAAGATAAGGTTGTTGTAAACACTTGTCTGCAACAAATTATATCAGCAATGTCACCCACAAATACCTAATGGAAATGAGAAGGTTGGCTCGTGATGAGACCCCCTTTCTCTCAGCCATGCAACTAAGAGACACTGCCATGGTTTGGTGACCAAATGATGACAATGCCATACCACTAGATATCCATGGATGTGATAGATTGGCTCGTGATGAGGCCTCCCATATTTCAACTAACCTTTCAAACGTTTCTTTATTATGTTGTGGGTCCCCTTTATTTAAAGATAAGTGTTTCCTTGTTTTCTCGGGTGATCCCTGGGCTAAGCATCTGGAAGGTTTATATAAGGATTTTATCTTTTACCCAACACCAACCCTTCTGGGCCTTTAGCCCCTTCTTCCCATAGAATGAGGGACAACCCCTTCTTGGATCAATACACCCTAAAATCCCAAGAGATAAGGAAATGGAGGGGAATAATGATGGAAAATGGCAGTATGATCGGGAACAGTACGATGGCTCATTAAGGGATTTCCTAGTAGCAAACCCATTCCCAAAGAAGACCACTTACTAGGGCACAATGTCAACCACCAAGGTGAAGCAGGGAAAAACGCATAATGTCCAAGCACATATCATGAAATATAGAGCAATCTAAGATACAACATAATCAAATGGCTTAGGTATTGAAATGATGCTCACCATAATACTAACTTGTACCTCATGGAGCAAGGCCCACTGCCTTCCGGAAGCCAACTGGTGTGGTGGATGCCATCTGTAAACCTATGATCATCTGTGGTGGTGAGTGGGTTTTCCATCTGTGCAAAGGATATTGTTGGTCATGTAGTCTCTCGACACTCCATATCTACAACCTTAGGGCCTCGAGACATCATCTCCTTAGTTATCCACAAAATGGGGATAACATTATGAAGAGACACCTTCATGTCTCTTCATAACATATTTAGTTAGAGTATGAGTTATTATTATTAATCATTATTTACTTATATCTATTTTATATGCATTTGTGTTCATAACACATCTCTAAGATTCTATTGATATTGTATAAAGACTTCTACACAATTAGTAAGAAAAAAGTCACCTGAAACAAGGAATCGGTTTCGTCATTCAATTTCCAAAACGAGTTCAACACTTGCATGATTTTAGGAAACAAAGAAACTCTAAAAAATTGATAAATATTCTTAGAAAATTAGAAAAAATTCTAAAAAAGGAAATTTACAGATAATTAAAATATATCGATACAATTGATTTGTGGACAATTGCATGCCTTGCCCTAGAGCCTTATTGGTTCTTCTCACGTCTATTGCAGCATCACACCTTACTTCCTACAATGCTCATCATTCTACCTTCTTGCACAATTAGTGCCATTCCTCTATCACGCCAAACCTCATGCGCACCAATCTTTTAACATCGACGCCAAATACCAAATACATTTAGTACCAATTTAGCATCCAATTCAGCAAACAACTCGATGTGCCATTTCAACGGGCCACATCTATGCCACAACAACTTAGAGGAGCAATCTAAATTAAAAGTCAAAGAATCAAAGTTGACCAGTCAACCATCTTGCCAGCGAAATCATTGATATAAGAGCTCAAAAGCTCGACTGATACTGAAAACTAGATCATTGATATCTATCATTGGTTCTACAACCTTATTTATCATTATGAATGATTCAACCAAATTTGGCAAACATGTTCATGTTGAATGCAACAAGGGTTGTTGCTTTGTTATAGAGCAACCCTTGGTCTTGTTGCTCGACTAATATCCATAGATTGTAGCAACCCTACCAATCAACCATCTTCCCAACAAAATCATTCATATAAGAGCTCAAAAGCTCGACTGATATTGGAACCTAGTATCAGTGATATCTATCATTGGTTCTAAAACCATATTTATCATTACAAATGATTCAACCAAATTTGGCAAACATGTTCGTGTTGAATTCCTATTTGGAAAAGATCCAAGTACACAAAGAACAGGGTCAATCCAAGCTTTGAACTCCCTATACCAACCTTTTAACACACTCGACAATCTAAAATGGTGAATAACGTCAATTCCACTGGCTATGCTAGCCTCGATGCAAGCATTGTGCAACCAATGATCTATGAAGCCCTTCAAAAATAGCGCAAGGAAATCTACAATCAATGTGCAATTCTCATTTGCAAAAGCATGCCTCAAACTATACCTAGAACTTCTACTCATCTCAAATCATGCCGATTTGGGAGAAGAAATCCCTTCAAGGTAAAGCTCAATCGTAACACTCCAATGTTCAAAGGATAGATCAAAGCTAAAGTGCTTGACAAGTAGCTTTACACAGTTCATACATACTTTTAAGCCAACACCTATGCCAAGAAGATAAAGCCTGTAGCTATAAGATTTCCCAAACTGCGAAGGCTTGGTGGGATGCCCACAACCAACAATGTAAAGCATGAGGAGCCCATCACTATATGGGGTAACTTCATGTAGGTGAAGCACGACAGGTTCTAATCAATACATGAAATGGCAACAATTGTGTGATTGTCATGATCAACCATCACTATGTGGGCCCTAGGGTAGCTTCATGTAGGCGATGCATGACAAATTTTATCCACTAATGTATCGTGAAGATCGATACATTAAATGGCAATAACTCCATTATTGGCATGATCAATTAGTCAACCTTAAACATTTGAACATTAGAGATGACAACACAAACAAGCCCAACCTTGTTCTCATGTGCCAAAGTGGACCACACTAGTACATCAATACCAAACTCAAGTTCCTACAAGTGGACACACCTAGGGATGCACACAAGATCACACAAAAGATTAAACACGAGCACAAACTCAAGAACCCTGACAACCCTCCTGGTGACCACCACGACTAGCAACACAATGCCAACATCGACGAGAAGCAACCAAATAATAAGCAAACAAAATCTTGTCAAAACAACATTGTGCAATCTCACCAACAATCTAAACCGACAAAAGAAGGCCACACAAATCATCACCAACAATGCAAATAGAAAAAGCATATCAATAAATGGTGCAACATGCATAAGACAACTTCACACTTTGATGACAAGTGTCTTGTGCATAGAGCTCTCATAATGCATGTGCTAAATCCACCCATTTACCAAAGCCAAAGTCAAAATCACTTGGCATCGATTCTAAAAAATTATAGACCTATTCTTATAGTCATCGTTACGCAAACCATGGACAACAAAAATCCAAGAGAGGAGAAGGAACGCCTCTTCCATTCCCAAGAGTGGGTCAGAGACTAGCCTCTTCACTTCATCAATAATAATGGAAACCAAAAGAACTTGATTGCAATGGACACAGTCAAACACCTTACCTTGACTATTGATGGCTTCCTTCACCTTGTGGCCACATCTGTGTCCTTGTGTGCATCCTTCCTCTTCCCATTGCTTACATCAATGAATTCAGCTTCGTAATACTTTAAATTTAGAGCATATACAAAGATGTTTAAGGGGGCATTGAAACTGCTCCACCTCTCAATAAATACATATTTGACATGTCTAATAAATTCCTCATCAACCATAATTTTGACCTCATTTTCTCCTTTCACATTATGTTTCCACATGTTTAAACCAAGATGTCCATATCCATTTTGTTCGACAAAGTAGGGTATTCTCACACAAGACAAACATCTTCAACAACCACTCACACAACCAGATCAAAGATCAATACAATGATGTTTTTACGTGATTAAAACCCTCAAAAAGGGAAACAGTCCACAGCCCTAGCCAACGTGGTCACTTGAGGTAATATATTAATGCAAAAAAAAATATTTTACAAGAGAGTTTCATGGACCAATTTAAGCCACAGCTAAATATAGTTGTTAAGATCGAGGAGAATATGAGTTGTCGGATCACTCTATGTATAGAACATATCATGACTGTCAAATTACATAACTACAAATGCATACTAATGCATAGTAAAAAAACACACTTTTACCTAAAGACAACTTGGGATTCAATTGAAGGATTTACAAAGGTGACACAATAAGAGAAAGAAGGAGGCATTAGAGCCTATCCCCCGTTAATGACAACTTCATGAACTCCTAACATAGATCAAAGTTTGGAAAACTTCACTTATTAGGAGACTTTGAGAAAATGTCTGCAACTTGATCATCTGTAGGGCAAAAGAGCACTTCAATAACTCGATCATGAATGACCTTTTTGTTGAAGAACATGAGTAGCTCAATGTGTTTAATGCGTTGATGTTGAACTTGATCTTTGGCAAGCTTGATGGCACTTTGATTGTCGCACCAAAGGGTGGTCGAATGTTGTTGTTGGAATATGAACTCTGAAAGGATCTATCGAAGCCACAAGGCTTCTTGACTTGCATTAATCATTGCTCGGTACTCTGTTTCTGTTGGTGAAAGAATAATAGCCTGTTGTTTCTTACAAGCCCAAGTGACAGCTCTAGGACCAAGGCTGAAAACATAACTTGCAATAGACTTTCGATCATCAAGGTCGCCAACCCAATCTAAATCAGTGAAACCAACCACCAAAGGAGTCCCCCCAGAACTGTAATGTAACCCAAAATGAACTATACCCTAAACATATTGAAGTATCCATTTTGTTGCTTTTCGATGGCTTTCATGGGGTGTTTGCATATACTGGGCAACAAGACCAACAACAAAGGAAATATCAGGATGGTTATGAGTCAAATATAAGAGGCTACCAACTAATTGACGGTACAAAGTGGCATCAACTTTGGGAGTAGTACAGATGGCAACAAGTTTGACTCCATACTGGAAACAAGAAGGGGTTGGTTTAGAATCTTCCATGTGAGAGCGGCGAAGAAGGTCACAAGCATACTTAGACTGGGGAAGGAAAATACCTTCCTTAGTTTGCAATACTTGGAGGCCAAGGAAATAATGCAAATAGCCTAAGTTTGTCATTTCAAACTTCTTTTTACATGGGTTAAAAGTTTAGGGTCACTGTCAATGAAGATGAGGTCCTCAACATAAAGAACAAGTATTATGAGATGGCTTCCTACTTTCTTGGTATAGACATTAGGGTCAAAATGACATCTAGAAAAGCTAATGTCGAAAAGAAAGTTTACCATTTTCCCATGAGAATCTCTAGGAATTTACTTAAGGTCGCATACAAGGCTGGTGTCATTATGGACATAGAAAGGAGGTTGTTCCATGCAAATTTCTTCTTGCAAATCCCCATGCAAGAAGGCGGATTTAACATCCATCTGATGTACCTCCCATCTATGTGACACAACAAGGGCAACAACAAGGCAGGTGGAAATCATTTTGGCTACGGGGGCAAAGGTTTCATCGTAATCAATTCCTTCAACTTGAGAGAATCCTTTGGCAACTAAGCGGGCCTTATATCTTTCAACACTTCCATCTGATTCATACTTATTTCCATACATCCATTTACATCTCACAAGTTTTCTTCCTTTCGGAAGCGGTACAAGATCCTAAGTATCATTCGTCATTAAGGAACGATATTCTTCATTCATTGCTATGTTCCAATATGGATGGCCAGAAGCTTTTGCAAATGTGTCTGGATCATGAGTCTCTAAAACATGAGCCAAATGAGAGCAGGCTCGTTGGAACTGTGAATGTGTCTGACGTTGATCTGAAGGATCATCGGCAAGATCATCAGCTACTTCTCGTGTTGAACGGACCCATCTGAGAAGCGATGGCGTTAATGCAGGTTAATGTTCAATGGAATCATCTAGAGAAAGGTGAGCAAGAGAAGGTGGATTTTCATCCTCATTGTCATCATCTAAAGAAAAAACCATAACAAGAATAGAAGATGACACAAACAACGAAGATGGCTAGTAGGCTGAAGATGGCACAAATGTTGAATTAGGCTCGCAAGCCAAGATATTCTCATCAAATTTGTCAGGTCGGGTATTGGCAGAACTCATAACTTCATTGTTGTGTTACTGCATAAGCTTGAGATTCAACAAATATACAAAATATGACTCTTGGTCTTCCCCAATGGATGATTGTTCCTATCACCTACTAATCTTCATATTTACAATATATGTTACAAGTAACGCAATCCCAAGGATTACGTGTCGAACATCCCACACCCCTAATCCGAAGGGGTGTTTGTGAGTCCAAGCATCATTCTGGACTTTTCAATTTTTTCTCTTCCAAGCGCTTTGGTGAAGATGTCCGCAATTTGCTCATTTGTGGAACCATGTCTCAAGTGAAAAGTCTTGGCCTCTACATGAAATCAAATCAGATGATACTTTGTATTGATGTGCTTAGTTCGATCATGGAATCTCGGATTATTGGCCAACTTGACTACAAAAGTATCGTCAACTAGAAGAGTAGAATTCACTTGTTTCTATATCAGAGAGGTCATTTGGGTGATGAACAGTAGCAGATGAGGAAGGTTTTTAGGTAGAGCTCTTTAAGCACGATCTTCATGCTTTAGTTTCCCACTTGGCAAATCTCTTGAACCATGTAGTCCATACAAGTTTTCCTTCGGCTTGGTCACACCACATCATTCACCCAATACACAAATCGGGCCCCAACTCAGATCCCAACAATTACAGGACGATCATAGTGGGCCATACATTCTTGAAGCTCTATGCTATGGCTCTCCATATGAAACTCTCTAGTGAGCTTGAGCGTAGAGACCTTAGAGTTAGGGGACAAGCAAGATGTTGGCCCGGTCATCAAACAGTTGATAACATCTTTACTCTCTGAGCCATCATTGAGAAGGCACCACATCGGTCTTCGAAAGTATATTGCTACTTCGTAGATTTCGGAAGGCTTTCGACTTCGTCCCGAGAGAAGCCTTGTTCCAGAGGGTCAAAGACATTGGTATCTCCCATACCCTACTAATTGTCATCATGCGCCTCTATGAATTGGTTCTTGGTCATCTCTACACAATTCACGGGATGTCAAATTTCATCAGGAGTACCATCGAAGTTAAAAAGGGTTGCCCCCTGTCCCCCACATTGTTTAGGATTTATATTGATGAGCTAGAGGCCTCTCTCCAAGAGCATATCCAAGACAATGACAGATGTCTCCTCTATTAGGTTCTAATATCCATCTTGCTTTTCATTGATGATGTGGTCATCCTAGCCTCGTCTCCAGAGGGATTACAGAGATAGTTGGATGCCCTGGCTCTCTTTTGCACCTTTGGCAATTGACAATCAACCTAGGTAAAACCAAGGTTATGATCTTCAACGGGTTAAAAAGTTGGTGGACCTTCATTTCTTCTTCAAAGGGGATGAGATCGAAATCACCAGTGCCTACATGTACCTAGGAGTACGATTTTCGAGACCCCATTTCCATTTGCAACTGACCCTCCAGCCTTGAATTGCCAAGGGCTATGAGTCCTTATCCCTTCTTGAGAGACAATGTTTCCACCACCATTTTCAAGACATCTCATCCAAGATATCTCTCATGGACTTCCTTATCCGACCCACTGTTCTCTATGGCTCAGAGATTTATGGGCCTTCCTTACTCGAGTCAGATCGAGCCTTGATTAAGAGAGTCCAAACCCTTCTGCTCCGTCGCATCATTAGATGCAAGCACACAGTTCCTCGTCACATCATCCTAATACAATTAGGGGGCTCGGCCCTTCCGATTTGAGATAGTGTTCAGACTGGTCTCTTTTCTGCATCGCATTCGGGGCTTAGCTGACTCGACGAAGGGGCGAGATTGGTACCCATACTTGGCATATTTCTCTTCGGAGACTATTGCCCTCTCTATCTCGTTGGCTCGGGCTCGAGGCTGGTTCCCAGGGGTTTTAGATCTTTTAGAGTCTGTGGCCATTCAAATGGATCGCCTCCCTCCCTTTCGGTATTCCTTGGATGCACCTAGGCATCTCCTACCGACCAAACAGGTGTTGAACAAGATCATCAGAGATGACATTTATAGGCGATTAATCCCAATCACTTGGGTTAACCCTCCTAGTGGGTTACGCCAAAAGATGGCCTTTTATGATGAGCATTTCTTGGAGCTTAGGGATGGACTCATCGCTCAACCACAGCATACATTATGCCACTAGGTACATGCTCTCTGCATTCCTATAGGCCAATTCAGAGTGGGCTCTCATAGACTTCAGGTAGAGACAGACCACCAAATCGACCAACCAAATAGGCTCTGTCAGTTATGCCAACTTCAAGAGGTCGAGACTGAGGAGCACTTCATCTTTTGTTGCCCCATTTATTATGAAATCAATGAGTGATTTCATTGCTTATTCAGAGGGACTCAGACCCTCACGGGATTCTTCGGGTATCTGAATCAGCGGTGCTTAGCCTTATACATACAGGAGGCCTTCATGCTCCGGGCCCATACTCTTTAGCCTCCTATGAGACCAAAACCCTATTCGGCAGATCACCTCCTTCTTCACAGTGCTACCGTCTGGAAGGGACACTAAGAGATAGACCGACACCAACGCAACCCTGAACTCCAGATCAGTGCGGATCCGTGAGACCTTCCCTTCTCCCACGAGATTTCAGCGACATGACCAAACCAGATCCCTTCCCAAGAGACGGATGAGATCTCCTAAACCTTGTCGGTGCACTACCTCGACCAGTCAGCAGCGCATCGAAGGATCCAAGTAGCCTACTAGCTCCCTCTCAAGACACCCTACTATACTTAGCTTCCTTCAGTCGACCTCGGATGGTAAGAGAAATGGGTCCACTCCAGAACATACCCATTTCTTTTCTTCTTCTTTTGGCTCCTCTTGTTCTTAGATCGTCACTTACAATACATTTCATCATCAAAGTAGATATCTAAGCTCGAGGTCGAGGATTCTTCATACCTCGAAATTGATCTCACTCTCTACTACTCTACCTTGTTGCACTTTACTTTCTGCATTTTGTCGTTTATAGGAGACCTTTTAGTACTCCCGCATTGTATTGACATCATGGTACTCAACAATCTCTTAAATCTACTTTTGTGGTCATTAGTCTAACATTGATAAAATTATTTTATCTTATCTTATCTTGCAAATCTTCAAGTATTTTCCTAAGCCACACAATCTCCTTTGTTGCTTCTACAGCGGCCACATATTCTACATCTGTTGTTGAATCTGCTAGAACTGACTATTTGTGTGATCTCCATGAGGTAGTTGTTGATCCAAGACTCATGAGATTGCCTGAAGTTGACACTCCATTTTCCTTATCCCCAACAAAGTCTAAATCAAAATATCCAATCAAGTTGAAGTTATCCACCTTAGAGTACCTCAGTACAAAATCATGAGTTCCCTTCAAGTATTTTAAAACTCTTTTAGTAGAGATCAATGTCCTTCACAAGGATTTTGTATGAACCTTGAAAGAATCCCAACAACAAATGAAATGTCTGGTCCGATGGTAGTAAGATAGATAAGGCTTCCCACAAGTTGTTTGTACTTGGTTGCATCCTCAAATTCATTCCCTTCTTTTGATGTGAGTTTCAAATTTTGTTCCATTGGAGTAGAAACAGGATTGCACTCAGCCATGTCAAACTTGTTCAATAGTTCTCCAAGGTACTACTTCTAGGAAATGAATATGTACTTTGGATTTTGAATCACCTCAATGCCCAAATAGTAGTGAAGATGTCCCAAATCTATCATCTTTATGGACGCAATGTAACTTTCATTGTTCCTTGTTATCAACAGATCATCTACATATACTACAAGATATACAACAGTTTTTCCAACTTTCTTGACAAACAAAGTTGAAACGTCAAGATTGAAATGCTTGAAATTTAATTTTAGAAGATACTTAGTTGATGTTTCATACCATGCTCGCGATGCTTGTTTCAAGCCATATAATTTGATGAGCTTCCATACCTTTTGTTCTTGTCCCTTCACAACGAAGCCATATAGTTGAGACAAGAAAACATACTCTTTCAAGTCTTCATTCAAAAAAGAAGTCTTCACATCCATTATGTGCTGCCATGGAAAATAGAGTACGGATGGTAGCCCATTTTAGTGTGGGTGCAAAAGCCTCCTCATAATCAACACCTTCTTTCTGTGCAAATCATTTTGCCACTAGCCTTGATTTGTGCTTGTCA
This sequence comes from Picea engelmannii, assembly GCA_009831015.1. Taxonomy (NCBI): domain Eukaryota; kingdom Viridiplantae; phylum Streptophyta; class Pinopsida; order Pinales; family Pinaceae; genus Picea; species Picea engelmannii. The sequence continues at coordinate 362,263 of ML778722.1, read as the reverse complement.
AGTGAGCCATCTGATTTGTACTTGTTCTTGAATACCCACGTACAACCGATTGGTTCGGTTCCAAATGGAGGATCGACCAACTTAGATGTCCCATTCTTGATGAGAGCATCATATTCCCTCTCCATGGCTTCTTTCCATTCATCATGAGAAGTGGCTTCTTTAAAGGAAGTAAGTTCAAGGTTAGTAGATAAACTCAACTCGCAATCATATGAAACGTCCATGTCATATACATCACCTGAGTTTGAATTATCTACATTACCTCCATCTTATCTTGAGGAAAGCTTGGTTCTTGTCTTTCCGACCTCATCAGGATGAACACTTTCAAGTGTTTTTGTGAGCCATTTTGGTGGGATGTTTCTGAGATGGTCCAGGTTGCTCAATTGATTGAGATGGTGCTAAGTTCTCATCAAGACTCAACTTTTCAATCCTCTCAATCACATCATCCAAATGAGCATTGGGTTCTGATGAAATGGCGGGAACTTCTTCATGTGGGGAAGATGTGCTTCAAAGGGAGATTCCAGACATTGACCCGAGATAGGGATTCCCCCCTTCAAGATGTGGAATCTCATCATCAAATTCATGATATCTCTTTACATGAGTGAATCTATCAAAGCTTCCTCTCAACAGTTTTGTCTTTCTTGGAGGATTCAAGAAAGATTTCATCTCTAGAAATAGTGAATTTCTTGTTTGTCTCATAGTAAAGACAATATCCCTTGGTGGTATTTGAGTACCACAAGAAGATGCACTTCCATCTCCTTGCATCAAGCTTGTTTCTTTGCTCCTTAGTAATCAAGGCATAGCAGGTGGAACCAAAGACCCTGAGATGCCTTACAGAAGGAATGCGGCCACATTTCATAAGGAGTGTTGTTTTGAAGACCATGAGATGGACACCTATTTTCACATAAACTGCACATAGAATTGCATCAGTCCAAAACATCAATTTTACATTCTTGAAAAACATCATGGAACGAACCATATTTAAGAGTGTCATGTTTATTCGTTCAGCTACACCATTCTATTGAGGATTGTATGGAACTGTGGTTTGATGCTTGATCCCATGTTGGCAAAGGTAGTTTTCAAATTCATTAGATGTATATTATTTTCCATTATTAGTGCGAAGAGAGCCACCACGAGACGGAGCTTCATTTTGAATCCATACATGAAATTTTTTAAATGTTTCAAAAGCTTGTGATTTATCTTTTAGCAAGGACACCGAACACATCCTAGTGTAAACATCAATAAAAGACATTATATATTATTTCCATTTGTGGAAGGAACACGGATAGGGTCACACAAATCAAAATGAATCAGTTCAAGTTTTCTACATGCTCTGGAAGTAGAATCATGAAATGGTTGTTTGCTATGCTTTCCAAGGAGACAATCATCACATTGCTTCAATTTCCTAGGAATAGTAGGCAAACCAGAAACACCATTCTTTCTCAACAAACGAAGATTGTAATAATTAATATGGCCAAATCTAGCATGCCACAAAAAACTAGATGACATTATACCTTCACCGTGATGAGAGAGTTATGCAGCATTTTGTATATGGGCAGATCTCCCATTCAGCTTCAGCAATCTTTCATCTTCCATTCCAGTCACAACAACCATGTTGTGAGAATCCTTCCTTATTTCAACTTTGCCATCGAACATGTGAACAGAGTGGCCTTGTTGTCGAATGTGCACAAGGGACAACAAGTTCCTTTGCAACTCAGGAAGATAGAGTACATTATGCTGAAGCAAATCAAGGAATCCAAACATTTTGAGCCTGATAGTGCCCATTCTTGAAGGTTTGAGACTCGACTTATGTGCAAAATACGCTACGCCATCTACATTTTGAAGTCTTCGAAGAAGTCTCTTCAAAATGTCATGTGGGAGGTTGCACTTGTGTCAAGAAGCCATGCATCTCTCTAAGGAGTACATGAAGTGTTAAATAAATCTTCAATTACTCCTATATTGCAATGGGCAACAATGTAATGAGCAAATTCAGGTGGATTACCTTTTGTTGGTTCTGAAGTTTTACCTCTATCCTCTTTCATATTATGTATGTCTTCTTTGATCTTCTCCCATGGAACTCTACAGTCGTCCGCTTCATGTGACCCATTCTTTTTGCAACGAGTAAAGTGAAGATTGAATCTATCACCTTGGTTGTGTCTACCCCTTGCCTCTAAAACACTTTCTTCGACGTCCCATTTTGTTGCCTTCTCCTCTAGAAGAATCAAGTGGTTGATTCTTCACTTTTTGAGAAAGACACACAGTCTCACCGGTGGAATATGTTGACTTCTTTCCAAAGGCTTTCTCAAGTTTTGCAACTTTCTCCACCAACTTGTCAAATGTGATGGATTTCATTTGACCACTTGCTTGCAGTGATTCAAGGTGGTGAGTATGTAGGGTAGAGGGCCTTAATGAAGGTTGTGAGAGGGAGATCTATCTTCACCCCAGTGGCATCAATGTCATGCATTATAGCTTTGATTTCTGAAGCTAAAGCCATAGGGTCATCATTCTTCAACTCTAGGTTGAAGAGTTGCACCATCAATTGTATAAGTTCCAGTTCGAAGTGAGTGTCATACAAGTCATTTAATCTCTTCAAAGTACTGTAGGAATCATTAATAGAAGCAAGCAATATGACGACTCACCCCTTCACTTACTATTGCGGAAATCACAACATATGCTTTATGATCTTTGTCCTTCCATATGGCATTTTCTTTGTTTGATATAGGAATGGTCGTGTCTACTACTCTTCAACTTTGCTTTTGAGGCAGCAAATTCAAAGCATGATTTGGCATCTTCTTCAGTGATTGTTGTTGCTTCACAAATGCCATTCCAAAGGTCGTTGAAGCTTTTGATCTTTCCGTACCATTCTTTGTAATTCTCTTTGCGAGTCCGCACCACACCGACAATGGAGAGAAGAGAATGCATCTTCTGCAACTAGCAAGGCATGCAAGCAAACCAAACAGTCATGCTACTTGGAAACACCAACGATACCAATTAAAGTCGACCATTGTCTGGACAACAATACCAAAAAAAAAAAATCGACCTTCCTCCTCCGAGAAAGAAGGTATCAATGCATAGGTTGTCGCTTCACTGACAACTATTACAGAGCTGGGTGATTTGTTGCAAACGAGGGTTTATTTGTCGAGCAATTTGTGTACAATGCTCTAAGCAAGTGATCAAATGATACGTATTAAAAGGAGATTCCACGTGAACACAAGTTGCTTCAAACTTTCCCTCATGCATGCCACCTTATGCAAAATGTGTGATGTCCACAAGCATGCTGAATGACTGGAGAAATTTTGCCCACCTTATGCAAAACATGTGTTGTCCACAAGCACCACACCTAAAGCAATCGTCCCTAGCTCCAATCTTGGAGTGAGCAGCTTCGTACTAAGCTATCTCGAAACAATTGCAAGCTATACCAATGCTTGGTTATCTCCAATCTTGGCATGAGCAGCTTCGTACCAGGCTATCTCCAAACAATTGCAAGCTATACCCTCTTCTCAAACTATTACCAGCTATGGTCGGACCAACGTGAAGACAAGGGGTGTGAAGAGAATGAACTTCAGGCATGAGCATACAGGCTAGGGTTCATGCATGAGCATACAGGTGAAGGTTCAGGCGTGAGCATACAGAATGAACTTAAGGTCAAGTTCACCATTCAGCGTACAGATTGAAATTCGCGTATAAACTATCCATTGAACGCTACACAATCCCCACTCTACAAAGAAAAAAAACAACACACTTCGGCAAGCAAGGAATAGTCAACGAGGCGTGAGCAATGTGATTGGCATAGGGTTTGCGCGTGTCTGGGTTATTGCGAGTTAGGGTTTTACGTGGGTAGTCGACGGGTTGGCATAATTTATGGTTGTTAACCAATGTTTGCAGGTGTGAACGATGGAGGCGTGAGCTCGAGGGCGTGCTAAACTTGGTTGCAAGAGAGGCGCACAGAAATGACACAACGCACATAGACTGGAACAATGCAAACAGACTAACCAGAGAATGCAAAAGGATTAGCAGGCAAACTAGAACGACGTTTTCTGTTTGCAAGAGGAAAGGAAACGCCAGGGAATCAAATCATGGAGTTATCTCATCTCTGATACCACTGTCAGGCCAGGTATTGGCAGAACTCGCAACTCCATTGTTGTGTTATTGCATAAGCTTGAGATTCAATAAATATACAAAATGTGATTGTTAATCTTCCCCAACGGATGACTCTTCCTATCACCTATGACTCTTCATATTTACAATTTATGTTACGGGTAAAGCAATCCCAAGGATTACGTGTCCAACAAAATTTAACATCTCTTCTAATAATTATTTCATTGAAATAAGGTTCAAGAAGTCGATAACCTTTGACATCTTCAAAATATCCAACAAAAATGCACTTCTCACTTTTAGGTTGTAATGCTTTCCTTTTCTTATCTGGAATATGAGCCCATGCTATACTACCAAATACACAGAAGCAGCTTACATCTAGCTTAATTTTAGTCTGTGCTTCTTTCGGTGATATATTTTTTAAAGGCTTTGTGGGAGTACAAATTACTATGTCATTTGCACAGTTGATGGCTTCCACCCAATAATGATGACTCAATCCCCTTAGATTGGATCATACAATTAGGCATTTCATTTAATGTGTGATTCTTTCTCTCAACAACACCATTTTGTTGTGGCGTATATGGAACAGTATGTTGCATTTGAACGCCCTACAGTGCAGTAACTTATAAATTTGTTGTTCACATATTCGCCTCTGTTATTTGTTCATAACCTTTGAAGTTGATGTCCAGATTGTTTTTCTACAAGGGCCTTGTAGGCCAAAAACATGTCAAAAACTTCACTCTTGAGTTTTAGGAAGTAAACCCAAGTGCCTCTAGAGAACTCATCAATGAAAGTTAAGAAGTACTTACACCTAGAGAAAGAAGGAGAAGAAAGTGAACCACACAAATCACTGTGAACAAGCTGCAAGAGGGTCAAGGCGTGCCAAGAGGCACGTTTGTCAAAATTGTCCCGATGATATTTGCCAAAAACACAACCGACACAAACACCATCTCTGCAAAAAACGAGAGGAAGACTAGTCACCATATTTTGATTACATAGTTGTTGCAATGAGCATTAGTTTAGATAACCAAACCACTCATGCTAAAGTTTGTTCAATTCATCGCTATGAGCAACAAAAACTGATGGAAAAGATGAGGACCAAAATTTGTCAAATTTGTACAACCTAGTAATAACATCAACAATTCAAGTTGCTAGGAGATGCTTGGATCTTTTAAATCCTTGATTACAACTTCAAGAGGTGAAAACTCTACGGTTTTACCTTCACCTGGATGAGTGATCTAATATACTGATAGCAGGATGCAAGAAAGACTTGGAACAAATAATACATCATCGAAATGACCATTATCTACCTGAATTGTTCCAGACCCTACAACACCAAGAGATCTATCATCAACAACAAATATTTGATTAGTGTTGCATTCATTAAGAGAAAAAAATGGTTTTATACTTGGCCATATGATAAGATGCTCTGAAATCAATAAGCCACTCATAAGAAGAAGAAGAGGATGTTGCATTGAAAGAGAAATCAAAAGCAAAAAGTGCATGTTCATGAGAAGAGGTAGAAGAAGAAGAATCAAGATTGATGTTGTGCTTCTTCATCGTTGCTTCTAAGGCTTCCATCTTTTTAAAACATTTAGACTCCAAATGATCATCTCGCCCCACAAAACTTGCAACACCTATTACTCTTCTTACTTTTTGTTTTTGGTCCTTTGACACCATTCGGAGTAGAAATTGGTTGAGAAGGTTTGGGAGCCTTGTTTTGCTTGTTGTTGCAAGGATGTTGCTTCTTTGGATGCTCGGTTTTGTCTTTCTGCTATTCCACTAAGGCTTTGTTAGATGTACCTGCAGTGTTGATCACTCCAAGTTGCAAGAACTTATCTTGCTTTCTAATCAAAGAATCACAAAAAGATTCAAGAGTGGGGGCTTGGTAAGCACCCCTAGAGCTTCTTTGGTGGCATAAAAAGTAGATACAAAGACAGAATATGCACTACCAAGCTTAGGAAGAATAACATATATGCATTGGTCATGCTTTAGATCCATTTTACAGTCTTGAAGTAAAAGTCTAAGTGTTTTGAACATAGATAAATAATCTTCAATGCAAGGAAAATCATTTGCACTGAAAGTCAATAATTGATTTTCAATCTAGTAGGCTCAAATCACATTGTGTTTACCAAACACATCTTCTAGCTTAGCCCAGACTTCATCTGGGTCATCAATTCCTTGAAGGTGAAACCATAAATTAGAAGAGATGGACATTTTGATGAGTCCACGTGCCTCATCATTTTTATTATCCAATTTGGCTTTCTTTTCGACATCAGTCGAGGCTTGTTCTTTTCCCAATGTAATCTAGTGCAATCCTTTACTTCTTAGTACATCTTCCATATGGGATTTCAATGAGAAGTAGTTGGCACCGATAAGCAAAAGATCACTTGGAGAAGTCATATTAAAATATGCAAATAATATGAATTCAAAAGTTGAAACCGATTGTCTGGATAGAAAGCTTTCGAAAAAATAGGCTATTTCAAAAAAAATGGCACTGAAAATGAACTTTGAATGTGGAAATTATGCCCTTTTTAAAAAAGGCATAAACGATAGCCAAAGTGCACAGTATGTATCATTTCAAAGGGAGTGTATGTCATCGTTGGTGTTTAGGGATGTATTGTATGTCCTCGGGTTGAAGAAGAATCTCATTTTAGTTTCCTCCATCCAAGATAGGAGGCTTGAGGTGTCCTTCAGAGGGACAGAGGTCCTCATTCACCCTAAGGGGTCGAGTGTCACTTCTGGTAGAGTTATTGGGATGAGAGAGGGGAACCTGTATAGATTGTTTTTCCAGCGTTTGTATGCCTTGACGAGTAGCAGCAGCAACAATCAATTGTGGGAGTTGCGGCATTGTAGGATGGCTCATCTGCATCATGGAGCTCTGAGATCGCTGAGAGAGATTGTGACTGGTATGCCACAGTTCAGCATTGAGCATCAGGAGGTGTGCAGAGGGTGTGCTCTTGGGAAGTACACCAAGATTGGCTTTCCCAGTAGTGACAGTAGATCAATTAGGTACTAGACTTGATACACACAGATGTGTGTGGACCCATGTCAAGAGTTTCCTTGGGTGGTTGGGAGTATTATGCTACTTTCATAAATGACCACTCCAGGAAGACCTGGATCTTTTTCTCGAAGACCAAGAGTGAGGTCTTCAAGAGGTTCCAAGAGTTCAAAGATCTTGTGGAGAACCAGACAAGAAAGAAGATCACGGTTTTGCACTGAAACAATGGGGGTGAGTATACCTCCACGGAGTTTGCAGAATTATGTACCAAGCAAGGTATCAGAGTTGACCGTTCCTTTCAACCCTCAGCAGAATGGGGTTGCAGAGAGGAAGAACATGGCCATAGTGGGTGCAGCGAGGAGTATGTTGCATGATCAAGCACTGCCATTCTACTTGTAGGTAGAGACTTGCAGTACTATAGTTTATCTGCAGACAGAAGTCCCCATAGAGCTTTGGGGAGGAAGACTCCTAAGGAGGCCTTCAACAAGAGTAGGCCTGATGTTGAGCACCTGGACATATTTGGGTGCTCAATGTTCTCTCATGTCCCCTTGGAGAAGAGGACAAAGCTAGAGCCCACAACAGAGAGAGGGATGCTAGTTGGATACTCAAAGGTCTCAAAGGCCTACCGAATCTACATTCCAGCACTGAGGAGAGTGGTGGTGAGGAGAGATGTCAGATTTGAGGAGGGTAGAGCTTTCAGGAGATCTCTCGAGTCAAGAGACATAGTTGAGGAGGTCCCACAGTTGCAGAGTGATGCTTCGCAGGGGACACAACCTTAGGTGTCGAGTACACCAAGTTCAAGGGTGACCGATCCACCCAGGACAGGTTCAAAGTCACAATTGTCGAGTATACAGACAGTTGGTGCAAGTGCTTCAGCATCAAAGACTCGGAGGCATGAGGAGACTACTCCACGAAAGGTTACTTCAGGGAAGAGTAAACCGGGATGGTTTCAAGAGACCCTGAAGGAGGCCAAGGAGTATGTTGGATAGCCTCGGAGATTGATGAGAGAGAGCAGGGTGCCAGAGAGGTTTGGGTCCCACTTGGCTATGGTGACGAGCAGAACAGAATCAGAGGCCACTTTTGATGAGCATGCTGCAGATTTACTCACCGAGGCCTTGCCAAGGGGCAAGGATGTCCACTTCAAGGACAAGTTTGGAGGGGTGAGTGACACTTTCCTCGATAAGAGGGAGTGTTGAGATTTGGGTACCAAGGAAAGTGGTCCCCTTTTGTTTGTGAGTCTCTAAACAAAAAGGGGGAGAGTATTACCCTCATGCTTATACTTTATGTTATAATTTCACTTTGACTTTATTCGCTCAAGTCTAAAGTGACTTTATTCACTTAAGTCCTGAAGTGAAATTAATTTCACTTCAATGTGAATTAATGAACATAAAGTGAAACTATAGAAACTTAAGTGAGTTTATGAGATCTAATTTGAGCCCTTGGTTTTCTAGGTTAACCTTGAGATAAGGTTATAGGAGGCAAAGGAGGGAAAAGGAGGCTCATTGTCACTTGAGAGAGTTGAGTGAGGAGGAAGAGAGGAAGTAAGGGTTTGAGTTGAGCTAGGCGCATTTCTTGAGAGGAGAAGGGCGCACTTGGTGAGAAGCTAAGGGCGCAAGGCATGAAGAGAAGCTTGAGCTTGAGGTTGGGCACACTATTGGAGTAGGGTCGCTCTTCTAGCAAGCAAGGGGAGCAAGGCATGGTGAAGGGCGCACTCACTTAAAGCAGGTGCACTCTTGTGTAGAGAGGGCGCACTTGTTGGTGTGGGTGTGCAAGCCAAGGAGGAATTTATGAGAGGCAAGGGGCGCACCATAGCATTGGGCGAATTCTTCAAGGCAAGGGCGCAAGTCTACACAATTAGCAGGCAAGCAAAGGCACAGCAAGAGAAGGGGGCGCACTAAGGCAAAGGGCGCTTTGTTCAAAGGCTAGCAGGCACAAGTTTGAGGGACTCCATTGCAAGCTTTAGAAGAAGCTTGGATTGTATCAGGTTCCTTGTGTATTTACTTGTTGTAGCATTTGCTTTCAAATCTCCATAATATATCTCTCTCTCTTATTGGTATTACCCATGGGGTTTTTTCCAGGGTCGTGTTGACCAAAAACACTTGTGCTTATTACTTTCAGCTGTAGGTTGTTAAAGATCCTAGAGGTGTATTTGATGTTTAACGCATGTTAAAGAAGGCTAACTTGGACAGCAAAACTATCCATCATTAAATCTTATAACAAGAGGCACTAAAGAGCATCAAATCAAAGCTTAAGGGCAGATTTCAGAGTGGGTAAAGTTCAGTTCTGGTGGTTGTTTTGGACAGCAAGAAAACTGTCCTAAAAACAGTGAGAAAACAATTTGAAAGTACCTTGAACTTAGTGCCCAACAAGAGGTCATTTGGTAGGCATGTTGGGCAGCCTTAGTAATCTCAAACTTCTTCAGATATTTCAATCCTGACCAAGTCTATGATTACCCTAGTGTTTCTATAGTTGTACCTAGCACTATAGATCAAAAGACATAAACCTTGGTATGGACCTCCGACAATTTCCAAACTATGAAAACCAAGGAAAAAAGATCCAAACGAAGGTGCAGGAATTAGTAGATACAAAAGTTAATGTCAACACAAGAAATGGACCTCGATCAAATACTCCAAGTACCAAGGACTGTTAGAGCGAGAGGATTAAGGTATGTGAAACAATATCCACCAAATCACCAAGTAATGGAAGCTTTAATGATCATACGGATTTTGGAATGCATGGGTCAGTGTCCTCTCCACTCGAATGTTTCGAGGACTCATTTGTCAATAGACCTACGAAGGCTAATCAACATACTACTAGCTAGGGAAAGAATAACTATTAATGACAGTGTAAATATCCTAGGTCACGAAGCTAAAGCATGTAGGTGGGTGGGCAGACCACCCATCAATCTCAAATAAGGAGGCCCTAGAGTGTGGCTGGCATTGTAAGAATCAAAAAAGGGGGAATCAGCAAAGGAAACCCAAGTGCATTAAATTGTACTAAGAGAGGGTAAAAATGGTGCTAGGGAAAAATATAATTTTGAGCCAAGTCCTTGAGCTTCAAGAAGTGAGTTTCGTTGGGAAATTCTTTGGGAGATTCATCTCAAAATGATCTTTGAAACAATGGATTTCAAAATTTTGAGGACTATGTCGGATTACTTCATTTTGTCAAGGGGTTGGCTAGCCTTCACATTCAAATCAACAGTGAAGGCACTCAGAATCAAAGCAGGATGCTAGTTATGGAGTAATTCAATGACATCATTAAAGCAATGGTTGCCAATTTTCAACCCTAGAAAGAGAATGAGAACCTACAACCACTATGGGTAAAAATTTGGACCCTCCCTATAAACCTATGGAATGAAAATATGATGAGACAAATTGGCAAGGCCCTTCGAAGCTTCAAAGAAATAGATGATAGAACATTAATTAGTAATGTTATATACATGGTGCATGTTATATTAGTCTTTCGAATTTGATTGAGATTGAAGCAAGAAGATGCTCATACAATTTACAGCTGGACTATGAGGGTTCCTTTTCATTTCTCAACATATAGAACATATGGGCATGTGAAGTCGTTCAAACTCATTCCAATATGGGGTTTACAACAAATCCTCTGGTGCTTTTCAATATGTTCAAAGGAACTCTACAAATAGGCCAGAAGGAAGCTGCTCGGCGGAAGTGATTGTAAAAAGGGTGTTGAAGGAAAGTCGATAGGAAATTGACCAAGTGTTGTATTTTTTTGGAAAAACCTTGAATTTGGGAAATAAGCATAGAGAAGACCCATAATCGGTGGGAAAGGACTTGATTGGAGAAAAAGTGTATATGACACCTTCAAGAGAAGTGAAAGATTAGTTATTGGCATCTCCTCCTTGAGTCAAACCTTCATTGGATATAGGTAAGGAAAATACCTCCTCTGCTTTCCAGATTCCTATTTTAGTGTTATCAAATCCCTCTAGTTCAAATGATTTTGGATTATGAGTCAAGAGTGCCTCAACTTTAGAAAAGAATGATTTTAAAACCCCTCTTACCAACCCTAACCTAGTATAAAAATTACCCCAAACCAACAGACTCCTCAACATAAAGCCTTAAGGTCCCCTCCTCCCTTCCAAGTGAAGATAATGCTTGAGATCTTCCTAGCCATCATCAAGAGAGTGAGTCGATTAGGGTATCAAACAGGATCAAACAAGACTTTGGTCTCCTTCCTTGCATTCATTGTTGGGGAGGAAATCGCATTTGTCTATAGCCCAAAAAAAAATCGAAAGAAAAATTGTCAAGGGAAAGAATGCCCTAGATCACCTCATAAAAACCCAAAAACCAGATGTTCTATTGATTCACTAGATTGATTTCTAGGGAGAATGTCGTTAGCATTTTGTGCCAATGATGTTGTGGATAAGTCTGGAGATTAGGTGACAACTAGGAATCAATCTTTCTATTACGAAATTTCGATCATTCTCCCTCTAGAATCTAGACTATGTTCATGTCAAAAGAATTAGGAATAGTCTTCTTAGTGTATAACAGTCATGGTACTTACTCAAATAGGCAACCTCTCTAGGAGGATTTATTTGGCCTTCAAAATTCAAGGAAAGATTACATGATAGACAGAGCAGATTTCAACTTCATGTTGCGTCAAAGGAAAACTTAGGGTGAGACCTCACAAATGGACCCATTGGCATATTTTCTCATTAACAAAATAAAAGCCACCAATCTATGAGATTCATATCCAGTTGATATGAGCCTTACTTGGTGGAATTTCGTTATGGTAGGGAGGGGGTTTCAAAAACAATGGACCACTTTTTGGTGTCTGAAACCTTTCTGGAAAGAGCAAATAGGCTTAAAACCTAGATCGGTTTGACAGGTCCTTCAAATCATGTCCCAATTTACTTTCAAATTCAAAAAAGAAAGCCAAAAAAACCACAAGCCCATTTAAATTCAATTCTTATTGGTTACAAGATGAATTCATCTCGTTGGTCAAACAAGATTATGAGGAAAAAGGACCAGCAATGTTCCAATTTAGTTCTAATCTTCAAAAGGCTAAAAAGGGCCACGATGGAGTGGGCCAAAGAAAAATATAATAACTCCCAGAGAGACATCACTAAAATTGAGGGGAAGATTACAAATTTATTTGCTAAGAACATTAGTGGTATCTTTTCTGACGAAGAAAAGAAACTTTATAAACCATGGAAAACAAAAAATGAAACTTAATACAATGGGAGAAGGTTAAATGGAGGTTGAAGTGTAGAACCCTGTGGTTGGAAAATGGAGATGAAGATACAAAGTCTTTTCAAAATTTTGCAAAAGGGAGGAAGCACAAGAATACTATTTGGGAAATGCCTATGCCAGATGGCAGCAAGGCCTTGACTTTCAAAGAAATTACAAAGCTCAAAGTTAGCCATTTCTTGCAGTTATTCTAAACTTCAAATAGGGAAAATATAGCAAAACTTATTCATTTTGTTGAGTTCTTTCCAAGAATGGTAGATCAAGAGGCAAATGGGGAATTGTATCCATAAGTGTCAGAAGAGGGTAAAATTATAAGCCTTTGGGGCTAGTTGAATCTTTGTTCTGTGCACTAAGCAAGCTTGGAGTTGTTTTTGGACTGTGCTTCAGCATCTAAGGATTGTAACTTCTTTTTCTTTGGAGATGAAGATACATTTTTTTCTTGGAAAAAAAAGTGTCAAAAGAGGAATTAAAAGTAGTTTTTTATTTTTAAAAAGACAAAAGTCTAAGAGTAGATGGTTGGTCAATGGGCCTTTCTCAAAGACTATATGAGTGGTTGGAGGAGGACATATTGGTAGTTGTAGAGGAATCAAGAATCTCAAACGATGTTTTAGGTAGCTCCAATGCAACTTTTCTAGCACTGATTCCTAGGAAGGACAATCCTAGATTTCTATAAAACAATTTGGGTTTCTAGAAAACAGCCAAATTGTTAAATTTGGCAGCATCGGTCGTCATTCTCCAATGAGAGGCCATGTGGGCCACCCTGAGGCTATCGAGGGAGATTTGGAGAATCAACCAGTCTTGTGAGGTATTGACAAAAGCCAGGGGGAACGTACAACCTCTGTGAGTCAAACCAAAAGTCAAGACGAATGAGATGCTATATGATCTTGTGAGTCTAGCCAAGGCTGAAAAATAATCCTTGTAAGTCTAAGATAAAAGTCAAAATGTAAGTCTAATGCAAAAGTCAAGGGGAATGTACAACCTCTATGAGCATAGACAGACTCGTACAAAAGTCAGAGGAAACATACAACCTCTGTAAGCATAGATGGACTAGTGCAAAAGTCAGGGGGAACATACAACCTCTGTGAGCCTAGTCAAGCCTTGTGAGCCATGAGCAAAAGTCAAGGAATCTAACAAAAGTTAGGTTGAATGTACAATTCCTATGAGCTAGAAACAAACAATCTTCCTTATGCAAATAATGTAAGTGTATTGATCTAGTTCATTGGCACGTGTAACCTTATCCACCATGAAAAGAAAGTCGAGTTGAATGTCTAATTCGAGTTGCCTAACTCAAGTTGTAAATGTTGAGTTGCATGCATGTCAGAGTTGCATGGTGTATGTTGAGTTGCATGTTGTATGTCGAGTTGCATATTGCATGTTGTATGTCGAGTTGCATATTGCATGTTGCATGTAGAGTTGCATGTTGGCATGTCGAGTTGTCATGCCATGCAAAGCCAAGTCTCAAGGGCGAGTTATAACTTATCATGCAAAGTCTAGTCACAAGTCAAGTTACAACTCGAGTTGAGTTGAGTCTAAAGGCAAGTTGTAAACACATGCACTCTCTCCCTAATTTGAGTTCCCTCTCCTGCGCCTGTCACAAGTCAAGTTACAACTCGAGTTGAGTTGAGTCTAAAGACAAGTTGTAAACACATGCACTCTCTCCCCAATTCGAGTTCCCTCTCCTGCGCCTTTTTATAGAGTTCGACCCATGTTCCTCATTCACTTGTAATGCAGCGCAGGAGTGAAGGGAAGGAGTTTGTTTGCAGATGAACGAAAGAGGGCAGCCTATGAGTCTAGCACTGTTGTTTACACAGTGAGTAAAGGACAGCGAATTGTTTTGTTGTTTGCTGATCACACAGTCAGGTTTATAACAACAGTAAAGGGGCAGCAAAGTTTTGTATTAATTATGTTTATAACAGCAGTAAAAGGGACAGCAAAGTTTTGTATTAATGTTGTTTTATAACAGCAGTAAAAGGGACAGCAAAGTTTTGTATTAGTGTTGGTTTCTAACAACAGTAAAGGACAGCGAAGCTTTTCCATTGTTTGCTAGTCATACAGTCAGGTATTTTCATGGTGGCTTATTGTATATGATCTTACATATTATTTGCAATAAAGGAAGATTGTTTGTTGGAGTTTTTTTCCCTGTATAGGGTTTCCCCAAGGTATATGTGTTGTTGATGTGCATACTTGTGAATCTACATGGTTATTGCTATTCAAATGTATTAAGCTGGAATCAAAGTGTTGAAGAAATTAAAGAAATACTCCGCATATTAAATCAAGCTCCATAATTTAACATGGTATCAAAGCTAAGGGTGTGAAAGAGCTTGTTGAAGTGCAGGAACAAGGTTCACACAGATCCAAGATTCCTTGATCAGTTTCCAACTTGAGTTCCATGGCATCCTCCGATTCTGTCAGGGCAGAGGATAGGCTTGAAGAAGCTTCCAACTTCAATGTGTGGAAGCTCAGGCTAATGAATATCTTGCATGAGCATGATCTTGAGCATTGTGTGACTTCGGTGATGGAGGAACCCACCTCTAACGCAAGAAGAGCGACCTTCAGGAAGAATCAAGCAAGGGCCAAGCGAATCATCTTCGACTCAGTCAAAGACAATATAATGCCAGCAATGACTTCATTAATCACTACCAAGGAATGTATGGATACCTTGGTAAATCTGTATGAGAAAAAGGCGCCAAGTCAGAAGAGGACACTTAAGCACAAGCTTAAGTATTTGAAGATGGAAAAAGGTGAATTAGTTGCATCTTTCTGTTACAGGATAGCCCAGATCAGAGATCAGCTCTTGCTCACAGGTGCCACAATGGATGATGATGACTTAGTACAAGCCATATTTGATGGTCTTCCTTCTTCATGGGAGACTTTCTTATCCAGCGTGAGTGGGAGAGAGATTCATCCCACGTTTGAGAGGTTATGGCATGATTGTCTCCAAGAGGAGAGTCGCACTGCTACAAGGAGCGAGCCATCCAAAGAAGAGCATTCGGCATTAGCATCAAGATTCAAGGGAAAGAAGAAGGTCACTTTCCAGAAAGGCTCTCAGAAGAAGATAAATACTAACGGTACGTTCAAAGGCAAAAATCTTAATACATCTAAGATTAAATGCTTTAATTGCAATAAGTTGGGTCACTTTGCTAGAGACTGTTGGTCTAAGAAAAAAGGTCCAAGGAAAGGGAAACATCATGCCTCAGTTGTTGAGGATGATGAATCCAAAAGAAATCAGAAAAGTCCTTCTAATGAAAGAGAAAATAGAAAAGAATATTACTTGGTTTATGCTTTATCCAGTACAGTTATCACAGGACCAAGAACTTTGTTAGTAGATAGTGGTGCATCAAAGCACATGACAGGGTACAAGGAGATCCTTTCAAATTTCGAAAAGAAATACCTTGCAAAGCAAGTTGAGCCTGGGGATGACAAATGTTAGAAGATAGAGGGAGTAGGCTCTATCTCCTTCAGATTGGAATCTGGGGCAATGCTTCGTGTTGATGAAGTATTATATGTGCCAGGGCTCAGGAAGAATCTATTATCAGTTGCAACCCTTGAGGACAAGGGATACTGGGTGATCTTCAAGGATATGAAGGCACTTTTGTGGGCTAAAGGTAGAAGATAGAGGGAGTGGGCTCTATCCCCTTCAGATTGGAATCTAGGGCAATGCTTCATGTTGATGAAGTATTATATGTGCCAAGGCTCAGGAAGAATCTATTATCAGTTGCAACCCTTGAGGACAAGGGATATTGGGTGATCTTCAAGGACAGGAAGGCACTCATGTGGGCTAAAGGTAGCCACCTGAGTACAGCAGAACCTATTGGGACTCGCAAAGGAGGACTATATGTTGTGACAGGACAACCAATTCAGACATTAGCTCATGATGCGACTAGCCCCAGCGAGTTGTGGCACATAAGGCTTGATCATCTTCAATACAAAGCACTTCCAGATGTGCAGAATATGGTATGTGGCATGCCCTCTATCTCTTTTAGTTAAAAAGAGATTTGTAAAGGATGCATGCTTGGTAAAAATATAAAGAAAGCATTTCCTAGCAGTGATAGTAGAGCTCAGGGCATTTTAGATCTGGTTCATTCTGATGTGTGTGGTCCCCTGTCATCTCCCTCTCTTAGTGGTTGCTTGTATTATGTCATTTTTATTGATGATTGCTCTAGAAAATGTTGGATCTATTTCGTTGAAGCGAAAAGTAACACATTTGATAAGTTTAAAGAATATAAAGCCTTTATTGAAAAGCAGACGGGGAAATACATCAAAACTCCTAGAACAGACAATGGAGAAGATTTTGAATCTCTCCAGTTTCAGGGTTTCTGCAAGGAAGCAGAAATCAAGAGACAGTGGACCGTGCCATATAACCCTCAGCAAAATGGTGTTGCTGAGAGGAAAAACAGAACAATATGTGAGGCAGCAAAAGTCATGATGTTTGACCAGGATCTTCCAAATTCCTTATGGGCAGAAGCTACCTCCATTGCCGTGTATATTCAAAACAGGTGTCCTCGTGCTATCTTGAAGGACAAGACTCCTGAAGAAGTCTTCTCAGGAACCAAACCTGAAGTAGGGCATCTAAGGATATTTGGGTGTCCAGTATATATTCATGTCCCTAAGGAAAAGAGGACAAAGATGGAACCGTCGGGCAAGA
Organism: Picea engelmannii; assembly: GCA_009831015.1. NCBI lineage: Eukaryota > Viridiplantae > Streptophyta > Pinopsida > Pinales > Pinaceae > Picea > Picea engelmannii. The sequence goes on along the minus strand of ML778722.1, from coordinate 345,312 downwards.
AAGGGGCTTTTGTGGGGTACAACAAGAATTCCAAGGCTTATAGGATATATGTACCAAGTCAGAGGCAGATAGAGGTAAGCAGGGATGTGACTTGCCATGAGGAAGTCGCATTCAAGAAATCCAGAGAGCTATAGCAGGAATCAGAAGTAGTTCATCCAGCTTCACCCTCTTCTGAAAATGAAGAGTCAGCTGATCAGAGAGAGGAACCTCATGAAGGGCCAAGTGATGAGCCCCTAGAACTTGCTGAAGAGTTGGAAAGAACTCTTGAAGAACCTCCATCCAAAAGGAAGCCAGGATGGCTTAAAGAAATAGTTGAGGAAGCAGAAAAGATAGCTCCTCCAAAGGGAACTTTCAGAGAAAGTAAGAGGCCTCATAGGTATGGAGGCTATGTCGAACTAATGAGTAGCATTAGTGATGTCGAGCCCTCTTCATTTGAAGAAGCAGATAAATTACAAGTGTGGAAGGATGCCATGCTTGAAAAATACAGGTCTATTCTAAAGAACGATGTCTGGGACATTGTGTCGAGGCCAAAGGACAAATCAATGGTCTCTTCCAAATGGATCTATAAGATCAAACATGCAGTCGATGGGAGTGTGGAAAAGTTCAAAGCAAGATTTGTATCCAGAGGCTTCTGTCAGAAAGAAGGAATTGACTACGACAAGACTTTTGCCCATGTAGCCAGGTATACCTCCATTCGAGCTATTATTGCATTAGCTTCATTTCTTGATTGGAAATTACATCAGATGGATGTAAAAACAACATTTTTGAATGGAAAGATTGAACAGGAGGTATTTGTGGAACAACCAGATGGTTTTGTACTGTATAACAAAGACACTCATGTATGCAATCTAAGGAAGGCCTTGTATGGTCTTAAGCAGGCTCCCAGAGTTTGGTATGAGAGGATTGATGGCTTTCTTAAAAGCCTGGGCTTTTAGAAAAGTGATGTTGATGTGAATATGTACTTCAAGGTAACAAGGAACCGGCCTGTTATATTAATCCTATATGTTGATGATCTTTTTCTCACAGGAGATGAAGGGCTCATACCCTGGTGTAAGAGCGAGTTTATCTCATAATATGAGATGAAAGACTTAGGCTTGATGCATTACTTCCTAGGATTGGAAGTGTGGCAAAGACAGGGTGAGATATTTCTGGCACAAGGAAAATACACAATGGATGTGTTAAAGAGGTTTAAATCCATGTCTACTCTGATGGTTACCAACCTGAGGAAGCTACATGATTCTGCTACAGGTTGAGATTTGGTGGATCCCGCCATGTATAGGTCATTGATTGGATCATTGATGTATATGATCCATACCAAGCCAAATATATGCTATGCAGTGATTGCAATGAGTCAGTTCATGGTTGAACCGAGACAAAGACACTGGGTGGCAGCAAAGCACATCTTGAGATATCTCAGAGGGACCATTACCTATGGTCTGAGATATCGATCCAGTGGTGGTTTATTTCTACATGGGTATGCAGATGTTCCTGCCCAGCGGACCGGAAAAGTACTTTCGGATACTGCTTCAGTTTAGGATCCGCTATGACATCATGGTCAAGTAGGAAACAGGGATCCATTGCACAGAGTACAACAGAGGCTGAGTACATTGCAGTAAGTGATATTATCAAGGAAGCAGTATGGCTTAGAAAATTGGTTATTGGATTATTTGGTGATAAGCTAGAGCTGACGGTGGTTCACTGTGATAATCAAAGTTGCATAAAACTGACAAAGAAACCGGTATTTCACAACAGGTCAAAGCATATTGACATGAAATACCATTACATCAGAGACATGGTCCAGAGAAAAATTGCAAAGCTTCAGTACATAGCCACGAGCGAGCAGGTAATTGATATCTTGACCAAGCCATTGCCATTGAGACAGTTTGTGCAGCTACGAGGCAAGCTTGGTGTAGCTGAGAATAACTCTCTCGCTCAGAGGGAGTGTTAAATTTGGCAACATCGACAGTCATTCCCCAATGAGAGGCCATGTGGGCCACCCTGAGGCTAGCCAGGGAGATTTGGAGAATCAACCAATCTTGTGAGGTATTGACATAAGCCAGAGGGAACGTACAACCTCTGTGAGTCAAACCAAAAGTCAAGACGAACGAAATGCTATATGATCTTGTGAGTAGCCAAGGCAAAGGAAGCAGCCTTGTAAGTCTAAGATAAAAGTCAACATGTAAGTCTAATGCAAAAATCAGGGGGAATGTACAACCTCTATGAACATAGACAGTCTAGTGCAAAAGTCAGGAGGAACGTACAAACTCTGTGAGCATAGACAGACTAGTGCAAAAGTCAAGGGGAATGTACAACCTCTGTGAGCCAAGTCAAGCCTTGGGAGCCATGAGCAAAAGTCTAGGCATCTAGCAAAAGTTAGGTTGAATGTACAATCCCTATGAGCTAGAAACAAACAATTTTCCTTATGCAAATAATGTAAGTGTATTGTTCTAGTGCGTTGGCACGTGTAACCTTATCCACCATGAAAAGAAAGTCGAGTTGAATGTCTAATTCAAGTTGCCTAACTCAAGTTGTAAATGTCGAGTTGCATGCATGTCAAGTTGCATGTCAGAGTTACATGCATGTCATGTTGCATGTTGTATGTTGAGTTGCATGTTGCATGTCGAGTTGCATGTTGGCATGTCGAGTTGTCATGCCATGCAAAGCCAAGTCTCAAGGGCAAGTTATCATGCAAAGTCTATTCACAAGTCAAGTTACAACTCAAGTTGAGTTGTGTCTAAAGGCAAGTTGTAAACACATGCACTCTCTCCCTAATTTGAGTTCACTCTCCTGCACCTTTATATACAGAGTTTGATCCCTCTTCCTCATCCACTTGTAATGCAGCACAGGAGTGAAGGGAAGGAGTCTGTTTGCAGGTGAACAAGAGAGGGCAACCTATGAGTCTAACACTGCTGTCTACACAATGAGTAAAGGACAGTGAATTGTTTTGCTGTTTGCCGGTCACAGCAGTAAAGGGACAGCAAAGTTTTGTATTAATTCTGTTTTATAACAGCAGTAAAAGGGACAGCAAAGTTTTGTATTAATGTTGTTTTATAACAGCAGTAAAAGGGACAGCAAAGTTTTGCATTAGTGCTGGTTTATAACAGAAGTAAAGGACAGTGAAGCTTTTCAATTGTTTGCTGGTCATACAGTCAGGTATTTTCATGGTGGCTTATTGTATATGATCTTACATATTATTTGCAATAAAGGAAGATTGTTTGCTGGGGGTTTTCTCCCTGTATAGGGTTTCCCCAGGGTATATGTGGTGTTTATGTGCATACTTGTGAATCTACATGGTTATTGTTATTCAAATGTATTAAGCTGGAATCAAAGTGTTGAAGAAATTAAAGAAATACTCCACACATTAAATCAAGCTCTATAAATTAGCACAAATTCATGATGTGGTGGAAGTAGCCCATGAAGGAAAAAGATTCCTTCAATGATTTTAAAGCTTGATCTTTCAAAGGCATTTTATTAGAGTTAGTTGGCTCTTCCTTAATTTTATTTCATACTAGTTTTGGGCTCCCTTTTATCAACTTGATTGAAGTTCTAGTGAATCGGTCTGCTTCAAAAAATTTCAAATCCTTCAAAGGTCTTAGACAAGGGTACCCACTTTCCCCTCTATTGTTCATGTTGGTAGCCAAAGGACTAGGTAGGATCGTTGAAGCCTACAAGACAAATGGGAAATTAAAAGGAGTTAAATAGGGGTCAATTAACTTTCATAAAGTCAATTTTGGAGGCTATCCTAGTGTATTATCACTCCCTCGCATACATTCCAATTGGTATTTTGGAAAAAATTAAAAGAAAATGTTTAATTTCATGTGGAAGGGAAGCAATAAAACAAGAATGTCGTTATTGAAATGGACAAGAATTGCAAAGCCAAAGCCATAGGAGGCTTAAAAAATATTCACCACTTTGGACAAGCCCTGGCAGCAATGACCCTATGGATATTGATCAAGTATGATGGTCTATGGTTGCAGGTCATCAAAAGCAAATACATGGACCCTTTATCAATAGAAGAACAGATAAGGCAGAGGAACAAACCCTTTCCAAATGCTTCAACTATGTGGAAAGAATTGGTGCTAACCCTTCCCCTTTTAGGGAAATGGATGGTTTGGAAGCTAGGCAATGGACAAAATATCAAGCTAGGAGTTGACCCTTGGATAGGGTGTGAAAACAAACACATTCTGTCTGAAGGTATCGAAGAAAAGTTGAGCCAGAAGGGTATCACCCATCTTGCAGATACTACAGATATGGGCCGAGGCAATTTATGGCATCACAGATGGAAAGAAGCTAGGGATTTAGGGATCCTGCAGGTGGAAAAGACTGATGCAAGGGTGCAATCCCCCCAATTTCATGAAGATCATAACCTCCAGATTCAGTTACTTATCAGTTTGTTTATCTCTTTTAAATTTCTGTATTAATCAGATTAGAAAGCAGATGCTTCTATCTTGAGATACCCTTGATGTTTTTTCGGAGAATGATATTCTGAAAAATGTTGTAAGGCATTAGGCCATGTTTTGTTCCTTTTTGTGTGAACTTTATTAGAGATTGGTCAGATCTGATAGACAGAATTCAAGGATTGTTTCAGCAGTTCTGATCTATTTTTTTATTTCCTAGTACTTATGCACAACATTCAGAATTAACTTTGTATTCACCTTGATAATATAAAATGACAAATTTTTCCTTTGGAAAAAAAATTGTCAGGAATAAATAGCATGGAAATTCAATGCCTTTGTATTATACAAATTCTGATTTGTAACAAAATAGTTTTGATGTCCGGAGTTTATCGGCGCAGTAATTTTTATTCCGAAGATTTAGAAAACTAAGGTTTGCTTTTAAGTTATTAAGAGCTTTATGAATCTAATACAATCCACGCAAACACACATTGCTGCAGTTAATCCAAGTGGTTCATAAGTCATGGAAACGATGCTTCTGGGACAAACAAAAAGGGATTGTTGTCCAATTTTCCTAGTTTTCCCTGCTTTCGTTTCTAGATTTACCTATGCCATGAATGGCAGTTATTCTGATAAAAGGCATGGCTTACTAGATATCAATCTATGTGTACCACCTTTTAAAAGCACCTAAATGACATGTGTATCAAATTAAAACACAGGGCGTGATTAATACACAAATTAGAATTAAAATCCTTGGAAGCGTGAACCAAATATCATGGAAAAATATCATGCAAGCAAATAGAAAACTAAATCAAGCAAAGCAGACGTTTGTGAATATCACAGTTAATGTCCCTGTGGGGGCAGCCACAAAGAAGTGGTAATTCCTATTAAACAAAAAGATTTATTGGTTGTGGGATGAGTATGCTTTCTTGCTCAGCCTTCCCCTCGTCCAGGACTGAAATGCCTAAGCCATGGAATATCACACAAGCAAATATACACCTAAATGAAACAAAGCAAATATACACCTAAATCAAACAAAGCAGAGGATTGCAAACATCAAAGTTAATGTCCCTACAGGAGCTGCCACAAAAAAGTGGTGCCTCTTACTAACATACTGGTTTATTGGTTGTGTGGTGAGTATGCTTGCTTGCTCAGCCTCCTCCTCCAGAAACGAAATGCCTAAGCCATGGCAAAATATCATGCAAGCAAATAGACAGCTAAATAGACCAAAGCAAACGTTTGCAAATATCAAAGTTAATGTCTCTATGGAATACTTGTGGGGGCAGGTGAGTGGTGCCTCTTGCTAACATAATGATTGATTAGTTTTGAAGTGAGCATGCTTGCTCGCTCAGCCTTCCCCTCCTCTCTGGAAAGTGTTGTGTAGGTGTGGGTGAAACAACAGTCCAATACACCTCTGGAGTGGCATCTTGGAATTGTTTTTAGACTATAAAATCATGCTATGTGCTACATCATCCAAAAACTATGTGCTACATCATCCAAAAACGGGGCAGGTTCGAATCTCAGAAGGCAATACACTAAACCTATAGACAATTTAATTTTTGACAATTACGTAGATTATAATTACCGAATAAGAAAATATGAAACAGATAATAGAAAAGAATGACCTGGAGTAGAGTGAAGAGCGAGCTTGGGGTCCTTGCCCTTTGGAGCAGATGTAGAGGCGTTCTCTGAACGTTTTTTGGAAGCATAAGTCGGGGATCGCTCCAGAGTCACCGAAGATTTCAGAGATTTGGTGTTAAAATCGCCGGTATTTAACCCGTATCTTGCCCCTGATCCTCCTGATGTTCCTCCTCCACCTCGCATGGACCCCTTGTTTTTCAACATATTTCTCTTTGCAAAACCCCTTTCAACCCTCGTTCGTTCCTTCGTGTATTTCCTGCGTCACTGTGAAATGAATTGTGAAATGAATGGTTGAACAAATAAGCGTACTTCTCTCTAATTATTTATCTGCCTTTTACATTTCTATATGTATGTATATAAATAATAAAAAGCCATGGTATTCCTAGATTTTTAAACTGCCACGGTATTGAAACCTAACCCTGGTGCGCCCCTATAGGGTTTATTCACCACCCCTACGCCCGATCAATCTGCCTTTTAGCGATAATGTGATATGATTACGTAATGTGCTGAAAGATAAATAATAACTATGTTGACCCTTGATACTATAGAAATAGTTGAAAAAATAAATAAATTTAAAACATATCATCTAAGAGTGGTTTGGCTTTCACAGTTAGTACTATAGAAATAGTTGAAAAAATAAATAAATTTAAAACATATCATCTAAGATCATCTAAGAGTGGTTTGGCTTTCACAGTTAGTCATTATGTAGAGTTAATCATTATGTTGTAAATTTACGTGTCTTTATCTAAATACACTGTGTGAAAGTTTAGAAATGTTCAACTTTTCAAGTGGACACTCCATCCATCTTTAGAGATAAATAAAGATGTATAATGATAAAATAAGTGCTTGCAATGTGATATAAAAGAAAAAATTTGGATAATCCGTTGAAGAAAATGAATAAATTATTGGGTAACCATAGGAGAAAATGAACAAATTATTGGGTAACCATAGGAGAAAATGAATAAATTAATGCTTAATCATTGTAAAATAGATATATATAATTGAAAGAAAAGGAAATTAATTAAAATTTGGGAGGGGAAATAGCTCGTTGAGATTAGGGGGAAAAAATGATAAATGGAAATTATTAATTAAAATAAGAAAGGAAATTATTAATTAAGAGAAGCTTTCCAAGATCACCATACTTTTGTTGAGTTAAGAGGTTAGAAAGGTTGGTAGTGTGACAAATATTTTGAAAATGAGATCTAATATGGGTACATGCTGGACAATCTAAGAGAAAGTGTTTTTCATCTTCAACCTTCTTAGTGTCACAAAGGTGACACACTCTTTCCTCCCATGGCGTTTTAGGAATTGACCAATGTCTAGTTTCACTATGGAGCTCGTGAGAATTTGTCCTTATCTTAGCAATGCTTATTTTTTTCTTTACACTTGGCAAAACAGATAGATAATTTTGATCTTCTAGATTAGGGTTGATTATATCCTTGTAATACCTTAATTTTATTTTTTCCTTTAACACTTTATCACACCACATTTTCTCCTTAAAATTTGATTTGACGTTTTTTTAATAGTACCTTTATTCTGCAAAATGGTGTCTTCCATGATTCCCCAATAGTTTAGCCAAGACCGTGCATCTTTATGCCATCCTCGTTTGAGTCGATGGTGGTTATGGCTCGATTTTGAAGCAATTTTAAGAAGCCTCTTGTCTTCCATGTTGTTTAACTTGTTCTTATACATTAGGTATCTAGTCATAGCCATGCTCTCAATGGGGGAGAGGCTTGTTCTAAAAAGAGGATGGGATAGGGCATATTTCCTTTAATTTCGAGATTATAGGTTATAAAATTATTTTGTATTTGCTCTATCTTTCTCCAGGATTCATGAGAGATACTAGAGCCCCAGACTTCACATCCATAAAGAATAACAGGTGTAACAAGAGTCTCAAAGAGGAGTTTCTTCATATCCCAGCTCCAAAGATCAGTTGATTTACAATTGTTTTCAAGCCCATAATAAGCTTTACATCCCCAAATAATATTTTTTCTCAATGTTATAATTCCAATTGAGCTTGTGGTGAATATCAATGTAATGTTCCCAAGCCAATATGACTGGAACATCACGTTTTGCATGAATTTTAACCGTTTCTGGTTGCGACATTTCGTCAAACACTTTGTTGATTTACTTATGTTTGGGTGTTTACTTGCAGGTTGACTTCTTAAGTTCGGCCTTAGGGTTTATATTCAGTTATCACATGTAAATCTGAAGATATAATCAATGGAAATACAAGATACACCAAATATGGAACCAATAGCAAAGATCCGACCTTTATTAATATAATGAGGAAGAACTTGATACAAGAGTGAGGCTAGTCTGGAATGATCAATAGATGGATCCAATAAACATACTAAGAGCTACTACAAAATGATCCAATAAGAAACTACAAGACTCCAAAGGCCGAATACACCATGAAGACCAGTACAAAAAGAGATTTGTGTTGTATGGAGTGTCAAACCCCCAACTTGATAGATCACGCTCTGCAGAAGACTCGATACCCTCAACAATTCGGCCATGTAGCTAATGTCCTCCAAATGCTCCAACGAATACGCCAAATTGTAGATCGACCCAATACAAGACCCCTGGTAAAGTCTCAGGTGGATCGGTGAAAAGATAATCCACCAAATGAATAACCCTTTGTTGGTCTTGCACCCCACTAGATGACTGGAACCCTAGATAGTTTAGCCTCTCTCCTAGAGACCTCCCAGTGCTCCACCAAACCACTGAAATGATAGATCGGGGCCCTGCAAGGAAAACCCAAGTGCCCAAATCTCCAAAATCCATGTCAGACTCTTGGATCTAACCTCCCTCCAAAGAATGGTGTGCCCTCCTCTTCGGGAAACCATCCCACTCTCAATGTAAATCAAACCTCCATCAAAATTCCCCCAGAATAAACCAAGAATGGCACTATGGCACCTGCAAAGAAAACCCAATAATTGGAATTCTTGAAACCCCTTCTCCTCAGCCAAAACGAATGGTTCTAGTTCCACAATTGTGCCCCCCTTGCTGGAAACCCTCAATGGTGCGCTCTTTCTCTTTCTAGACCTGTGGCTGGTGTAGAATCCTCCTGCAATTGAGTAGATCTGAAGTAGAATGGTGTGGGGGAGTATCGCATCCCCGAAACCAAGCTTGGAACAAGCTAGTTGGAATCTTTCACCACTGAATTGTCCTATAGGGTTTGCTAAGTCAAAACCCTCAAAACCCCCAATGCATGGGCTCACTAGCTAGAAGCCAAATATCAAAACTAATAATCAACATGAATCCGAGAATAGAGGCCCTTACCTCTCCTTTATACTTCCTGCTCACCTTATCCCTCCAAAGTGACTTTTACTTTATTAATTATTAATTAATTAATTAATTAACCTTTTTACCTCTGAAAAACACCTTATCTCTCCGTGTGGCTTCCCTGGCCACTGAAAGTCACTTCTCATCATCTTATCATGTAGTGTTGTTCCTCCCGATTCCAATGAGCTATCGCACTAAGAGGTTCCTCCAAGTATTATGCCCCATATGACCTCCTTAGTGAATTTAATTAACCTATAGCACAAAATAACTCAAAATCATGGAAATCGTTGGAATGCAACGGAACCAAAGCCAAGTTGTGCAAAATGGATCATAATGATGAAATGAGATGATCGATGCAAGTCAGACCCCAAAATATCCCTCAATAGTCATTGTACTCGCTATAACCCCCATCTGGCTACTCTGGTGATCATAACACTGTGTAATGTAATGATGTCCCAAAGTGGGGACATTATAGTCCTCCCTGCTAGAGTATTGCTTGTCCTCAAGCAATAATCGAATCCCTCCAAGTAAAATACCAGGATCCCATGTCCACCTATGGGACCCACAGTAGGCCCCATCCATAGATGAACTGTCATGCACTCCACCCCCTGCGTCCCATATCAGGACATGAACTACAATACCCTGTGAAGCATAATCATGACATATACCAACACCGTGAATATCATGCACATGACACGTGGCCTCATCCTGAAATGAATCCATCCTCCAAATCCATACCAAGATCAACACGACCTCCATCAACAACACATGTTGATGCCAGAGTGAGGTGTTGCAAGACCTTCATGAAACATCCTCAAGTGATGTGCTCTCCTCAACATTGAAGCTCAATGGAAAGTCAAAACAACTTTCCCCTATAAAGGTCCACTCATCCCTGTCAGCCAGTGCAATGCTCAACCCTACAATCCCCGAGTCCCATGCTAGTCTCTGTCGAAGATCACCATGTTGGCGCTGCACTACTCTGATCATGCCTTTCTACTCCATGTGTATATACTAGATCCTCCACTCCCAGATCCCCAAGCTGGAATACATGTGGTAACTGGACCTGTTGTTCATAAGCTTCATCCGTAAGAGAATCTCCATGGAAATAGTATCTACCCAACCATCTCCATGCTCGATCATGAGGATAAAAAGGGAGAAACTGTCTCGCTCCATAGGACAAGTCCTTGCATGCCCACTCAAAACCAACCCACAGTAAAGTATGTGGCTCTCTTGCGCAACCTGGGTCATCACAAGGTGAAACAACCTACCAACAAAATGGACTCCTAGATCCCATGGCAAACTTGGAATTTTATCACTTCCAATCCCCGCTAACTGCTCATATGTCAAACTAATCACTGTCGAAAGTCCTATGTGCTCATCCTCATGAGTATCTGTATCTATGTCACCCTCTAAGTTGTTTGTTATCACCTGGCCTATGATGCTCACCATCATACACAAAGTCTCAACTGTCTGCCTATCATGGTCGACCTCTTTCCTGTTGTATGCCGTAAAATCACTCACGTCATGTGGTCTCGGCCTAACCACTCTCCATGTCCTCTGCCACGATCTATCTCTCCTCATACTATTGTTTATGATAAAAGTGTCGGGAAAGGCTAACAGAAACATCTGGAGTTGACTGTAGGACTGGAATATATCACATGCTTTGGTCAATCCCAAGGATTCGACCAGAAGTTCGTCCATCGGTATCCATGATAAATACTCGCCTGTAGTCATCACTGAATCCCAATCATCCAGTAAAACCAGAAGTAACTCCTCCAACTACTGGTCAACCAACCTCCATCTCTCACCTCCCATGCAACTGTTGATACGGTGAAGGTGATCTCTCATAACTATGTGTTGTTGCAAAAGAGTGACATCAGCATGCTCCCCTAAGTGTGTCTCCTCCCTTCAATCCAATACGTCCATCTGAATCCTACTGCATTACTCGACATGTCTATGTGAACTATCACTCATCACTGTATGCCCTTGCATACTCATGTCATCACCTGTATACTTCTGTTGCATCATAGATCCTTGGTGTACTACTGGATCAACCTCTACATGAAGTTCAATGACTCTTGGAACACAAATGGAAGTGTCCTCAAAACTATCCCTAGCTCTGGAGTCCCCATACATAGATGAGTGCTCGACTGTCTCAAAGATCCTCGTGGAGGGTAGCTCTTGCACCTCCAGATCATAACTCTCTGTACTCGTCAGTGACTCTGGGTACTCCTCCATCAACTGATGCTCCACTGTTAGATCACCAACATCCTCTAGCCATGTGACCGAAGGATATATCTGCCTCTCCACTAAGCTAGATGTAGTGGATTTCTGGCGAATCTCCTCAAGAAGCTCCTCTGATCTGGACTCTAATTCTTGAAGGGCTATCTGTGTGCCTCTTAAGAATCCTCAGGTGCTCTCCAACTCATGAGTGAGTCTGTCCACCTCCATCTCCTGCTCCCTCAGAGCCCCGTGATACATCTCGCCAATCCCCAGTAGGTAGTCCCTGTCTATCAACAACTATTGGAAGTCGGTCCTCATCACAGACACTCTTTCCCTGAGTGTATGAAAGACATCCATGGAAAATCCCTCACCTGAACTACCATGTGTCGTTGATGCCCTCCAACAGTAATCTGCCACCAATGCATGTGTGTCATCAATGCGCTTAGTGGCTGCCATGATCATATCCTCACCGACTCTCAATTGTCCTGCTAAGTAGTGTGACTCCTGATCACAGTCATGTTGAGGTGCTACCTCATGTCTCTCACTGCTAGTGCCAACATTGGAATCCCCAAAAACACTCTCTGCAAAAGATAAAGCACTGAACTACCCCTTGTCCACTGTGATACTAGGTCCTCCTATATGTGACTGCACATCATCACCAACTGCTAGCTCCCTCTGACTCACACTGTAACCTGTATGGGCAGTTGTGTCCTCCTGTGCACTCATCCTGCTACTATCAACTATGCCTGGATCCCATACAAATGTGTCAAGACACGTGTTATGGTCATCCCGACCAATAAGGAGTGCATCCTCATCACTACAGGTCGGTCCTAGAAATAAGTGTCCCATCAATCTGTCAGTCTCCACAACCTGCTCAACTAATGGAGTCTCCAAAAGAGGTGACTGAATCTCTGCATGTCGATATGCATGTATAAGGTCCACTGTCTCTAAGTCATGTCTCCCCTCCTGGGTCTGTGGATCCATATGCCCATGGTGTGCATCCCTCATGTACAACTCCATTATCCTATGTGACATCCCATTGCTATCCTCATGTGTCATGGTTATCATGGGTGTCTGGAAAGATGACAGATGTGTCATGGTCATCATAGGGAGCTCGTCATCTCTAGGTGCTAACACGTGTGAATCCCCACTAGTGTCACCACTCTGCTGAGGTGTAAGGTCATCAACGCTATGCGATATGACTGTTGAAATATAGGTGTTGTCATCATGTCCATCCAACTGTCCCTCCAATGCGCAAGGGTCACTATCCTCCTCAAGTGTGCCAAAATCACTAGCCTCTGTGCAAGAGTCACTGACATCATCAGACTGCTCCAAATAAGCATCTATCTATGTATCCTTACACACCTCATCATCACTGTCATAGTGCACCTCAATATTGTGCTTCTTACCTCTACCCCTACATCTATGATTGGGTTCCCAAGGCACTTTGCAGCTGTAGCAAAGTTGCTTGCTCCTCATGGGTGTAGGAATGCTCGGTCCTTCCCTCCATCCATTAGCTATTCTCTCTTCCATTTGTCTACATCGTGTTGTAGTCTCTTGTGTGTGTGCTATCAACTTACGCAGGGTTAGCTCCCATTCCTGTTTGTTTATTTCTTCTTATGGAAGAACCCTCGTGTTGGCAGGACTCTAAGCTCTGATACCACTGTAATGTTCCCAAGCCAATATGACTGGAACATCGTGTTTTGCATGAATTTTTAACTGTTTCTGGTTGTGGCATTTCGTCAAACACTTTGTTGATTTACTTATGTTAGGGTGTTTACTTGCAGGTTGGCTTCTTAAGTTCGGCCTTAGGGTTTATATTCAGTTATCACACGTAGATCTGAAGATATAATCAATGGAAATACAAGATACACCAAATATGGAACCAATAGCAAAGATCTTACCTTTATTAATATAATGAGCAAGAACCTGATACAAGAGTGAGGCTGATCTGGAATGATCAACAAATGGATCCAATAAACATACTAAGAGCTGCTACAAAATGCTCCAATAAGAAACTACAAGCCTCCAAAGGCTGAATACACCATGAAGACCAGTACAAAAATATATTTGTGTCATATGGAGTGCCAAACCCCCAACTTGATAGATCATGCTCTGTAGAAGACTGGATACCCTCAATGATTCGGCCTTGTAGCTAATGTCCTCCAAATGCTCCAACGAATACGCCAAACTGTAGATTGGTCCGATATAAGACCCTTGGTAAAGTCTTAGGTGGATCGGTGAAGAGATAATCCACCAAATGAATAACCCATTGTTGGTCTTACGTCCCACTAGATGACTGAAACCCTAGATAGTTTGGCCTCTCTCCTAAAGATTTCCCAATGCTCCACCAAACCACTGAAATGATAGATCGGGGCCCTGCAAGGAAAACCCAAGTGCCCAAATCTCCAAAAGCCATGTTAGACTCTTGGATCTAACCTCCCTCCAAAGAATGGTGCGCCCTCCTCTTGGGAAAACATCCCACTCTCAATGTAAATCAAACCTCCATCAAAATGCCCCAGGAAGAGACCAAGAATGACACTATGGCACCTGCAAAGAAAACCCAATAACTGGAATTCTCGAAATCCCTTCTCCTTAACCAAAACAAATGGTTCTAGTTCCACAATTGCGCCCCCCTTGCTGGAAACCCTCAATGGTGCGCCCTCTCTCTTTATGGACCTGTGGCTGGTGTAGAATCCTCCTGCAACTGAGTAGATCTGAAGTAGAATTGTGTGGGGGAGTATCGCATCCCCGAGACCAAGCTTGGAACAAGCTAGGTGGAATCTTTCACCACTGAATTGTCTTATAGGGTTTGTTAAGTCAAAACCCTCAAAAACCCCAATGCATGGGCTCACTAGCTAGAAGTCAGATATCAAAATTGATAATCAACATGAATCCGAGAATAGAGGCCCTTGCCTCTCCTTTATACTTCCTGCTCACCTTGTCCCTCCAAGTGACTTTTACTTTATTAATTATTAATTAATTCATTTTAATTAATTAATTAACCTTTTTACCTTTGAAAAGCACCTTTTCTCTCCTTGTGGCTTCCCTAGCCACTGGAAGTCACTTCTCATCACCTTATCTTGTAGTGTTGTTCCTCCCGATTCCAATGAGCTATCACACTAAGAGGTTCCTCCAAGTATTATGCCCCATGTGACCTCTTTAGTGAATTTAATTAACCTATAACACAAAATAACTCAAAATCATGAAAATTGCCAGAATGCAACAGAACCAAAGCCCAGCTATGCAGAATGGATCATAATGATGAAATGAGAAGAGCGATGCAAGTTGAACCCCAAAATATCCCTCAATAGTCACTGTACTCGCTATAACCCCCATCTGGCTACTATGGTCATCATAACACTCTGTAATGTAATGATGTCCCAAAGTGGGGACATTACAATCAATTCCAAGATATTTGTATGAAGTCACTCCCTCCAAGTTGTTGTTGTTGTCATCTACGAAGGTATCATAAGGGATCTTATTGGATTTAATAATCATGACCTTAGTCTTATCGATATTAACAGTCATACCCATATTGGAGCAAAAATCCTTGAGGATTCTTGGTTGGTTTTCAAGATCATGGGGACTCATTGCCATAAGAACGATATCATCGACATAAAGAAGAAGATTGATGACTATACCAGTGAGAGTAGGGCTGACACAACCTATTTTTTCCAAGCAATCTTCTAACTTGTCAATGTATATGCCAAAAAGGGTAGGGGACAAGGGACAATCTTGTTTGACTCTGATATTGCAGTTAATCTCTTTTGACCAGCCCTCGTTGTTTTTAAACTTAGCAATAACATTCTCATACATCCTTATTGCAGCAGCCCTCAACTCGAGAGGCACTTTTAACTCTTCCAACCTATTCCAAAGGTTTTTCCTAGGAACCATGTCAAAAGCTTTTCTAAAGTCAACAAAAAAACAAAAAAGATTGGTTTTAGTATTGTGGAACTCCTCTGCCATGACCCTAAAGCTAACAAGATGGTCCATAGTTGAATGATATCTCCTGAACCCGACCTGGCCTTTAGCTCTTTTACCGTGACTTTCTAGCCAAAGGCTAATCTTCTTTTCCAAAATAATTCCATAAATCTTGGCTAAAATCGGGTTAATCATAATGGTCCTATAATTAGAGGGAATGTTTCTATCCCCAATTTAAAAAATAGGAACAATGAGGCTTTGCGTCCAGGGTTTAGGGAAGCCTTGTTTGCCTACTAAATTGAAGAGCTTGTGTATGTGAGGGATAAGGATTGACCCTCCGATTTTAAAAATTCCAGCTTGGTAGCCTTCAATGTCCTTAGCTTTCCCATTTGCAAGCCGCTTAACCCCGAACTCTATGTCATCTAAAGAAAAAACTTCTTCCTTTGTAGGGATACTAAGAATGGTGTCCATGGAATTAGGGAACTCGTAAATACTTTTAAGGTAGGAATTCCATTCCCTTAAGGGAATCCCATTATTTTCTTTAGTATTGCGTTTTAGAATTTGGCTCCAGAACTTCTTAGGATCTAGCTTATACAGTTGTGAAAGTTGTTCTCGCCTTTTATTGATATAGTACCTTTTTTCCCTTTTAATTAGGGCTTTGTATGTATTGATCTTATCGAGTTTTAAGGACTCATTAGAAGCATCCCTAATGGCTTTCCTAACAATTTTACATTCTTTATCATACCAAGGGTTGGTCATTCTATTATTCTTTTTATAGGACACCTCGAAAGAGAACTTGTTAATAGAAGTGGAAAGGGTAGTTGTAAAATTATGATAGAGTTTTTCAATGTTGTCCTTATAAGTTAGTAAATACTATTTAAATCYTTTAAGAAAATGTCAACTTTACTTTTGTCAAAGCGCAAATTCCTTTGATTATCAGAATTCTCTTCAATGGCGCTCCTATGCATGGAAACGTTTAGAGTTAGGGTTAAATGTTTATGATCAGAGTCAGGCTCAGGGTCATTTAAAAGGTCAAAAGTTGTTATTTGGTTGGAAATGGGGATATCATATATCAAATAATCTACAACACTACCACCTAGCCCATGAATACAAATCATCTAGTTGGAGTTTGGCCACTTCATTACTCCATTGCAAATTATTAGGTCTTGAGAGTTGCAGAGCTTGACCAACTCAGTACCGAACAAATTCTCAATCAGGTCTTCAGAGCTTCTTTTGTAGCTATTAGATAAAACAAGGTCCTCATCTAGCCATAAAGGATTATGGTTGGAGTCATTACTTAAAAGAGTAGCTTGTTTAGTTGCAGTCCTAGCATTAAAGTCTCCTAGCAAGAGGATATTACCTTCATTTTTCAAACTATAAATATCTTGTTCTAAATTATGACACAGACAATTGTTATCTAGATTGTTTTTCTTATAAAAAGTAGAATTAATAGGTGCAAAATAGCAAATTGCTATATACATCTCATAAAATATATTAACATATTTTAAAATATTTCATTTTAAAAATATATTAATTTTTTTTTTTATATATGTAATATGTTATTTTTATTTTTATTTGTATGAACATCTCCTCCATACTGGTTTATAGTTTAATATGATTAAAAGAAAAGGAAATTAATTAAAATTTGGGGTTAAGGGAATAAAATAGTAGTTGAGATTAGGGGGGAAATTCAAAAAATGTAAAATAATAAGTGGAAATTAAAACGGGAAATGAAATTATTTAAAATAAGATAGGAGAGGAAAGGAAAAAGAGATTAAAAATTTCTTAGCGGTTAAAATATGAGACAACTTGAAATCATGATCTAAAGCCAGAAAAGATACAAAATTATTTAAAGAACTAAAACTTTAGGGAGAAAAGAAGAGAACCATGAATGATTTTATGATAAAATGATGAATGATATATTACAATTAGAGTAAGGAGCAAATGTAATTAAAAAAGGAAGTGGACAGAGGTGAGATAAAGATCATTAGAAGATAAAAGGATCTAATGGGTAAGATGTTGGATTGTGGGTTTCCAGGATTGACTCAGTTTATACCCATCTTCTCAATTAAAATTATTGAGGTGTTTTTCTATTTCTAGAGCCTCACAGATGATATGAGAGGTATGGAAAGGTATTGAGGTAAGAATTATAGTTTGGTCAAAGCAAATGAGGTGTTTTGATTTGTCAGAGTGTTCGAAAATAATTGATTTTGAGTTGTTGTTGTGAAAGGTGTGAGATATATGTTCCTTGAGCCGAACTTGAAAAGATTTGCTTGTTTGACCAATGTATGATTTGCCACATGAGCATGGAATTTGCTAAACTCCTTGGCCAAGCATGGAATTAGATTTATCTTAGGCAGTTTGGAATAATTGCTTAAGGGTTTTATACGGTTTGAAAAGGGTTTTGGTATTCTTTTTATCTGAGATCTGAGAAATATGGTCAGTGTTGCCTTGGATGTAAGGGAGAGAAATGAGAGCAAGAGGTGGAGACAAGGGAGGGGGGTGGGTTTAGTATGGAGGGTAGAGCGGAAAGCTTTGTTGATTTGGGTGATAGAGTACCCATTGGCCACAAGGCTTTAGTAAGGTGGTATTTTTCTTTTTCAAGGAATTAGGGAGCTGAGATTCGAATGGCAACCCAGGTTACAAGCATCTTTAGAAAAAATGATTATTATTTATTTTTTTATTTTTTTTGGGGGGGGGGGTTGGGTGATGGTGAGAATGGGCATGAAGGTATCTATCGGTGTGAGTCTTTTTCCTATAGAATTGGTGGGTAAGGATTCCATTGGGTTGACGAGAAATGAGAACATCCAGAAAGAAAAAAGAGTTATCATATTAGGTTTCCATTATAAATTAGATGTGGGGGGGAATGTTGTTAGGATGTTCAAGAAAAGAGTGAAGGGTGGAAAGGTCATGAGGCCGGATGATGAAGGTATCATCGACAAATTGAAACCAACATTTAGGTTTTAGATGAAAGTTGTTTAATGCTACAGTCTCAAAATGTTCCATAAAAATATTGGGAACCACTGGGGATAAATATGACCCCATAGTTGTGCCTTTGGTTTGTTCGTAACAAATGCCTTTCAAGGTCAAGAAGGTAGTGGTGAGACATATTTTAATTAGGTTAAGAATTTCAGGGTCAACAAGCTTGGAAATAAGCTCAAGAGATTTTGGGACTAGGATTTTGGTGAATAACGACACAACATCAAAACTGACCATGAGGTCATGTTCATCAAGCTACATATGACGAGTCTTTTTAATAAAATCAGAAGAATCTTTAATAAATGAAGAAGTATTTCTAGTAAAAGATCAGATTTTCTCAGAGAGAAAGCGAGCTAGGGCATAAGTGGGAGTTCCTATAGCGCTTACTATAGGTCTAAGAGGAATATTTTTTTTATGAATATTTTTTAGATATCTGAGAAGGAAGTTTTTACAGTTAGTCCTAATAGTGACAGATTTTTTGCACTTAAACTATGTCTAAGTTTTTCCAATGTTTCAAGTGGACGTTTAGAATAGTGGAAGTATTAAATGTGATCTCCAGTATTCTAAACTTATCATCCCTTGTTGATGGGTGGAGTATTATCAAGAAAACATAGGCTTAGAATAATGGGGATCATAGTGGATGATGGGTGGAGTATCATGAGGGAAAGATAAGCTTAGAATAGTGGAGATCATGGTGGGCACTCCCACTATTCTAAGCTTATTATGGGATGATAATATTAGAATAATGGGGATCATAGTCGACATCCCCTGATGATGGGTCGATGTCCACTCAAACTTTGGGAATACTTCTAAGTGTTAGATATTTGTTTATTGACAACTTTCTTTTAACTTTAAATTAAAAGGAGTTTAAATTATAATTATTACGTTGAAATGGTTATTTGGGGTTACGTATGGTTACAATGGTTGGTGATTGAGATATTCTCTCTTTGGATATGTGTGTGTGTGTGTGATCTGTAAAATTCCATGGGATATTCCACTGGAAGAGTTCATCAAAACGTATTTGATAAATAAAATTGAAATTGAAATATACACTGTGAAGGTTAAATTCCTTTAGATTCCATAATATTTAGTTATTGTTTTTCTGCTTATGCATGAACTAGATAGAATGCATAAAATAGAGAAGAATAAAATACAATCACACACCATCCACGAGATAACAAAAACATTTGCTTTGGGAAACCCTTATAGGAGAAAACCCATCTAGAAGGTGAGTTTTCTCTACTCTCTTTTCTCTAAGATGGAAATAATGCAAGTACAAAGGAGAAGGCACTCTCTATGGAGTTACCTGAGACCTACGACCTATTAAGCTACTACATAACATTAACCCCCTATGTTACTCTCTCTACTTTCTCACTCTCGGTTGTTCTGCTATGCTATGGAACAAAATACAATAACATAGAATGAACCCCTTCTCCTCCTAGTGGCCCAGTATTTAACATGGCTGAATAGCCATCCAGGGGTAGGTTTTTTACTTTCTTAACCCTCAATTGTGGTAGGGTTTTGAACCTTCTAGATCATTCTTGAAATTCCTCACGTGGCTAGCCTCATATGCATGAATAATGGGGGTTGACGTGGCATCCTCTCATACCATGGTGGTCAACACGATGGTCAACTTGCAGGAGGCATAACTTTTGCATACAAACTCCAATCGATGCACGGTCTACAACATTGGAAAGGTCTCGGAGTGTAGAACACCATCAAGGAGGTGGGCGAAAGTTTTGGATAGTATAACGCCAAAAACCATCATTTAATGCCTCAAAATGGCTCTAGAAGGTTCTGGACCCCAAATTTTCAAACTGGGACCTGCCACTAAAATGACCGTGTAAGTTGATTCCTCCAATTTTTTCCACTCTGAAAGCATCGAGATAGATGAAAAATAATATAATGATCCAATATAGATCATACCTCTCCATTTAGGGAGGCTTTTGGTCCCCAAAAGCTTTATTGAATGAGGTGAGTAAATTTTTCCTCTACTTTATCCATGGAGTACCACTTTGATGCCCAAAAGTTGTCCTTTCAACCCAACCTACCAAAGGTCATGTTGCCCTTGTCTTGTAGTTCTGGACCGCTTCTGCAAAATTGTGTCCTCTATTAACTTTGCCTAAGCATCTGGTGATAAGTCCTCGATGGAGGGTAGGGCTTGCTCCTCCTCTTGATTCAACATGGAAGGCTCATAGAGTTTGAGATTCTCCACTTCCACTGTTGAGTAAATGCACATGTATGGGGGTAGAATGAGTCTRTAGGCATTATCTCCAACCTTTTTCTATACCTCAAAAGCACCATACCACAGAGCCTTGATCTTCTTACCAAGAACATGTAGGCTTTCCTTATTCAGTCATAACCATAATATGTCAGTCACTCTAAATGTTCTCTTTGTTATGTGTCGGTAATGTCTAGCCTTGTACTTTTCACGTGACTTCTTCAATGTCTCATGTACTTGTAAATGGATCTRCCTGATCTTCTCAACAATTTTTTTTTTCTTTTAATGCATCTYCTATGAGGTCCTCCCTCACTCCTTGCTATCCATATATAAAATCTAAGGGTGAAGGCGGCAAATACCCAAAACAAGTTTCAAAAGGTGACTTACCAGTAGAAGTGTGGACTTATTTATTATAAAGAGTGTTGTATATAGATCGGWTTTTCATCATAGGTCTTCGGATGCTTCTGATTGTAACCCCTCAAAAGCTGCACCAAAGTCTTGTTGACTACTTMTGCCTGCCCATCTGTCTGTGGATGGAATGTTGTAGACCTCTTCAACTAAGTGTCCATCTTCTCCCACAACGTAGTCCAAAATGCACTGAGAAAATTGGTATCCCTATTCGAGATGATGCTCCTTGGTATCCCAAAGTGCACCTAGACCTATTTAAAGAACTTGTTTGTTGCTTCTTGTTCGTTGATGGTATTTTTACAAGGCATGAGAATGCACATTTTGTTGAATCTGTCATCTACCACAAATAGATAATCGCCTACCTTCATGGTTGTTGGTAAACCTCCCACAAAATCCATGGAAATATTTTCCCAATGTCGAGTGGGTACGGATAAGGGATGGTATAGACCTTGCTTCTTGTTATTGGGCTTGCTAGTACAACAAAGTATACACCCTCTAATATACTTGTTAGCACCTAGATTTACAGTGCCAAATTTAGTAATGCGCCTGAATAATTGGTTTGAAACGCATTGTTGGGATATACTGGTTTTTGTAGCGCATTGATCAAAAAGTCTAAGGAGGCGCTACCAGAAGTTTCAAGTTCTGGTAGCATTTTCACCAAATCTCCATGGAGTGGCGCTACCGATGTGCAAAGTTCCAGTTTATTAGTGCTCTCAGGCTTGCACAATTGTTTTGTAATATGAGGTCAATGTGCTATGAAGAAATTCCAGCTTTGGGTTGTATGATGTATTGAGATCATTAATCCAAACATCAAAGATGCTAAGTATATTATAAATATTAAATAAATTATCAAGCATGTTGACTGGATTAAGTAATTAAATCTTTCCAACCGATATTGTAGAAGAGATGTGAGTTGTAGTTGATCACAACAAATATCATATTCAGATGCCCCTCTCTTCTATGAATGGATCTTAGTGGTGAACAAGGACTCGAGATCACATAACTTTATGGTTGCATTTTTGTGTGATGGATAAAGAAAGGTAAAAGTTTTGAATGCACCATAATTAAGGCTTTGTATTGGTCTAGTGAAAATTTCTTCCTTGTATGATATGATTTCATCCTTAAATTAATTACCTAAATGCCAAAGGAAAGTATCGAGCGGTGATTTCAAGAACATTGGCAGGTGCTAAGTATGTCAATTAATGGTTTTGTTCTATTCACATGTGTCAAGGTAAGCACTCACAATATCACCCAAGTGTTACATGCACCCATGTGTTGAGATAGAGAAACTTCAGTGATTTCCAGATCAAATGTCAAGAATCAAGCTCCTGCCAAGTCCCAAGTGCCCATGCACAAGTGTCAATGTAAACTATCAAACCCTCAAGTGTCGAAGTGCATCAAGGGAGAGCTCACGGGTCACAGAACCTAGCGCATCAACACTAGCACATCCAGGTGTTACATGAGCACTAAGCCAACAAAGATTTGCAACTTTATTCAAGTCATCAACTTGGTGAATGGATGGAGTGCAGTTAGTATTAGTCAAGCATCGAGACTCATGACACTAGTGCATTAAGCATTGCAGGGAGAATTGACTTCAAGAGAATAATCTGTCAAATTTCTATAATAAATGTGCCTTTTCCAAACCAGAAGTAATGTCACCGAGTAAGTGGAAAGCTTTATGAAGAGACCTTCCTTGGATAATTCATTTGGATATGGGAAAGTAGATGATGATTCCTAATATGAAGACATGGAGTACAAAGAAATAAATTCATGTGACTAGGATGAAGATATAACATAAAAGTTTAATGGATTTCCCATCTCACAGTCGTCATTTCTAAAATGGCGTCGATGGGATTATGGATCTCACCTTTGTCCTATGGGAAAGTTGCAGTACAGTCAAATAAATTCCTTGTTTATGCTTGGAAAATGTTTACTTCTCACAACAACAAAAAATGATATACATGTGCTTTAGAGTTGTGAGTTTTTCCATGAAGACTATTCTTACTATATAGGTTTTGGAAGTCTGATTTGATTTATAATATTATTCAATCTCCAATACACTCTTGCATTAACATATTTGAGCCCAATTAGCATGCCTCAAGTTGTAATTTTCTCGAGGAACACTAGCATTGATCAACTCAACACATCAAGGCATGGGTTCAACTAGTGAACATAACACTTGGCAATAGTGGAGAACATTGAATCATTTCTAGATTTGAAGGTGAAAGACTGAAGGCATGGTATCATTAGTCAAAGAGTCAATTACATCCCAAATCTCCAGGAATTCGATGAGCATATTCAGGCAACATTTAAAGATTCCATGGACAGATGGCAGAGCATTTCAAGAAGATCAACAAATAGAGGATTCTTTCCAGATTCAAAGGGCATTTGACTCCATCAGATCCAAATATCCAAGCAATAGATTTTTAGCAATTCCTCATCTCTTGAAATTGATTCAAAATCTCTTTATTTAGACTTATGTTCCATAAAACTTGTAACAATTTGTTACAATTTGCTTATTGTATTTTCTATTTAAACTCTCATTTTGAAAGAAAGAGAAAGGGGGGAAATCTTCCTCTTAGAACAAAGCAAGGGGGGTTTCAGTTCTGAGACCCAAGAGAGAAGCTTTGGAGGAAAGGTTGTATGCCTATCATTGTAAGCCCAATGGGCAGTTCTTCCTATAACATTTGATTATAAAATATCTTCGTGGGTTCAATATCACATTTATGTCTCTTTATCCTTTCACACTCTTTTTCTTCTTACCTAAATGAAATGGTGTTTGATGAAGAATTCATTGATAGCTTGTATTATATGGATTCCTTAGCAGTGAAGCATTTGTTGTAATTGCCCATATTGTACAAGCTTCATTTATGTATTTGTATTCATGATTAGAAATCATTTATGATTATTGGATCTTCTTCCTTGTGAATGCATTGATTTGAGCAACCTATGAAGATTAATATATTCACATATGTGTTTCTTAATTCTTCATTCTTTCTTCCTTGAAATCTACGGTGTCTGGATATTGAGTTCACTTACCTTTGATCCATGAAGTGTTGTAGGAGACTCCATGCCCAATGGCCCTGATCACAGATCTATTTATGTTTTAGTCCAATGTTTTTCCTTTCTACTTTCTCAATCCAGTCTACCTGGCCCACTATCCCAACCAAACATCGGATCTCTTTTCAAGATGTGCTAGGCATTGTTCTTTTTGGAGTCAAGAACTTATCTAGCACTAACAATACCATTCATCCGAAAAATCCTTAGATGGTGATTAGTTTTAAATACATATAAACATCTACTTGATATTCGAAATAATAATGATCGCTTGGTTGTTTGCAATTTACATGTGAAATACTTATCTAACCAAATACACTTTAATGCTAAAAGACTTACAAATAACTGAGCACAAAATGAATAATAATGATAATATCACATACACGAGTTTGATAACAGAGTTCACCCAATTTGGGCTACATCTTTGGGTCCGCTTCCAATAGATACCTCTTTATTAATGCTCAAATGTTTGTGTTTTACAATGACCTTTTTCTGTGTTGCTCAAACCCAAAAATGGAGTGCACCATTGGATTCCTTGCGAAAATAATGAAAAATGACTATAAAGTTCTCAAAATTTCATCAAGGAAACTCTAGGCACGCTTTACGATGTAACCTCGAGGCCCTATTTCCCTTGGCATGAACTTTGAGACTATACTTTGTGTATTAATGAGTGTGTGTCCCATCCTCGATCTGCGCACCCATTAAATAGGTCGCGAGCCCTTAACTCCCCTCTGGATTCTGTGGTCGACATTAAATATAATTTGATGGGCATTGCCTTAACATGGGGCACCTTTGGCCCTGACGATTAAGGCATTTGGTTAGCATGGACTAGGTCGCGTGTTCGATCCTCCGCGAACCTCATTTTTGGTTATAACATATGGTGGTTGTTATATATATATATATATATATATATATATACATATTACCCCTTGAAGACCAACTCGAAGATATTGCACATCACCTCACTATGAAGTCCTTATTCTTTTGTCGAGAATAACATCTTCATGTAGCTTGTCCAAATATTTTGGAGCAAAATCATCAACTGTTGGAACCTACATACTTTCATCTTCATCTATAATCACATGAGGCTCATAAAGCTTCAAATTCTCAACATTTACCACTGAATACATTTGCATGTAGGCTGGTAGATTTAAATGAAATGCGTTAGTACCAATCTTCTCCAAGATCTTGAATGGACCATATCGGATTAGCCTTAGCTTTTTACCTTCCCATTTCATTATATCCTTGTTGATATATAACCATACTTTATCATTGACCTCAAATTGATGATCAACCTGATGTTTGGCCTCACCTTGTACTTGGCTTGACTCTTCTCCAACTGTTCTTGTACTACTTGATGTACCTACTGGATCTTTTGAATGAACTTTTTATATTTATTTGTATCATCATGTCCATCTTCTTTACCTGCTTCTCCAAAAGAAAATTCCATAGGTGATTTAGGCAAGTCCCCCAAACATACTTCAAAAGGATTTTTCTAAGTAGACGAATGCATGGCATGATTATAGGCATGTTCTACATAAGGTAATTGTTCATCCCATAACTTAGGATGCTTGTTGTAGTACCCTCAAAGTAGATATACCATTGTTCTATTTACAACCTTTGTATGTCCATCTGTTTGCGGATGAAAAGTTGTGCTCTTATTTAACTTAGTGTCCATGAGCTCCCATAAATGAGACCAAAACTTTCCCAAAAAATGAGAGTCTCGATATGATATAATAGATGTAGGAAGTCCAAAATGAACCCATCCATTAGCAAAGAACATATGTGTTATCTGTTCAACCATGGCCTGTTTCTTGGATAGCATCAAAATACACATCTTGTTGAATCTATCCACGACGACATATAGATAACCATGACATGTCCTAGACATCGACAACCCCCCTACAAAATCCATGAATTTGCTTTCCCATGGTTGAGAAGGTACTAGATGTGGTGTATATAACCCCAACTTTATGTTTCTAGGCTTGCTTTTGGGACACATAGCACACCCTTTCATATACTTGGAAATTGTTTCATTCATCCGAGGTCAATAACAATATCTCTGTAACTGTACAACTGTCTTACCAACCCCAAAACGACCAGAAATGAGAGATGTACGAGCTTCTCTTATTATATTTACTCTTTCATCTCTGGGTATACAAAGTTTTCCAAGATGACATAACAAATTGCCATGTATATAATAATTTGACTACTGATTTCCATGAGTTAATACATCATATACATATCTAAAATCATCATCCTTGGCATATTGTTCTGCATAACTTTCATGATATAAAGGATTATACCTGAGTATTGTGTATGCATTAATCACTGGTATTAACAACATGTTTGCAACCTTGTTATGAATACCTTTCTTATACTTGATTATGAAATGATTTCGCTGTAAGAAACCCATCCACTAGAAGTGTCATGATTGTTGTAGCTTGGTCTGTGATTGCAAATACTGTAATGGTTGATGATCTGTATGAATGATGGTTCTTGTACTACTTGATGTACCTACTGAATCTTTTGAATGAACCTTTTAGCTTTATTTGTATCATCATGTCCATCTTCTTTACTTGCTTCTCCAAAAGCAAATTCCACAGGTGATCTAGGCAAGTCCCCCAAACATAATTCAAAAGGAGTTTTCTGAGTAGACGAATGCATGGCATGATTATAGGCATGTTTTACATAAGGTAATTGTTCATCCCACAACTTAGGATGCTTGTTCTAGTACCCTCAAAGTAGATATACCATTGTTCTATTTACAACCTTTGTTTGTCCATCTATCTGCGAATGAAAAGTTGTGCTCTTATTTAACTTAGTGTCCATGAGCTCCCATAAATGAGACCAAAACTTTCCCAAAAAATGAAGGTCTCGATATGATATAATAGATGTAGGAAGTCCAAAATGAACCCATACATTAGTAAAAAAACATATGTGTTGTTTGTTCAGTTGTGACCTGTTTCTTGCATAACATCAAAATACACATCTTGTTGAATCTATCCACGACGACATATAGATAATCATGACCTGTCCTGGACATCGACAAACCCCCTACAAAATCCATGGATATGCTTTCCCATGGCTGAGAAGGTACTAGAAGTGGTGTATATAACTCCAAATTTGTGTTGCTAGGATTGCTTATGGGACACATAACACACCCTTTGATATACTTGGAAACTGTTTCATTCATCTGAGGCTAATAACAATATCTCTGTAACTGTACAATTGTCTTACCAACCCCAAAATGACTAGAAATGAGAGATGTACGAGCTTCTCTTATTATATTTACTCTTTCATCTCTGGGTATACAAAGTTTTCCAAGATGATATAACAAATTGTCATGTATATAATAATTTGACTATTGATTGCCATGAGTTAATACATCATATACATATCTAAAATCACCATCCTTGGCATACTGTTCTGCATAACTTTCATGAGCTAAAGGATTATACCTGAGTATTGTGTATGCATTAATCACTGGTATTAACAACATATTTGCAACCTTGTTATGAATACCTTTCTTATACTTGATTACGAAATGAAATCGTTGTAAGAAACCCATCCACCAGAAGTGTCATGATTGTTGTAGCTTGGTCTGTGATTGCGAATACTGTAATGGTTGATGATCTGTATGAATGATGGTTCTTGTACTACTTGATGTACCTACTGAATCTTTTGAATGAACCTTTTAGCTTTATTTGTATCATCATGTCCATCTTCTTTACCTGCTTCTCCAAAAGCAAATTCCATAGGTGATTTAGGCAATTCCCCCAAACATAATTCAAAAGGAGTTTTCTGAGTAGATGAATGCATGGCATGATTACATGCATGTTTTACATAAGGTAATTGTTCAACCCACAACTTAGGATGCTTGTTGTAGTACCCTCGAAGTAGATATACCATTGTTATGTTTACAACCTTTGTTTGTCCATCTGTCTGCGGATGAAAAGTTGTTGTCTTATTTAACTTAGTGTCCATGAGCTCCCATAAATGAGACCAAAACTTTCCAAAAAATGAGAGTCTCGATATGATATAATAGATGTAGGAAGTCCAAAATGAACCCATACATTAGTAAATAACATATGTGTTGTTTGTTCAGTTGTGACCTGTTTCTTGCATAGCATCAAAATACACATCTTGTTGAATCTATCCACGACGACATATAGATAATCATGACCTGTCTTGGACATCGACAAACCCCCTACAAAATCCATGGATATGTTTTCCATGGCTGAGAAGGTACTAGAAGTAGTGTATATAACCCCAACTTTATGTTGCTAGGATTGCTTATGGGACACATAACACACCCTTTGATATACTTGGAAACTATTTCATTCATCTGAGGCCAATAACAATATCTCTGTAACTGTACAACTGTCTTACCGACCCCAAAATGACTAGAAATGAGAGATGTACAAACTTCTCTTATTATATTTACTCTTTCATCTCTGGGTATACAAAGTTTTCCAAGATGATATAACAAATTGTCATGTATACAATAATTTGACTACTGATTGCCACGAGTTAATACATCATATACATATCTAAAATCATCATCCTTGGCATACTGTTATGCGTAACTTTCATGAGCTAAAGGATTATACCTGAGTATTATGGATGCATTAATCACTAGTCTTGACAACATATTTGCAACCTTGTTATGAATACCTTTCTTATACTTGATTACGAAATGAAGCCGTTGTAAGAAACCCATCCACTGGAAGTGTCATGACTGTTGTAGCTTGGTCTTTGATTCCAAATACTGTAATGGTTGATGATTTGTATGAATTATTGTCTCCTTTTCCATTAAGTAATGCTTACATTTATTTACACTATGTACCAACACATACAATTCCTTATCATATGTTGGATAGTTAATCACAGCTTGAGTGAAAGTCTCTGAATGATAACATATAGGTTTACATCGTTGCATCAAGATTGTTCCCATGGCATATCTGCTTGCATCAGTTTGAATCTCAAATGGAAGTTGTAAATTTGGCAGAGCCAAAATTGGTGTGGTGCTTATCTTTTCCTTGAATGTCTCGAAGGATTTATGTTGCTTGCATCCCCATTGAAAGACTTGTTTAACACTTGTTATTGCATGTAGATGAGTTGCTGTGTATGAGAAATTAGAAATGGATTTTCTCCAGTATTGTACTACTCCTAAGAAGCTCTGAACTTCTGTGGTAGTAGTTGGCTTGGGCCATTTCACAATGACTTCTACTTTTGCTGGATCTATTTTTAGTTGACCATTCCCTACAATGTAACCCAAATATACCAGAGAAGTTTTTCCACATTCACATTTAAACATTTTGATATATAGCTTCTCCTTCTTCAAGAGTTCAAAGACTTTCTTGACATGCATCATATGATCTTCCCATATTCGACTAAAGATCAATCTATCATCTTAATAGATGATAACAAAATCATCTATGTAAGGTCTGAACACATCACTCATTACCCTAAAAAAATGTTGTTGGTGCATTGCATAACCCAAATGGCATAACTAACTATTCAAGCAATCCTTGCTTGGTCTTTAAAGCAGTTTTCCATATGTCACCTTATGCGATTTTGATCTAATGGTAACCACTTCTCAAGTCCAGCTTATTGAAATAAACAACATTCTTTAATTGATCCAATAAGTCATCAATTTTGGGAAGAGGATAATGGTTCTTTACTGTAATCTTGTCTAGGGCTCGAAAGCTAATACACATCCTCCATGTGCCATCTTTCTTTGGAACTAATACAATAGGAGAACCACACGGAAAGGAGCTTGGCATGATTATTCCTTTATCGAGCAACTCTTGAACTTGCTTCTATATTTCTGCATTCTCTATCACTAATGACCTATACATTCCAATAATAGGAAGAGRAGCATCTATATATTTCATGTTCAACCTCCCTCTTAGGAGGCAACCCTGTAGGTTCCTGAAATAACTCATCATAGTTAGATATGATTTTGACCAACTCTTGTTTATGATTTGGATCACAACCTGATAAAGCATCAATTATATCTTATTCTTTTTGTTTCACTATCATTAGAACAAAATATTTACTTGCGCTCACGAGTCTCTTCATTTTCCCTGTGCTCACCAAAGAAACATTAGTCTTGATATGATGAGCTCTAACGATAAATTCAACTCTGTCCTTGAAACAATGATATTTGTTCTCTTTACAATATAATATGGCCTTCCTTTCAAATAGATATGGACTAGCGAATACAATGCCACAAATTTCAAGGGGCACAACATCTAACTCAACCTCGTCAAAGAACTTAGCTGTAATTGCAAATCTGATCTTACACTATTTCGTCAACTGCAACTTAGCATCTTCACACACCCATCCTATTGGATATTGATTTTTATGAGGTGTCGTCTTTAAACACAACTTCTTAACAATTGCTTTAGATATTAAGTTAACTTGAGATCCATTGTCAAATAAATTATCTACTTTTGTATGCTTGACTATAACTCTAACATGAAAAAGCTCGCTTCTTCTCTTTTGATTAGTATCACTTTCCAATTTAGTAGATTGAATTGAAGAATTAGAATTGATAGTTGATATATCTTTGCTTCCTATTGCCATGATATTAGATTCATCCTTAGAATCTGACCCTAGATCCTAATGAGTTGATGCAACAATCTTCTGCTTCCCTTTATCCTTAAACTTCTTTGGCCATAATTCTGGATGCAGTTTTCAACACTGTGATTCTTCATTTCCCTTCTTCTTACAGTGGGAACATGTAGGTCTTCCCTTAGCCTGCTTTACTGTAGTTGATTTTTTACACTTCCATTTACCTTTCAGTTCCTTTTCAAACTTGTATGGCTTCTTATCTTCGATTGCATGCTTACCCTTACTAGCCTCTAGATGTGTAGCTTGTACTGACACTTTATCAATGTTAGTAGGGTTAAACATTAAAATAGTGTGACGAAGATATAAGTGCATGCCACCAATATACTTTAGAAGAGTTTCATGGGTATACAACAAAATCCCTAAGGATAATGCCTTCTTTTTGAATTCATGTGTATATGCTTGAATATTTTGGCCTTTACCATGCCTTATATGCTGCCATTATATTATTGTCATTTGCGTATAAGCCAATGGATAGAATTTTTTTCTTATAGCCTTAATAAACTTATCCCAAGAAGAGATTACTTTACCCTATTGAACACGATCAACTTGCATCTTACTCTCTCACCATATTAAGGTTGTGACACTTAGTCGAAGAGCAACTCACTGTATCCTTGTAGCTTCATCCACTATCTTTTGAACTCTGTAATATACCTCTATTTGCTTGATCCAATTGTTCAATTTCTCGGCATTCAATTCTCCATCATAGGTTGACAATTCAAACTTGACATCCAATTTTAATAAACGCAGATTACGATCAGACTTCTTAGTGGACTTATTTTGACGAGAAGAATGTTCACTTGCCTCAGAACAAGACGATGATGAGGATGGTGAAGGGGGATCTGAAGGTCCACCACCTTCACCTCCTCCTTCTCCTTTTACCGGATATTCTCCACCTACAGGATTTTGAATTCTTCGTTGCAAATCATCTATTATCTCTCTCATCAAGTGAAGTGTATCCATCGTTTCTTATGGACTCATGGGAGGATCTTCTCCTTCCTTTCCTTCGTAAGCCATCTTATGCTTACAAACTCTTCTTTCAATCTCAGACTTATAACTTGCGAGCTCTCCTTTACCAAGTTTGAGTTTGGCTCTTGTAAGCATTCACTTGCAAACACTTGTCAAACCTGCAATGATACCAACTTGATCCGAAAAATACTTACATGTTGATTAGTTTTTAAATACATATAAACATCTACTTGATCTTTGAAATAATAATGATTGCTTGACCCTTTGCAATTTACATGTGAAATACCTATCTAACCAAATACACTTTAATGATAAAAGACTTACAAATAACTGAGCACAAAATGAACAATAATGATAATATCACATACACAAGTTTGATAATGGAGTTCACCCAATTTGGGCTATGTCTTTGGGTCCAATTCCAATAGAGACCTCTTTATTAATGCTCAAATGCTTGTGTTTTACAATGACATTTTTCTACATTGCTCAAACCAAAAAATGGAGTGCACCAATGGATTCCTTGCAAAAAATCATGAAAAATGAATATAAAGTTCTTAAAATTCCGTCCAGGGACCTTTCGACATGCTTTACGATGTAACCTTAAAGGCCTATTGCCCTTGACACAAACTTCGAGACCATACTCTGCATATCAATGAGTGTGTGTCCCATCCTTGCTTTAAGTGTCCATTAAATAGGTTACGGTCCCTCAACTCCCTTGCAGATTCTGTGGTCGACATTAAATACAATGTCGTGGGAATTACCTTAACATGAGGTTCCTTTGATGCGACAATTAAGGCATTTGGTTAGCATGGATGAGGTCGCGGGTTTGATCCTCCGTGAACCTCGTTTTTTGTTATAACATACGGTGGTTGTAATATATATATATATATATATATAGAGTTTAAACACTCCGCGGAGATTACGATTACGGTTATATGATACATCAATATTAGGCCCTCAACATTTTTTTTCGCCACCCATTACAATACATCAATTCAAATAAATTTGGCACCCAACATGGTTAAGTAACATTTATATGGCGCATTGGTAACGAAGGCTTAGGTAAGGTTTATGGAGGTCACGGGTTCGACCCCCTATTGACTCCCATGATTTTAATAAACCTTGACCATTAATTTCCAATGGGAGGTTGCCACGTGGTAGTCTCTCTTTTTTCTATCATTGCCATGTGTCGACTAACAATTATTCCATCTACCATGTATGATTTCCACATCAATTTCCCAGTCAACATACTGCCATGCCACATGGCCCCTTGGGGTGTGGCCACATCATCACTGTACAATTGTACAATTGTGCCACGTGTCACCCTTGCAGTGGTGACATGTGTCACCTTGATCCCTTTGACTTTGACATTTGACATGGTTGACTTAAACTTTGACTAGCCATATCGTTTGCATACGAACTTCGTTTGACGCGATTTTTGCTATGTTGGAAAGCTATCGTCGAGCTCTACACATTGATGGCATTTTTTTAGAGCATTTGGGATATTTGAATTTTGAGAATTTATGAATCTTTCTGGACCTCTATGGATGTTTCAAATCCTCTTGGACCTATGCGATCATTCATATATCCTCTTGGATCAACCGTGCTACATCTTCTTGCATTTTGGGCCAGTACACATAACTATGTAAGTTGGAAACTGTCTTCCCAACACCGAAATGTCTTGCAACCTTTGAGGTGTGAGACTCTCTAATAAGTTGCAATCGTTCACCTTTGGGAACACAAAGCTTGTCGAGCTTGTAGAGTAAACCATTGTGGAAATGATAATCATCTTTCCCGTCACCTTCTTCTATGTGAATTTGGTCTTGTAGATGTTGAAACAAGTCTTTGAAGTCCTTATCTTATGTGTATTCCTCTTTATATGCATCATGGGTAAAAGGTTGCATGTGCATCAGAGTTCCTAAAGCTATAATCTTGGATGTGCGTGGTCGTGAAAACATGTCTGCCAACTTATTTGTGTTATCCTTCTTATACTTTATGACCAGATTAAATCGTTGTAAAAACCCCATCCACTTGTAATTCTTGGTTTGTTGTAGCTTACTATGGGCCTGCAAATACTGCAGTGGCTGGTGATCTATGTGGATGATGGTATCCTTTCGCATGTAATTCGTAAACGAGGGACCTATAACCCACTTGCTTCACCAACACGGATACTATGCAGAGATTTAAAATATGATCTTTGTCTCAGTCTTGTATATAGAGCTTCATCTGCACAAAAGAAGCTAGGCCTTTGTTCCTCTGTGCTCTCTATAATATCTCTTCTTCGTTTGCTACAAATCCATTTCTTGCTTGTAACCTGCACACTACAACTAGTTTGCGACTCCTCTATTCTCAAGCTTGTCTGCACACAAGAAAGCAGTTGTCCATGGTTCGATAAATTCTTTGTTTTTAATGAGCTAGTCGATCTCATGTTTTTCCTTTGAATAACCTATTGTCTAATGGCTTGTAATCTGATCCTCAATCAATTACCAAGAACATGTTCTTCGAGGAAGATGAATAAACCAAAAGCTATCCCAATCGACCAGAATGAAATTTTAGTTGGCTAGCAAGTGAATTTGACCAAATAGAGGAGGGGAAAAAAATGGTCCGATGGAATGAGCTAACCAACAATGGAGAAAAATACTCAATAGATGGGTTGGGTCGACTATCAATGGAGAGAAGTGATTTGAGGGCGAATTGAAAACCCACAACATTTAAAAAACACCCAAACAACATCTACACACATCCAACAACATCTAAATTCTCCCTTGAACTTCTAAATTCGACCAACATCATCCAAACATGCCCAAGAAAGGAGGAATTCACCCAATATTGTTTAGAAACACCCAAGTAATGCGGTGGCTCATCTAAACAAAAGAAAGTTGACCAGCCTGAGTGAATCCAACCAAACAGAAGTCAAATCAACCAAGTGAATGAAAGTCAACTTTGATGGGATTGTGAGTCGACCCAGTAATTGAAATCGACCAACAAAGGGAATTATGTCAGTTGGGTAAGTAAAATTTGATCGAGTAAGAATTCGACCAACAAATGAGTTGATCAGGCAAAGAAAGAAGTCGAATTTAACAACCATCTATAGAGGATAAAGTTTAGAGGCGAATTTGATAACTCGTCAGTGTGTAAAAACATTTGGGGGATGGATTCGACAACCAACTATTACACATCAAAATTACTCATTTCAATGATGACCTATTGTCGTCATTATAAGTGTCGCATTTTGGCCACAAGTGTCGCATACATCATACAATCATCTTACCCATGTTGTGTCTCGAACGACATCACAAGGAACACTTGAAGACACCCTCGAAGATTGGTTAAAGAAGAATAAATCATTTGATGAAGAGTACAAAGCTTTTTCCATGAAAAAAACCACTTAAAAATTAATTTTAAAGGCCAACGCTCCCCTACCCACTGTCAGGGAGTGTCGACGCTCCTTAACCTTCTTTAGGGGACCGTTCTAGCACTCTGTGCACCCTTCTGGGGGAGCACTGGGCTTTTTTAAGGAAATTTTGGGCAGCTCTCTCCTACCCATTGTCAGGGAGTGCCAACACTCCTTGCCCTCCTTTGGGGGAGCGTTAAAACACTCTGTGCCCCATTATGGGGGAGCGTTGGGTTGTTTGAGGAAATCTTGGGTTGTTGAGGAAAATCAGGGAAAAATCCCCCTCATCTCTGGAGTTGGTTGGATTTGAATTTGAGGTCAAGGCTGGATCTTAGGGAAGATCCAAAAC
Organism: Picea engelmannii; assembly: GCA_009831015.1. Lineage (NCBI taxonomy): Eukaryota > Viridiplantae > Streptophyta > Pinopsida > Pinales > Pinaceae > Picea > Picea engelmannii. Next base: position 309,826 of record ML778722.1, on the reverse strand, counting down.
TGATGGAGAAGGATCCTCAACCTATCCCAAGAATCTCTAAGGTGGTTGGGTCTCTCCAGGCTTATATAAGGAGGCCTTGTCATGGTGAAATATATGAGAGATTGAGAGATACCTAACTTATGATCTCATGAGAAGTGGTATTGAGGATATTGAAGGCATCAAACTTATGATCTCATAAGGGATAATTATCAGTGAAGCATAGTCCTTTTGATTGTGGATTATTTGAGAAAGGGGCTGGACAAGGAGAGCTGGAAGAGGTTGATGCAACTTCATCAAAGGTCTGTAATTATTGCTACCGAGTTCTCATTAATACATGTGCTTGGCCTGTTTCTTTCAAGGTTGTATATGCCTACATGAACTTGTCTTTGGTAGATATATCTAGTTTTGAATTAATCATGGTAGAATAGGAAGTTGTTTTATCTTTGACGTTATTGGATTGCTCCCTGGATATGGATCTAGCTCTGGTTCTGGCTCACTTGTTCCTTCATTGCATAATTTTGCTCACTGACTCTCAGCTCTACAATATCGAGATCTGAACTCTAAAATCAACACCCATTCCCATCTCCCTCTCTGTCTTAGAGATAGTACGTCTTGACAATCATGAAGCCAAGTTGAATGTTGGACTATGTCTAGTGTGATCCTTGTAAGTTGTCATCACATAACAACTCCTCTAGAGAAGTGTGGCTACATTTATTTTCTAGGATTAGTTGCTTCTCATCATGGAAACAACTCTTCGTGGCCATGTCACTCTAATGATCGATCTGCATACCCCTACATGTTGGTTGGTTGTTGGAATACTAAGAGGAAGGGGTGGGGGGGTGAATCAGTATGAGCACAATTTACCACTTTCAATCACAATATATAAACTTCAAATCTATCAACAATATATTATTTATGATTGCATTCAATATATAATGAGCATATAACCATAAGTAGTACCATTCAACAATATCACATCAGATACACAATACACCAGAATTTACATGGAAACTCAAATGGGAGAAAACCACATAATGCTTTCTTATATATATCAAGATTACATTCATAAGAAGCACCAACTTCCCAATTCTCCAACACCAACTAGAAGGAGGCTCCAACCCCCTATTTATAGGCTCCAACCTAAAGGAAGCTACAACTCGAATTCTCCAGCTACAACTGGAAGGAGGCTCCAACCCCTAGTTTACAAGCTCCAACCTAAAGGAAGCTCCAACTTCATGTGCTCTCTGGCTCCAACTAGGAGGCTTTGACCCCCTGATTTACAGGCTCCAACCTGAAGGAAGCTCCAAGTTTTTGAGTTCTCTGACACCAACCAGAAGGAGGCTACAACCCCCTTTTCTTACCCCACAATGCTACGCTTAAATATAAGTGTAGACTCAAACTTCCACTACCACTGATCAACCTCTAACTGCCATTATCACTGATGCATCAACCAACCTGTCATTGTCACTATCACATCAACCTGTAACTGTCACTATCACGTCAACCTAAAACTGATGATCAATAAATCATCTAATATGTTACTGACAATGTCATTGCCAATGATATACCATCATCAACCAACTATAACCAGATCCACTCATATGGATACCAAAACCATCACCCTACCATGTACATCAACCATGTACCAAAACCTGTACCATACCATGTATATCAATCATGTGCCAGAACCTGTACCATACCACGTACCATAACTTGTACCATAACATGCATATCAACCATGTACAAAAACCTGTACCATACCATGTACCTCAACCATGTATGAAATTTTGTACCATACCATGTACCACAACCTGTACCATATCATGCATGTACCTAGATATACTATAAACCATGTACTATGAGATGTGCCTCATCCATATACCATATCACTCATGATATGTCTCAATCATGCCATACACTATATACCATAGGATATCATCAATGATGTGCCTCAATCAAGTATCAACATCACTAAGAAGTGCCACACCATGTATAATACCATCATCAAGATATGTGTCTCAACATGTACCAACATCACCAAGACATGCGTTAAGCATGTGCCACAACATCCATTGCATGTACCTCAAACATGTGCCATAACCTTGTTAATAAGTGCCTCAAACATGCATCAATATCACTAAGAAATGTACCTCATACATGTACCAAAATATGCCTCACACCATGCACATAAGATGTGCTTCAAGCATGTGCCAATGCTTCAAAAAGATACCAAAGACATGCTTCAAGCATGTAGCATAACATCACCGACATGTAAGCCAAAGCATATGCCCAAATCTCCAAACCATGACTCAAGCATGTATCAAGACACAACCCTTAAAACACATGTAAAACATACCTATGATTATGTAACAAACCTAGCGTATTAGATGACAGACATACATATCTTCCTCAACCTCAACAACCTAGTACTAGCATCCTCCTCAAAAAAAATTCATAGATCCACGACTTGTACACTATCAACCTGCGGATATCCACACTTTTCCCTTCTACGACTCGCATACATTCATGCCTTCCCATTGTCAACCTGTGAATAACCTATTCACGCTTTGCTACACTATAACCCGTGTACATCCATGTCTTGCTAAATTGTGACCCGCAAACATCCGTGCTTTGATGAGCCTTGACCTGTGGATAAGCTCAAAAAGCTAGTTTAGTCACACCCATACAATTTTCTCATTCAGACTTTCCCTACCTCAGATATGCTACGAAAAGATAAACCATATCCCTTATTCACTTAGAAGATATTCAATAGACTTGTGTATATGAATGTTCTTATGAGAGACTGTTTGATGTGTATTTATACTTTTTCAAAGTAACTTTTCTCCTTAACTTTAGGGATTCTTGTTACAACCACTTTACCCTTTAATTAATGACTTGTAACTGTTTAAGGGCTTCTTAACCATTCATTGGGGCTTCCAACTTTACAAGGGCATAACTCCTCAACCGTGAGGAACCACATGACATACCACCTACCGTTGGAAATGACATGACAAGGAATATCCATCTATGAGTGTGTTACATGCATTTACATTGTCCTGCATGTCCTTATCCCTCAAAAAACTCTGGGCTTCATGACCACAACTTGGGATTTTTGTAGATTTCTTCAAATGCACCCATCACATTTGTTGACATCAATGACAACCAACTATTCAACAACATCAGTTACAACCAAATATCCAACAATTGTTGATCCAGGTAGATATCGGTGGCCACCCACCTTTTCCGACTGGCTCAAAATAATTTTCTGGCAATTTTGACAATTTACTATTTTTAGCAGGTTTTAACTTTCGGGGCCATTTTGAGGGCCTAAATGAAGGTTTTTTGAGATCGAGGTTCTCAATTATAGCCAAAGGCATGATTGAGCCCCCAAAATGAATCTCCTCGATGATACCTTTCCAACGAGCTATCACACGCCTAAAACGGATATCGTATGCAAAAGTTACGACCCTGGGAAGTTGATGTACTAACTTACCCAAACGGGGCCCACATGAC